>OY735261.1:1122031-1703761 GCA_963457715.1 Argyresthia albistria | reverse complement strand
TAAGGGGTTACAGTTAGTATTAAACTCAATCTAATCAAATAGGGTTTGTGGAAGTCGGTTTTTTCTAAAGTTTACTTTTTGTTTCAATTATTTAATTATTTATTTTTTAAGTAAATAACATACTCAATATATTGTGAACATTTTAAGCGTCTACTTGCTACCATTATCAATATCGAGCAAAAATGAGCAAACAATCACGTTTGTTGTATGGGAGCCCCCCTTTATATTAAATTTCTTTTGATTTTTAGTATTTGTTGCTATAGCGGCAACAGAAATACATCATCTGTGAAAATTTCAACTGTCTAGCTACCACGGTTCATGAGATACAGCCTGGTGACAGACAGACGGACGGACGGACAGACAGCGAAGTCTCAGTAATAGGGTCCCGTTTGGCACCCTTCGGGTACGAAACCCTATTAAAAAAAATTATAAGTTTTAGGAGCTCCAAAATATTTTTCGTTTTCGGCCCATACTGAATGGGTGTCCGCTTCTATGTGGCATTTGTTTCGGGCGCTACCACCGTGTTTCGGATGACACGTTACAATAGGCTTGTGGCCTGTCAAGTCAAAATAGATTATTTTTATGAACTGTCAAAACGGAACTTTTGTTCCTGAGTTCTATGAAATAACCACAGAGTGACGTCATGTAAAAGTGCTATCAAATGCTGTCTTTTTTGCACAAAATTGACTTTATAAAATATATCTGCTGGAAATACACAATTCTGAGAATGTCAAGCCATTTTGTACATAATGCTTCAACTTATGACTTGTTCCTATATTTATTGGATTATCTTGGCCACAAGCCAATTAAACATATTTATTAAAAAGGGCTCTATTCTTACCGGATGTAGTGTTGTCTCGCTTCCACGTGCCCAGATGAACCGATGCTCTGTGTAGCACGTCACAGTACTGAGAATTCAGTAGTTGACTGCAAACAAGACAAATTACATCATAATAACATTTATTACTCCATAGCCGCGGCGATGGGCTAGCCCCAGAGACTATATATCCCTGCGCCTGCGGGGGAATGCGGCTCGCCAAACGTTAGTTGTATTCAACGTACGCAACCTATGTACGATGACGGGCCGCCAGACAGTTTCGCAGCGGCTGACCAATCACAGCTCTCTTACCTCGTCCCCCGCCGCCGCCGCCCGTAAATTGGTGAGTTGTGTTTCAAAGGAAAATGTATCTATGCGCTCTCCACTGGATAAGTGCTCCCTGGCTAGCCCCCTGTCACGAAAAAAGAGTGTTGAACAACTGGCTAAAAGTCTGCCACCCCGTATGGGAAAAGGCGTGACGCTATGTTATGTTATTTACATGCAGGCACATACATTGCTTCTGGCCCCACACTAGGATACCTTGTGTCGTGGGAACCAGAAACAGCCACACTTCGATCAAGCAGCCACATCACAAACATGTAAACATCCAAGACCAGACCCCCGATTCTCGCGCTATCGAGACCATCTCTCCAGTCGAGATATCGGTTTTGATACCGCCTAAATCCGTCGAAAACGATCTCGATTTATATCGAAAGGCTAGTCGTAAGAATAGCTTTTCTTGTTTTTCATAGAGATTTCGGTAATCTCAAACAAAACCGATATTTCGACCATGGACATGATCTTGCTAGCGCCAGAATTGCCCTCCCCCTGGTATTTTTCACCGATAGTCGTGTCGTGAGTGTAGCACTTACTAGGCTAGGCGAGCTCCCAGCGAGCCCCACACTAGGGCCACCTGCTGCGCCGCCACATACACGTCGTAGTACAGGAATGACTGTGAATGACATAAATTCAGAGTGTTATACAGGGTGTAACAGAAGGGTGTAATCATATTTTAGGGAGTTGTGTACGCTTTGGTCCGGGCGCTCAGCTGAGAAGTGAAAATTAAAGTTGCTCTAATCAAATCGGTTTCGTAGTGAAAATTGCCCAGAATGATGTCCCTAACAACCCCTTAAAATATGACTACACCCTTCGTTTACCCCTGTAGTTTCTTCGTTGGAGCCCAGGGCCGGATTCCGCAAGTCAAGTAGTTTCTTTGCCCTTCTTCTCTCACAGTGGTCCAAAAAGAGAAAAGGCGAAAAATTACGTGTTCTAAGTACGTTTGTAATATCGACATTACAGGGGGCGTAGCTATAGATCGAGAGCGCGAAATACCAAAAAAAGTCAGTCATTTTTTATTATTGACCATAAAATCATACAGATTGCTTAGTCAACGTCAATACCGGTTGTTTGTAGCCGGCGCGGCACGTCTCCGACAAGCCATACCGAAATTTTGAGCCCCCGCTATAGCCACTGTCATACGATTCGCTCGCAGAATCACAGCCCAGAAATAAAGACATTTGATTTGATTTGTTACCTGAGCGAAGCAGCAAGGTATGAAGCTGGTATAGTACGCGCCGACCACAGAGTTGAACAGGATCTTTTTGATCCTCTGATTGAAGTCCAACCTCATTGCTTCTACCTCCGCACGCACCTGCAGATCGATTACATTTGTATAAATACATATACATACGCTCACATCTCTCGCTATAGTCTCTTCATACAAGTAAAGACCACTCTATATAAATTCGTCTCCCAGTGCAATGACCCGACAGTACTATGGGACACTCAATTATTAATTTACTACAATAGGCTTGTGGCCAAGGTAATCCAATAAATTTAGGAACAAGTTTTAAGTTGAAGCATTACGTACAAAATGGCTTGACATTCTCAGAATTGTATATTTCCAGCAGATATATTTTATAAAGTCAATTTTGTGCAAAAAAGACAGCATTTGATGGCACTTTTACATGACGTCATTCTGGTGTTATTTCATTGAACTCAGGAACAAAAGTTCCGTTTTGACAGTTCATAAAAAAAAGTATCTATTTTGACTTGACAGGCCACAAGCCTATTATATTTTCTTTTTATTTGCGGCCATGTGTTTCTTGGGGAAAGTTGTTCATAATGGTGGATACTATCATTCCCCAAAATATGGTCAGTTAATTAAATGTCACCTTTAATGTCAATAATACGCGCTCTATATCGCTGTCTGTACGCAAATCGCAGGACAATAGCTATAGAGAGAGAGAAACCGGAATTTTGAGCCCTCACTATAGCCACTGTAATATGATTCGCTTCAAGCATCCCGGCCCTGGTCAATGCTCACAATATTATCGTACCTGTCTGGGGTCGTGCGAGCAGCAATGCAGGATAGGCATCTGTGAAGAGTTGTGCAGCTCTAAGAACGGACTCAGTTCCAATCCGAACAGCAGGAAGTAGATTATTGCACTGCAAACAGAGATTCATTTAGATACTTTAACTACTTTCTAGTATGGGACGCCAAAGTGTATGAATGTATTGTGCCTACATGAATAAACTTACTTTCTTATACGTAGGCCAACAGCTATACTGAGGGCAAAGTATCTCACAAATAACGTGGCAATAGAGATCGTCGACCCGCTAAGAAAATGTATGCGATTCGGCGTTTGCCGCCACCGGCGCGGCGCCGCGGCGGCAGTGGCGGCAAACGTCATGTAGCATACATTTTCTTAGCGGGTCTATGACCTCTATTACCACGTTATTTGGCAGATAGTATAACACGACGGAGTTGAACCAAAACTCTAGTAAACTTTCAATGACAACAGAAATGTGTAGGGCCAAGTCATGCCCCATACCTTTTCTTTTTATAATATCCTGATTTCCGAATATCCGTTACAGGGTATGTATCTTGCTGTGGCACCAAACGCAATTGAAGTGCCTGTATATGTAACAGAATACTTACGGATAGAGGAGGTAGAAGAGCTTCATGATGGGAAACTTGAGTGCTATGAAGTATGTGCACCATGATAGCGCGCCAAGCACTGAACCCAGGATAAACATTCTGGAATGGTATAAGAAATAAGGTAAGGGTAAGTATGACATTTATAATAAGTACTTTATCTTTTTTTTTTATTAAGATAATCGTTTATTTAGTTATTGTTCTGAGGTTTATTTTAAAGAAAAGAATACACAGTTTCACTTATTAATTAGGTACGTATTTTCTAAGAAATCAAAACAGAAATCATCTGAACCTGAGCTAGGATTAACCTGTATTTCAGATTCAGCGCTCTTCCTAGTTACATGATACACGGTGGTGATAACATAGATTGAGACCTTGAGAAATAGAGATTGAGAGTAATACATGAAATCATCAACATGGGCAGGTTGTTTTCACCCACTGCTGGGTATAAGCCTTCTTTTGTGCCCATAGAATCCAGGTCTTCCCCTCAATCTGCGTAATGTCGTCGACCCATTTGGCTGCCGGTCGGCCCACGCTTCTCTTTCCCTCTTTCGGCCACCACTTGGTCAGGGATCTACATAAATAAGTACTTAAACATAGGTATTTCAATTCAAACTTTATAATGAGACCACTCTGGATTGAGTTGAAGAGTCGCGAGAGGCCTTTGCATTGGGACATTTTGTAGGTTCCTAATAAAATTAATGGGAGGAGGCGTGATGCTATGTTAGGTTGTGTTTTTTATAGCAATTAAGTGTTTCACACTACTGGGCAAAGGCCTCCCCATATTACCACCACAATAGCCCTCCAAGTGGCAACTGCCCACAGCAAATTGTTTTTCTTTTGTCCTTGCTAAGCCAAGTGATCGATTGTGTTGCGCCAAAACTTATTGCTGAAACATCTTTGATCATTCTGGAAAATTACCCCTTTTACGGGAAAAAGCATATGTTTGTATGTATGACTGACTTGGCAGCAATAGTAGCGTGTGGCCACAGCTTGGGATCCAGGAAGGAGCGTAGCACCGCCAGGCTTATGCTGAGCAGCAGCCGTCTCAGTAGAATGGTGACGATGAACATGACTAGATGGGGGTCAATCAGGTAGAAGTTCTGGAAACACACAAACAAGACCAAGTTCTTTTTAACTTCAAGAAGTTAAACGACACTCAATCTAAAAATAAAACTTGTGTAGTACTGTGAGATTTTCTTCTTTATTTTGAATTTAATAAAAATTTAGTGAAAAGATTTCTCTATAGTATTTGTTATGCAATTTTCTTTCACTTTCTCCCAATAGGGGATTCTGGATTTGGGGCAAAATTTCAAGGCTTATGTCATTCATGATTCTCACCATAGCTTGGTTAGTGTATGAATGCGGCAGCCACCACACCGTCCTATACAGATTGAGAAACTGCAGCCCGGCCGCAAGCAGCAAGAACACAAACGTCATTGACTCAAATAGCAACTCTCCATCCTGCGGGATGCTCGGGAATGGGATGTGTTTTGGGGGCATTGGACCTTCTGTGTACTTAGACTCGATGCCATTTGGTGATGATGTTGGTGACAGTCTAGCAAAGCGTACAACACGCTTCACACCATTCACCTCCTCTTCTGTGGCTGGATATGAGCCCTGAAAAACAAATAAGAAACTGTCACAGAGACACAAAAGAACTGGGCCTCACAATACAGGTCTAACTTGGTGTGAGGGCTTGATGTTATTCCTTATAAAATATGCACCTAATTAATAAGTGAATCTGTATACCCTTTTTGTTAAAAACAATTATCTTATCTTAACTTACCATCACTCTTATTTTAAGCGATGTGGAAGAGAAGTTGATGAGCAGTTTTGAGCATCTGGTTTTAAAAGTAAAGTGGTGTTGTATTACCTTTTTGGTGAGCCCATTGGTCTTCTTCGAGCCAGGAGGCAACATTTTGCAAGCGATAGGCGGCAGGGGCCGCTTCACAAGCGGGTCTTTGATGATCTTCCTTCGCCGAGAGATAGCAGTGGTGGAACCGCTAGACACTTGTGAATTAGCCCAACGTCTGGCCAACAGGATAGTCAGGCAGCCGACCACAGCAGGTAAGAAGAATACGACAAAAGGTCCACTCTCATTTTCGGTACAACTCATCACTCACATGTTTTATTTGTATGAAATATTCACAATATTTATTCACTTCGCACACACGTCCATCAACCTTCGCGACCATTGGGGAATCGTTCTGAAACCACAAAATAAATATTAGTTTTCTCTTTCGACAACGCGGCTTGCGCTGGTGGTGGCGTGGGTGACTGGCACCTCGTAAATAAATAAAATATTATGGGTAATTTCCTCTCCTTTTCCATTTATCTTCATCAGCCAGCTCGATTCAGTGGGAGGCACAGGCAGTCAGGCAGCAAGCAAGCAAAGCCAGCCAGCAGCGCCAGACTCAAATCTACCCGATTTCCGAACGAAAACGTCACATATTAATCGTTCTTTCATTCGTTCATTTCTCATGCGCCGGGTCCGCACGCTCGCCAAACCTCTACAAGCCGTCACAAATTCAAGCGTGTGGATAGAGAGTTTGGCTTGCTTTGCATAGAGGGCTATGAATTTGTAAAGATTTTTGCCGTTTGTAACTGAACTACTGAAGCAAGGTTTTGGAATGGAATGAGCAGATACCTCTGTAGTGATTGAAGGATAGTCCTTAATTTTTTAGGCTAATAGGATAAAAGCCACGTTTTTCGGGTAAAACGAGTAATTATATGACGCACCTATCACGCAGAATGGAGCATAGAATGAACGGCTAAAAGTGGGCATAATTGTGCCTCTGCCAACCCGGACGTGACGCTATGTATGTATGTTATGGAGTTTATGGTATTGAATTGAGATTAAAGTTCATTTTATTCCTTCTGATCCCCAATCCTATTCTTAGTTTGTATGGACGGAATCTTTACGTGAGTTAGGGGGTCTCTGAACAAACTAACGTACTCGCAAGCGTGTGGATGGTAACGTTGATTAGATTCAAATAAAGCCAAACAACGACCCTTTTTGGGATACCTTAATTGGAAATTCCCTAAATTATTGCATTTTTGTGTAGGTGCACCTATAAAACATGTCCATCGATCAAGAATTCAATTTCGAACAACTAATATTATTTGACAAAATATCGTAAATAGTTGGGTTTTTGAACTAATTCAGTTTGAATACATAAGTAATTCAGTCATTTATTTTCAAACTATTTACGACATTTTGTCAAAAATATTCATTGTTTGTAATTAAATTCTCGATGTCATATGTTTTATAGGTGTATGTACATGAAAAAGGGAAATTTTAGGGAACTTGTAACTTTTAAGTATCCCAAGCACAAAACAAAAAAATAATCGAACCCTTTTGTAGAGGTTTGTAGCTTGGGGCAAGTGACAAGCGTGAAGATCCGGCATCACCACCATTATGGCATGCATGGTCATTCAATTCAATTCAGTCAGTCAGTGCAATTTCATATTCTTTTCTTTATTCATTCATTTCAAGAATCAAGATTCCAGAGCCGTAAAATTGATAAAAAAAGAATCAAGATTTTTGCATCGAGTCGGTCGAGGGTCGAGGTCGAGTCGAGCGAGATCAGTAATTGTGTGTGTTCTGTGAGCGAGATACGAGCGAGCGAGCCAGTCAGTCAGTGCCGGCAAAATAAAACAAAACGCTAAAATGCTAGATTTTAGCAGTAATTTATTGCAGACAAGATCCACTATAATATAGTCAAGATGTCTCTTACTATTCTTTGTGTATCGGTGCTTATATTCTATGCTGTGCTATGGTTTTTTGATTCCTTTTTCAAGGCAAGTATTTCATCGCATCTGTCCTGTCATGTTTACAACAATGCATGAATGGAATATCTGTACCTACATATAACGATGTGTTTTCTCCTATTACAGAGCTGTATGCATTACCCCTACTTCGCATTCTTGGAAGGAACCGGCCTGAAGATTGGATTTCTCAGTTTTTCCTGGACAACCGCCGCTTTCAACAGAGGCATCTACAGATGGGGTAAAAACCTCAGTAGGATCCTCAGGAAATGGTTTACATGCGGTTACTTGATAACTTTGTGGATTTTCTTACCGTTTTCTCTATGGACATTATTTTCATTTATCTACCAACATTTTGCTCAAACTTCTCAAGCAATCACAGCAACCGAAATCAAGGTTACATTGCCAGGTGTCAACATACCAGTTTCTGATTTCTGGGTTTACTTCTTTGCTCTGGCACTGAGCACAATACTTCATGAGTTTGGACATGCGATGGCTGCAGTGCAAGACGATGTTCAACTGCTTTCTGTTGGAGTATACATATTCACTATCATTCCAGTTGCATTTGTACAGTTGAATACAGAACATTTGAATAGTCTTACAATTACCAAGCGACTGAAGATTTACTGTGCAGGAGTATGGCATAACATTACCTTCGCTGCTGTAGCTATGCTAATATTCTTCTTAGCTCCAGTAATATTTAACATAGGTTATGAAAGTGACGTAGGAGTTCATATTACAGAAATAAGTGATGATTCCCCTCTAGGTGATGTTCGGGGCCTGGACACGGGTGATATAATTACTTCAATAAATAGATGTCATGTTAAAAATGCAGGAGATTGGCATCACTGTCTCCAATTAGCACACAATCGCTATGGCATATGTACTAGTGCAGAGTATGTCGCAAAGAATGATGAAATCATGGTTGAGACTATAAAAGAGAATGATGTTGTAGAATGCTGCAGGGCTGAGGACTTATACAGCTTTTGCTTTGAGTATATGGAACCAAAAACTGTTGTTGATTCTGTGCTGCCTGGGCAATACTCCTGCTTGAAGCCACGAGACATGATACAGAACAAATTCGACAAATGCACAGAAGAAGATGGTTACAAATGCGAGAATGGCCTACACTGCTTGAGGCCGTCTCTCAACAACCGCACATATCTCATAGTAATAGAAAGGAAGGACAACAATGCTGTCTTGTTTTTGGGATATCCGTATGATGTATACAGTACCGTGCAGGTTGATCAATACTTTCCCAGGATTATGTTGCTTTCCCTATTCTCACCAATGCAGTTTGAGAAGTTTCTACAGTATATTGTCATGTTTTCTTTAGGCATTGCATTTTTAAACGTAATACCCTGCTACGGTATGGATGGACATCATATAGCCAGGGTTCTTATTCAGTTGGTGGCTCGATATTTTAATAAGAATGCAGATTTTGTGTCATTGGCTACCATAGTCACTGTGGTGATAGGCACCGGTATCACATTTCCTACTATGCTTTATTTATTTTACAAAGCTATGTATAATAGTGAGTGAAATGGCTAGTTGCTAATAAGAAGTGCTTTAATGTGATCTCTGTGTAAATTAAATCCAAAACTAAGAATTAAAGAGAGAAAGAATTTATGGCATTGGCAGATTTTTTTATTAATTCTTTTTGCTGTGATATAATTTACTCTATGTTAGATAGAATGCTGTTAAAAATAAATACTTGACAATTTTAGCTATGGCAAAATATTACAATCTACACTAATGCTAACCATGTAGTTTATTTAGTCAGTAGGTATACTACATATTTGTAAATAAAACTGTTTTACAACTCATTTTTTATTTATTCTAGAATCTAGAAACAAATGTATTTTATCCAATCTCCTAGCCCAATGCTAAATCACTATTTACATCATAAAACTTATCTAATTATGTACTTAAAGCCAGTGAGTTTCCTAAATCATTGAGTGATTTCTTGCCATAATGCAGCATAGCTTTGATAGTGGTTTCATCAGTTTCATTCATATTCTTTTTGAAGTCCTCCCTGGCCCATTCCTTCAGCTCCAAACGAGTTCTTTCATCAGGTACCTGTTTGATTGTGCGCAGGATTTGTCGATACAATTTTAACACTTCTTGACGAACAAGGAACTGAAATAAAGAGCAGGTACAATTTCTAAAATACTGTCACATAATTCATAATTTCTTTATTGCACACAAAAAGTTACATAGGACAGTAAAAAACATAGAAAACGTGTACAAAGGCGAGCTTATCTCTAATAAGAGATCTCTTCCAGCAAACCAAATAGGGATGAGACAGGTGGATTGCTGAGCAGGAGTAGACCCATGTGTACAATACATATAATTATTACTTACAAATCAATAGACTACATAAACTAGTGCATACTTATATAAATAAATATGAAATATATTTATATAATATACATAAACTAATAAATACTATACATACATACTACCTATAATTCTATAAAGACAGGTAATGCTTCTTTTTCTTGCTTGCTTCTTCACATCTTTCCAGTCTTTTACACGCAAGCCAGAGACACAATTGTGCCCACTTTCAGGCGAGTTTTCATAAGCGTTATTATCAAACGTTAACGTATTGAAAAATTATTGTTTCAAAAGGTAAAAAGTTCACTGAAAGCTATTTTACCTGCTTCAGGCTGAGTGCAGCTTTTGGGATCTTGGAAGACATTTTCCATTCAAACTAAGTGTTTGTTATGTAGGCTATCGTGCGAGCAACATCCTAAAGACAATAGTAACTGATTCATTTACTTATTAATATTTCTAATTATTTCTGTTCCGAATTCAACACATTGTAAATATTTTGTTGGATGAATAACCTCAAAATTATCTGACAGTGACAGTAGAGAGAATCATCAGCTGTTAATTGCGTTCCAATATCAACTTGTAACTTTCCTTTGCTTCGCTCTCAACCTCAACCTCAACGCTTCGTTGAAAACTTGAAAACTAAACTTTTGGAAATGAAATGTAGAGGGCGCTACTTGTTTTTCAAAGAGATTCTAGTGTCCGTTACCATACCAATATACCACCCTTTGGTAGGTAAACTACCACCTGAATAAGAGGTGGTTGTACTATAGCTATCTAATAAACAGCAGAGGTGGTCCACTACTTCTACACTGTGTGGTTTTCTTGAATGAGTAGGTCAGTATGATAAGTAAGGGTCTGGGGGCAATTCTCGCGCTGGGGCTGATGATTTTCAGAGAGAGATGTGGCGAAGGGATAGATCTTCGGCTGTCACTCAAATGACCCAAAAATGGATTAGAATGATTGAATTGTGGTGCCATAAGCCTCTTATACCTACCCGAGATGTAATAATTCGCCAAGGTAAAAACTAAAAAAAACCGACTTCATGACTTATCACATAATCCTCCCGGCTCGATATACAAATGTCGTATATAAACCCGAAAACGAGCCTACGAAATCTGTTTCCTGTCAGTGAAGTCATATACATACATATTATATTACATGTTACCCGCGACTTCGTCCGCGTGGAATCCTTGGAATATGTATTCTGTAGAGTGGCAGAAAAAAGGTCTTCCGCATATTTACATACTTTTATGTTAATCACATCATATCACCCCTGATGTTATATACAATTATTTGTGCAGAAATACCCAATCCAGGAAATGACCCAAAACTATTCGAAATAGTGAAGTCTAACAATATACAAGGGCGGTAGTCACCTTGTATGAAACTGACGGACTTTCATACAAACTTTGGACCCCAGTTTCACCCGCTTTGGAGGTCAGTTTTGAAAAAATATTTTTTAACCGACTTCCCAAAGGAGGAGGTTTACAATTCGTCCGGATATTTTTTTTATGTATGTGCCTCGATAGCGCCTAGACGGATGGACCGATTTGGAAAATTATTTTTTTGTTTGAAAGGGTTTACCTTCCCATTGGTCCCATTGACACCAGGTCAGGATCTGATGATGGGATCCTGGAGAAATCGAGGGAACTCTTCAAATATTATAGGCAGACATATAGTGATTTTTGTGTTTTTCATAATAACTCGTGCAAATGCACATGGTAAGCATAATATTGTGATGCGGAACTGCTGATGAAGACCACATATGGCCACCAGATCTGCTCAATACCAGGTACAAATACAATGCGTGGCTGACGGGCAGGCAACGCATAGCCTAAACCGGTGGACCTAGAGCCATGAAACTTTGTACAGGGGTTCCTTAGTAGCGTGGTGTAGCACTGATATGAGATTTGACAAAATTAATTCCCCAAGGGGGGGGGGGGGATAAGGGGTTACAGTTTGTATTAAACTCAATCTAATCAAATAGCGTTTGTGGAAGTCGGTTTTTTCTAAAGTTTACTTTTTGTTTCAATTATTAGTGCACCTTACAAAGAACTTATGTGCCAAATTTGGAGTCTATAGACCCAGCAGTTTGGGCTGTGCGTTGACTTTATATACACAACTTCATCCCCCTTTTCACCCCCTAGATGGTAGAATTTTCAGAAACCCTGAGACATGTATTCAATTGGTTTTAATTGTCATCCTAAACACAAAATTTAAAGACCATAACTTCAAAACTGACGGACTTTCATACAAACTTTGGACCCCCGTTTCATCCCTTTAGGGGGTGAGTTTTGAAAAATCCTTTCTTAGTGCACCCCTACACGTTATACAGAACCTATGTGCCAAATTTGGAGTCTCTAGACCTAGCGGTTTGGGCTGTGCGTTGATATGTCAGTCAGTATCTTCTTTTATATATTTAGATAAGATGTATAAACGAATATACGATCCTAACAGGATGATTATTTTCATTTCGTGACAATGACAATACTATAAACACCGAAAAAGCTGGATCTATAATGTCATCCAGGTAAAAACAAATTAAACTTCACAGTTTTTTTTCAAGTAGAAACCTAACTACTGAACCGATTCTTGATTTTCAGTTCAGTTCAGTTTAGTTCAAAATTTTTATTGACCATAAAATCATACATTATTACTTAATCAACGTCAAAAAATGGGATCTAACTATTGGGCTTCCCTGTGGGCTTCCCTTTCGAACAAAGAAGGAATTTTTGAAATCGGTTCTTATAGAGTACCATGTAACAAACAAAAAAAAATACAACCGAATTGATAACCCCCTCCTTTTGTCAAGTCGGTTAAAAAGGCGCGCAGATTGTGAGGTAGGTATAGCGTCCCTTATACAGGGTGTCCCGAAACTCAACTTCAAGAGTGCATAAATTAAAAAAAATCTGCCTTTATCATATTAAACTTTATGCTTACAGCGACGACAAACTTATAATTTTTCCTGCTGATTCTTTACATAATCCTCAATAACCGCATTATCGATGACAGTCACAAATTGAGCAGAATATTGCGTCAGATTGATAAAAAAATACGTAGTTTGGTAGAGTCCCGGATTGGGGAACTTTGTACTCCAACTTTGACTCATCATTACGAAAAAAACATACTGTACTATCCTCGGCAAGTTTATTCAAAAGTTGGCGCAATTATAAAGGAGTTCAGAAAGGTACAACACTCCCTACTTTCTAACCCAAAAATGTTAAAAAAATATTATATAACAAGTTGGGCACCAAAACACCCTACAATCTTAGGTGAGTTCAAGAATAGTTTATATTGTGCTGTGGGCTCAGTTCCCAAATAAACAAATAGAAAATCAATGAATGATTATAAACAAAAATAGTCGATTGAGCGTCACGCCTTTTCCCATACGGGGTGGCAGAGGCACAATTGTGCCCACTTTTAGCCAGTTACTCAATACTCCATTATGCAGGACAGGGGGCTAGCCCATCGCAATAGCTATGGAGTGATAAAGGTCTCCTCAAGATGTTTTCCGTCACCGCTAGAATGTCCATACCTATACCTACCTACAGTCTTCACAAAATAAAAGGCCCGTTTTACAATACAAAAGGGGGTTACAGTTTATATTAAACTCAATCTAATCAAATACGGTTTGTGGAAGTCGGTTTACTTTTTGTTTAAAATGTTAACATCTAAATTCTTATTCCTCTACCTAATAATTTGCTATCGCTGTCGGGAATGTCGGAATTCCCAGTCTTTACTATACTAAGTAAGTATAGCAGCACCATCACGCTTAACATTTGTAAACAAATGATCTTAAAGCACAGACTTGGATAATAGTCTTAAAGGAACGGTTCAGTAAGACCAAAATATGTTTTTATTACTGACTGACTAAACCGATTTTCATTCCGTGAAGTTCCGTCCGCCTAGCTATACAAAAAAAAACATCAGCAAACTATCGCTAATCACAACAATTTCTGAGAAAAAATATAAAGGCACCTTGGGCGGGCGGCGTTTCCTGCCCTACGCGCCTGCGTTTCTAAGCCCCGCCCAAAAGATAAAACGCGGTAAAAAAGAGCTTTTCCCGCTCCAAGTTCAAGCGACGACCAATCGGACAGTCGCGCGCGGAACTCCAAGCGAGGCAGTCGCCTGTACTACCGACGACAAAAGAGTTTAGGACCACGACGAATCGAAATGTTTACGTGAGACAAAAACTTCGTCTGATATTTAAAAAAAAACTTTTGGCTAAATGTGTCTTTCCCGTGAACAACTGTGGACTTTAAAAACGTAATATGGGAAGCACCACTCCGTCGACCTCATCATCGCCACCAAGGCCGGTGAAAAAGGAAAACGAAGAAGAGATCAAGGTACCTAGGAGCATTGTTTTACACGACATTGACGTGGACTTCCGTTGGAAATATTGTTTCGTCTCTTGGGCTATTGGCAAACGGCTGGGTACATCATAACCTCGGTAACAGGAGACGGGAGTCGTATTTTTAAACCCGATCCGAGAGGGGCCGCAAGCCGTGAGTTACGAATAAATTATCAGGTATTCAGTTACAATATTAATTACATTCGCGATACACAATAAAACGCGTGTAATATAGCATTTTCGAGGCCTTTTCCAGCTATTAAAGTGTGTAACGCGATATTCGAAGCGCGCTTGGATCGCGGTAACCTAACTCGCTGGATGTTTTGATAATAGATATAGGCGGTGGCTGTGTGTGTGTATGGAGCGGACGGCAGCTCGTGTGTGTGTGTGTGCGGGGTAATTTTAGACGTTCCTTTGCTCAAATTGTAACATGAGAGGATCCCAGGCCGCAGCCGACGTACCAACGCGTCAGTTTCTTGTTTTCATCTGATTATCTCATGATATTGTTTGTTGCGTAAATCATTATTGTTCTGTGTCTCGGTCGCCCCCGCAGAGTAAAGTTTTCTTTTTGGCGCCATTAATAGTTTGATATGTCAATAACCTCATTTCGCCGGGTGACCACGCATCCGTGATGTCACAGGGAATAGAAACGGAGTAGAAAGTTTTGGGTTGCGGCTAATTTATTTTATTGCCTCGAATTTCGCGTGTTCGTGTCCCAGATGTCTGGGGATGTGTCGTGTATTCTTGGATTATTAGGTGGGTGAAACATTTAATCAAAAACCTTCGCCAATATTTTGTAGAACTGAAGCACAAAAGATATAAAACTTTTCAAGAACATGTCGTTTTGTCAATAATGGCAAACATAGGTATTGTAAACTATGATAATGTTGATCACGGTATGTAAGAAATACTGGGATCCAATCAACTTACACGTCTGTGATTGATGATGATGATGATCTTTCAAAATACACTGGCAAAATTAGGGTGTAAAAAAATATATAATAAGAAACAAACCGTAAAATATGAGAAAGAAGAAAGAAAGAAACGTTTATTACAAGGACAGTGAACACGTTACAGTTAGACAAAAGAAACCAAAAACAGAAAGTAAGACACACACAAAATCATCAATAGATAAAAAACACATGAAAAGACGGTCGTGGTGTGTCACTGTCATTATAAATGGCAACTGACTCAGCGATATGCTGAAGGCCAGGCCTTCAGCGCTGATTATATCGCCTAGCCATCCCTTTATAGTCCACGGTTTTCAACCTACCCACATGGAAACCTATGAAGAACAGAACAAAAGATCTGGGTCTTTTATGTACGTTGAACAAGCTAGCAGTTAATACAGTTGTTTCTTTATACCTATTAGCTTGTTGATCAGATCATGCTTCATGAATGAGTGACGGCTTCCATTCGCTAACAACTGTACAAACGTAATTTGATTATTTTTTCTCGGTAGAAAAATCTACCTTGTGATATGATAACTTACAAACTCACAAAATGTTTAGTGACAACCTTTTTTACAATTTCGCACCTGATTTTAATAGGTATTACGTACTTGTTAAATGCAACGTTATAAACATATAAAATGTTGCTCTGTACATCGACATCGCATCGACTGAGAGCATTTCTTAAGATTTGAATTCCTATTCCTCTAAAACTCTAAAAGTAAGCTGAAGGTGAAATTCTGAGTTCTTCTGTCAGGTTGCCCAGCCAGTCCGAAACGCGGGTAGTTGGCGCTCAAGTGAACAGAAAAATACCAACCCCTTATTTAAAGCTGGCTGCTGTAATGTAAGTCACATTATATGCACGCCATCATTCATAAATAAAAGCCGACTATAAGCTCCATATCCATAACGGTGTACCCGTCATCTTGATAAGCACCACTGCAACCTGTTATTACAGCACTTTACTTTAGCACTGTAGCACCGTAAATAGAAATAAGTAATAAATTCTGCCTGATACCTTTAACGAAATGGAAATGCGGGAAGGTGCTGAAACTACTGAAAAGCGTTTTATAGAATGTGCGTATTATATGGGATAAAGTTTTACAGGCAATCCAAAGAATTTACTGGCTGCTTTACATCTAATAAGAATTTTTCTCTATATCTGACATGCCATTTCACAGGCTTTGATTTCCATCTAAGACAAACAAGCTTTTGATGTTCATGCAAACTTTAAACCGCCATTTTCTCAGGGGATGAATTTCACCAAAAATCCTTTTCAGTGCTAGCTACCCTTTACGGAAACCGTGTACAGAGATTCATGTCTCTAGGACCAGAGCGGTTTGTATCAGTCAGTCAGGAATTGTTTTTTTATGCATAAATTATTAAAGTCACCCTGAATTTCTTTGAGAAGGGATGGTACCTAATGCATTCCTATTACATTTATCAACGTAACTGGCAAAACTATCGTTCAATGGTGATATTGACTAGGTAACCTTTTTGTACATAAAGCCGTCATTTCTGACATGTTTTAGGTATATTTGTTTCATTACCGACCCACGAAATTCACATGGAATGCAAGCCGGGTGTTCCCAAGATTATCAGTTTTCGTTCTAAATGTAAATGTTGTCGTCAATTTGTCCGGACGCTGTCACGGATGGCGAATACGTCATGTTATATCCGCTGCATCGTCGAAACATTCAAATTGCAGTCATGCAATACTGTGGAATTTAAAGACGAATAAATTGTGATGTTGCCGTCCCACACGACATTTGGACGTTTAAAGGGTTTAAAGTAAATGTGGGTTTTTTTCGCAGCGATGGGTTATCTATCTATCACGTGAAGGATTGTTGGATTACCGGCTCAACTATTTATTTATTTAGCGTTTGGTCGCTGTCGTCTGCGTGTCGTCTACAACTCATAAAGGTGGCAGCTTTAGCAGCCATTCGATAGCCTCTTCGACAGTGGAGTGGATTTTTTGCAGTCCTCCTTCGAGCGACCACAGAGGACAGTCATCCGTCAAAGGGTTGTTTCTGTACCCCCAATTAAACATTAGTTCGGCGCAGCGGCCCTGGCCAGTCTGGAGTCGGTTCAGCTTGGTCCAGCAGTTGCGTGGAAGGTTGAAGCCGTGCGGCCGTTCGTTTGGGTTTTTGACCAGGTGCGCATTTGGAGCGGGGGTGGAGATCCATCTCTCCGCCCATTTTTCGTCTGCTGACATGGTTCCCTCGGAGATTTGAGATGCGATCAATCGGAAGTGTCTCCTAGGTTTGAGGTGAAGGCTCACCTGGATTCTAGTCTTGCCTCTTTCTTCCTTTGTGGGTTTCCCTAACGCTATGAAGTTGTATATGAAGCTTAGACTTATGGTTCTGTGACCGAAATTCCGAATTGAACATAGCCCATAGTCTCACAGTGTGCAATAGCATAGCCGTCGAGTCGAGGGGTTCGCCACAATTGAGAGATCATGGGTGGGTTCAAAATTACAAATCTCGGTTGGGGAGAAAAAAGAAGTTTGTGTCCGTGTTTTGGATGTATTGTTTTTGACGTGTCATCGCCATGTTTGCTTTGCAGGGCTTAACGCAAAGCCGATAGATGGGATAATGATATAAAAATTACCTGGGGTCCCATTTGGCTAAGATTAGCAGAGGAAAGAACTTGAAAAGCCCTTATCATAACATACACATAAGTGACAGCATTTGTAAACAAAACTGCAAACTCGGAAGTAATAAATTAGAATAAATAGTACATAATATGTTTGCTGGGAATCCTAGTGTGGGCCCAGACAGAAACAACCAATGCGCTTGTATCAGAGCGTTTCAACACGTGTCCCGTAACAGGTCCTCTCGCATCTCAAACGATCCCCGCCATTCCCTCAAAACACCCTTTGCTCGCGTTTTAAACGCTGAAAATAGCCCCGTTGTAATTATACCAGCGGATCGAGTTCCCACCGACACCGGAGCGCGAATGAAACGCGCTGGGAAACAAAACTCCGCCGCTCCGCTTACACGTGGTTTGAACACAAACTCAAAACTGCGTCAGATCGCAGTAACGAGAGAGGTGGAATGGGAGATTTTGAGCGCTATTTGTGCTTTGTGAATTCCCAGATTATGCAGTGTTGTTTTAGGGAAGGTAGAGGTTATGTCAAACTTAAAGCTCAGCGTCATCCTAGAATTCACTTGTAGAGCAGGAAGATTTGGGGAGCGTTGCATGTTGAATCAAAACTTCAAAAGTAACCAGAGTGCCCAAATACTGAGGATTGGGTGAAAGAGTCACATTGGAGGACCGATCACCCACCTGTGTTTCAAAGGGCGTCCCACTGACAGAGCTATGGTTTTTTCAAAACTCTTCAGAACTCGATTTGACACTAAAGTTCACTTAACTCGAGAACTCGATTTGACACTTCATAGTATGGAGTTGATACTATGAAGTGGCACTTTGGCCGCCCCACGACACTTATTTGCTGTTAGTTAGTAACAAAATGGATTTTGTGACCTGTATTGCAATAGAAGCATAATGAGAAAACTATGCATTGAGAACGGCTTGAAGAGTTATAATAAAGGCAGTCTCCGCTGGTCCGGGCGCGGGACAGCCTCCACGCTCTTTTGGCTGCAGCACCAGCGAATGATCTGTTTGGTGATGCATGGAGGGACATAGTGCGAGAATGTGTCAGGTTCTGCGAGATGACTGTATGACAGTGCTGTCCTCAGATCATTAATTTTGTATCTATATTTTGAAATGAATGAATTTGTAATTGTATTGATTATCAAATGGAATGCAATTAATCACGGAATACTATTAATTAATGTTTACTGTATGCTATACAATTTAATTTGAATAATAAATAAATAAAAATAAATAAATAAATGATAATAACGTACAACATTACCATACACATTAAAACAATGTCATCATAACATTAAATAAACATTCAAAGGAAAGGTTATCCAGTAAAACTACTTTTTATGCCTTTCTTTGAGCTACAACAAAGTTTTTGAATCAAAATTGCATCTGCCCTGATTTCCACATTAATTTGTTTATATGTCTTTGTAAACAAACACGTGCTTGTGCGTACTGCAGTATGCGCTTGCGCATCTTTTTAGGCCAAGGTTGAGCGTTGAATTAATCAAAAGGGACCTTATTTACAGCTATATAGGATTTAATTTACATCGTTGGGTGAAGGAGGCCATTTTTCTTGTCTCAGATTTGGTTGTCATATCAATCTTGCTACTGATTTATTAGACACGTATGACAATACGTTAACCGAAGCAGAGTTTGCTGTATTATAAATTATAATATAAATCGCGGTATTAATTATTGTGTCAAGCAAGGATGTTTATTGTAATTTATGGTCAACCAAGTTAGCCAAACGAAATGAAGTCAAATAGCCGCAGAACCTAAAGCCACTGCCAAAACTCGTCATAACTTCAATGAGAATAAGTCTTTTCTTTGCTATTGGATCACCCCGATATCCGATTCGATCGGTATTTAATAATAACGTTACACATACAAACGGAAAAACGAGTTCTGTACTCTTAGCCTTAGCACAACTTGAAAAGGTGTCGCAAAATTGAATAGAAAATCCTATACAATCTATTCTACAGTCCTACATAGTATTGACTTTCGGGACACCCTTATATTATACAGGGTGTATCACATAACTCAGGGACATCCTGTACAGTACAGTACACCCACACACAGTAAGTAAGTAAAGTTATCCTACAGGATGTTTGGACTTTGGAGTATGGAGCGACAAAAACTGTTGGGGAGTACCTAGATAGAGGACATCATTCTGAACAACTTTCACTATGAAAGCAATTTGATCAGAGCAACTTTATTTTGACATCTCAATACATTTTGTGCCGATAAATATGCTGCACTTATTACCATTTTATGTAACATCTTCATTACCATATTTATCGCAAAATTCTAAAATCTTAAACAATACTTTTGGGATAACCGACCTATGAATGATGCTTTGTACGTCATTGATCTGTTAACAGTCAACATCAGTGCCTGTAGACAATGTTAAACGCTAAGGATAGCGAAACGAAACGATAACTTTTTATGTATGCGATTTGACATTTGGAATCGCTATGTGACGTCACCCTAGCGAAGCCAAATGTCAAATCGCATACATAAAAGTTATCGTTTCGTTTCGCAACGGTTAGCGTTTCACTTTGTTTAGGGGGGCTGATTATATTATATATCACAAGCACGCGTGTAAAAAAGCGCGTGTTTATAGCTATTCAAAAAATCGGTTGTCTGTAAAGTCGGTTTACGGACGATAATTTTACGTGATAACGTCATGAAGTGAAATTAAACCTCGAGGAATTGCGCAACCTGTGGGTTTTTAAATCAGAACCGGGACCCTCCGCGCTGAGGAGACTTGAGGAGAGAGAGAGAGAGTGATTATTTTGCATGATTCCTCCACTGTCTGGAAGGTCCGTAAACAGTTGCATAACTAACTAGCTATAACGTGACGTGAGTTAACGTTAAACTCAAATAATCTTTGACAACACCATACAATTTCTAAGGGAGCATATTATCATTTACCTATACTTAAACAACGTTTGAAATTCATAAATAAGTAAGTGCATATGAGTAGGTATTATAGAATTTGTGCTAGCTCTGCTGGACGAGTGAAACTGGATCCTGGCAGTAACAGACACCGGCATGCGATCCTCTCTACATTGTCCATCTTTGTGTCATAGAGTAGAGTAGTGGGTGTAGCTGTAGAAGTGACAGCCACAAACTTACAGTGCCACCAACTTAGCTGTACAGTTGATAGCGGTCGCTAGTGTCATAGTAGTCTTCGTAATAGCGGACATAGTATAGTATGTATTCTCTTTGATGGCCGATGACAAGTCTGTAGTACCAAATTTTCCCACCTGAACAGCTAAGTTAGTGGCTCTGTATCTGGCGACCCTGTACTCTCAACTCTAACCAATGCGGAAAACCTCTACCTCATTTGATCCGAGATAATAATATGTGTGTTTAAAAAAAACTAAAAGGTAAAATAAAGATCACCATGGAGTAGGTAACCTCCGCAACAATAGCAGGTACCTATGGAACTGTCTAAAGTTAAATAAAGGAATGCACAGAGATAAGTACATAAGTATTACTATTATTTATTTATTTTCCAGACTTATAAAGTCCAATATTAATACAATTCAATTAAATAAAATGCATGCATGAAGAAATAAATGTAAAGTATTAGAATAGCACAGATTATTATTAAAGAATTAGTCAAGACAAGTTAAGGCGTCCAAACGATTGTAAACAGAGGTAAAGTTTGCCGATTTCGCAGGCTGCATAGAAAACTAAAAGGAACTTTATCTAACCACGAAGGAATGATTTTGACTGAGAAATTGATAAATGAGTTTGCCTAAGTTACATTGATAATAGAAATATAAGCATATATTAACAGTTTTTGTAACTTCTACCTGTTACTCTATTCTATGGCAGGGGCAGGGGCAGGGGGTGAGCGCACATCACCTCTCCGCCACGGGAGACGTGCGTACACCACGCTATCGGGTTACAAACTAATTCCACACCCACACCCTTGTCCCCCTCGCAATAGGACCGACAGTCCTCTGACAGGTCGAGGGAGGATTATAAAAGTAATGATAAATCTTACCCACTATTTGTTTCTTGGTTCTTGCCTCGGGTTGCTTGAGAAATCCTAGGTTAGACATATCTGTTGCATTAGGTTGATAAAACAATATAGCGTCACGCGTTTTCGCATACGGGGTGGCAGAGGCACAAATGTGCCCACACAAAGAACTTCGCCAGATATTCAATACTCCATTTATAGAGAGTGAATAAAAAAAAATCTAACCTACCCTAACCAACTGAAATACCAAATCTCCGAAAAAATATATTAAGTGACTAACCTCCTCAACACAGGAAATCCTAGTGAGGAGGTTAGGAACTCAACCTAACCTAGCCCTAGCACAAACAGATGATTTATTTGTTTTTTCTAAAAGTTTGTACATTCTGTTACTAGGTTAAGATTGTGTAAACTTTTTAAGTATTATAAAAAAAATAAAAAAAATCAAATAAAAATGAACGAAAACCTCGGAAAATCGGTATTTTAATTTAGTTTTCGGAACTAATAAGTATTATTTGGCCATTAATCTCTGGAAGTTAACTTTTGCAAACAACATTTCCCTTCAAAATCATCAAACGAAGTACCGGCGGAGGACATTTCATATTTTGAGCCCTTCATCTCGAATATCACCAAAAAACGGAAACTGGACTGGGAAAAAAAGATCGTGTTGCCTCTTCATGTATTCGACACCATTATCTGTCATGCTCATGTTTCCGTAATGTAAATAGAATAATATTGAAAATACCGGACATTTTGTTAAAAAAAATACAAGAAGCAATAAACTCAAGGGGTAAATGAGGGCGAATGGATAATTGATGATGTTTGTGACTTAAGTAGAAATACATAACATTGTATTTTTAAGGCTCTGATATTTTAAAAGAGGTACGGGGGAGTTTCTTGCCCTTCTTTGCTCCATCCCTAAGCCCACAACTTCCGAACGGGCGGTAGTATACAAAAATATTAATATTATATTGACGTTGCCTAAGTAATATGTATGATTTTTTGGTCAATAAAAATTTTGAACTTTTAACTTTGAACCTAAAGTAGAAGAACATCATGAGACTGAATTTGTTAAAGGAACTAAGACTGAATTTAACAGTACCAAAGCAAAACTACATAATCATCATAAAGATACTGCAGTTTGTGATACCTATTTGTGCAGTGAAGACTGCAGTGGTGTGTTCGATGCTATGCTTCCCAAGCTGAGGTCCCGGGTTCAAAATTCCACTGGAGAAGTAGAAAATATAAACCACAGGTCTTATGTTTACATGTGTATTACGACTATATTTCTGATTCCCACGACACATGGTATCCTTAATGTGGGGCCAGAAACAATGTATGGGCCTGTATGTAAATTGTTATTCTCAGGGTATATCTAAGCTTAAAAATACCTCGAACAATTAGTCTGCGGTCTCGGGTAACCCGCGGTTTCGATTCCAGCGTTTTAATTATTCTATGTAACATCTTGACATCCGATGCGCTCCTCTTCGTTAATTTCGTGAAACCCGACCGGGCGCTGCTTTCCCGTCGCTATGTTTTATGCAAATATTGTAATAAGTTTTATATTATGTAAGTATTTGGGTTACAAACTCATAAACCTAACAAAGAGTCACGCCTTTTCCCGAACTGGGTGGCAGGGGCACAATTGTGCCCACTTTTAGCCACATAATACGCCATCATGTGACATTACCTATCTACTCTTGGAATATCGGGGAATATAGTATGAAATAACACGTTGCAATGTCAATTAACAGCTTTTAATTTATAAGACATAAACATGATGGCAAAATCTCAGTATTACCAATACAGCCAATTTACTATTAGAAAAGAAAACATCGAACTCAAGAACTAATCAATCAGGTTTGAATAACAAGTAGCATTTACTTACATGTTCACTCGGCGACCAGTAACCAAAGAAGAACCTCTCCACCCCGACACATTGCTTTTATATTTTCTGATTCCCTCCAATAATCTACTGAAGTCGCGCCAGCCCAAACCACATTGTAAAACTCGCAAATGTATCTGATTGGTTCGTTTTGCCTCCATCCAAAAAGAAGCGCTCTGATTGGTTACTGGTCTATAACGTTTAAACACTTTATATTCTAACTTACACAGTTAAGTTGGAAAATAAACTTTATAACATCCTTAATTATATAAATGAAATTACACTCTTTGATATCTTATAAACAACAACATATTGCAATTATAGCAGTAAAAGTATTACTTTGATTTAGAAAAATATGAAGAATAAAAGTGACCGATCGCCATCTGAACATTTATCGATGAACTAACATCACAATTCTATAGAATGACCACAAAATCGCAATAGATGGCGCTAGTAATTTCAGAAAACCTTACACTCGTCCATCCTGACGCGTGTAATGTCCTCATACACGCAACCCTAACCTTACACTAGGATTTTTATTGTAGCAATACATGCACAAAATTAAATATTAAAGGTGCCTCTCTTTAAATTAAATAACAATTACTTCTCAATGCAATAGTATTAACATAGACATATTTGTCTATGGTATTAATAATCTTCACATTATCAGTGTCTAACATGAAAGCGTCTACAACGCCATCGTAGTTACTTTCATCGATATGTATCTGACCTCCAAACCGCAGTATCCGCAGCTTGAGGACATAAGTGTCGCAGTAACCGCAACCTCTTGCCGCAGTGTCCGCAGCGTCATGAATAAGCAGTACCCGTGGATTCCGCAGTGGAAGTCGCATCTTTCGTGACCCTCAGCCGCAGTATCCGCAGCCTTGTGGGTCTGATGGAGTGGTAGTCACAGAGTCCGTAACCTCCAGCTGTACTGTATCCGCAGCACCACTCCTGAAAAATGTTTAACCACAACTGCAGCATCCATAGTACCACTCATTACGATACACTATTATAAACTCTCTTTAGGTGACCTGTCTCATATTCTTGATTAAATCCAATTTTGAACATATCTACATCCATAGTACAATTGGTAATTTATTTCAAATCAATCATCATCTCACAACACTTATCACATTTAAATTAAATACTACTCGTCTATACTCAATGCAGCTAAATGTATCCACGGTTGCATTCGGTCTGCAGCAACCGTTGCTCTGTACTTCCGTTTGATTTTAGTGAATCCATCTATTTCGGTTATACGGTACCTATCATTACCTAAGACCTTGGAGACCCTATAGGGACCTAAGTATTTTTGAATCAATTGTAAATAGTGGGGGGGTTACGATTTTTGTCATAGTTCGTTTTCTGTACTGCCTGACTTTTCTCAATGTTTTCAATCGCACTATGTCTTATTTCTTCTATATTTAAATTTGATCGAGTTACATCTAATACACTATCAAAATTACCACTTATTTCACAATTCATTGAAACCCCAAATAACAACTCCGCAGGCGTTTTTCTTACAGACTTATGTAACGTATTATTCATACCCCATTGCACTACTCCCACGTACTCATCCCAACTCCTTTCATCCAAGTCATGAGTCTGTGTACTCAACGATTTTAATATTGTACGGTTATATCGTTCAACCTGCCCATTTGCTCTTGGGCAGGCGACTGCGTTGAAAATCAATTTTATTTTCCTTTCAGAACAAAAACTTTGAAACAAGTTCGATGTGAAGCTACTACCCCGGTCACAAATTATTCGATTTGGTATTCGAAAGGTGTAAAACAGGTCCTGCATTACTTTTATAACATTTTTGGTCTTGGTGTCTCTTACTGGTTTTATAAATACATACTTGGTGAACGCATCAACAATGACCAACAGATAAGCGTTGCTGTTTTTACTACGGACAAATGGGCCAAGGTGGTCGATATGTAAGGTATGCATTGGGATGGGGGTCTTTTCGATTGGGTTTAAAAATCCTTCTTTTGCATGTTTGTTATCAGCATGGTACACGCAACTTAAACATGCTCTTACATATTTCTTTATAAAGTGCCGCATTTTGGGAAACCAATAAGTCTTTTTGATGCGATCATACGTTTTCTCAAAAGAAAAATGACCAATATCGTCGTGATTGAGTCTACATATCTGCCACCGTGCCCCTTTTGGTACCACCCATCGAAGTTCCTTTTTTTCGTCGTCAATATACCTATATAGCTGGTTGTTTTGTATGACATAATCTCTCTTTATAGACTGTATTTCCTCAAACTTTTCCTTAGAAGTCAGTATATCTCTAGTCCTTTGAATTTCATGGTCCCCTAACTGTAGCGTTAACAACCAATTTTCAGGTTCTATGTGCATGACATTTGGTAAATATCCATACACCGCAGTTTCTGTAGATAGTTCACGCTCATTATCGTTATTTGTACGTATAGAATTTCGACTTAGGGCATCGACGTGACACATCTTTGTCCCTTGTCTATACTCGATATCAAACTGAAACTCCTGGAGTTGCAGCCACCACCTAGCGATTCTTGGAATGAGGTCACGTTTAGTCAAGGTTGTTCGAAGAGCGCTGCAATCAGTCACTACCTTAAAAGGAATTCCCAGAACATAAATTCTAAACTTTTTCAATGACTCGACAACGGCTAGCGTTTCTAGCTCGTAGGCATGAAAATTCTTCTCTTCAGGGGAAGTTTGACGACTGTAATAAGAGACTACGCGAAAGGGTTGGTTTTCTTCAGATCTCTGCATTAGTATACCCGCAAGACCATGTTTACTAGCATCAGTATGAATTTCGGTATATTTGGCTTTTGGATCGTAAATGGTCAAAATCGGTCGTTCAGCTAACTTTTGTCTAAGTTCATTAAATGCATTTTTCTGTTCTTGCCCCCAAACAAACGGAATATCCTTTTTCAATAAACAGGTTAAAGGGTGAGCTAATGCGGCAAAATTTTGAATGAATTTTCGGAAATAGCTGATTAGTCCATAAAATTGACGCACTTGGTGTTGGTTGGAAGGTTCCGGAAATTTCGCAACACAATCAATTTTCTTTTGGCCTGGTCGCACACCATCTACAGAAATTTCATACCCCAAATACTCTATGGTTTCCGTCATAAACATACACTTTTCAAGATTCAATGTCATGCCTGCTTTTCTCAACAAATCAAGTACTCGGTGCAGTTTCTCAATTCCTTCGTCTACTGTTGAAGCCGCAATCAAAATATCGTCCATATATGTCAGGGCTTCGTCAAAGCGAGCAGATCCAAGCACACGATTAATCAATCTTTGAAAAACTGCCGGTGCGTTCGCCAAACCGAACGGCATTCTTTTAAACTCATATTGTCCGTCCGGTGTGACGGACGCTGTCAGGTGTCTAGAGTCATTTGCAACCTTTACTTGATAATAGCCACTGGCCAGGTCCAGGGCAATAAAGTATTTCTTCCCTGACAGTCTGTTTACCTGCTCTTCAATTATTGGCATAGGAAAATGCTCTTTAACCGTTTTATTATTCAAGGCCCTATAATCCACGCAAAGTCTAAATTTACCATTCTTCTTTTTCACTAAAATAATAGGACTTGCATAGTCTGAAACCGACTCTTGTATTATATCTGCTTTCACTAGCTCATCAACCATGTCACGCACTATTTCTCTTTCGGCTAAAGGGAGTCTATACGGTCTATAAACGACTGGTCTGCTATCGTTTAACTCAATTTTCATTTCTCCTTGATGTGCACAACCTATCTCTTGCATATTCATAGCAAAACAGTCTCTAAAGTTATTAAGTAGCGTTACTATCTTGTTCCTATCTGAGTCAGCCAAATTGGGGCCAGTCAGAATCATTTCTTCGGGTAATGACTCCATTGTACTTATCAGATAACATTTCCGACTCCCCTCTTTATAATGCTGTCCTCGGGCAAGGGTAGTGCCGTGCTTCAGAGTAATAATGTTATCGGTACACCGCGACACGACCATCTTACCTCGACCGAGCTCATTAAATGAATAAATACCACCACGAATAACTAGCTCAGACCCTACCGCTCCAATTATTCTCGGTTCGACATATAAATCGCCGGTATAACAGGGCTCGGTACACACGTCAACCAGGCAATGATTATCTATAACCCAATCCTTCTCCACTTTGATCTTAGATATGTCGATTGAGTCAATATTTTCGCCATTGTTTGTACACAACACAGATTCTACCGCATGAAACTGTAGGGTATTGCTGTCTTTGACAATTAAAATGTGTTTTTGATCCGTGAAATCCTGCCCTATCAAAAGTGGGGTTTCTAAATACTCATCATCTACCACTAGGGCTGACACCTCTCCACTGATGCCATCAATTGTTATGTGTACCTTTACCTGTCCTATTGTAGGTATCAACGAATTACCGAAAGCTTTGATGTTTTGAATATAACTTACTTCGGGAACCTTATTCAGAAGTGCTAAAACGCTAGCTTTCAAGATTGTTACCTCACTACCTAGATCAACAAACGCCAGCGATTCAACATCGTCTACCTTAATAGTTTTGTAGTATTTATTGAAGCTATGTTTGTCATTATAAATACGCATTGCACTTTTATTGGTTGCTTCTTTATTCCTATAACAGTTCTCAGTTTTATGTCCAATTTTGGAGCATGTTGTACACTTTACTACTGGTTTTGGACAATTTGAAGCAAAGTGACCTCTTTCTTTACAATTAAAGCAGATCTGGGATGTTTTTTGCACATTGATATCCTGGTTTAACTTAGGTTTATATTCGGTCTTATTAGATTGCATATTAAATTCCTTGCTACTAGCCAAAAATTCTAGCAATTGTTCAGGTTCTTTACACCGCAGTGACTGTGCTGTGGTTCGCAGTGTTCTATCCATGATCCCGTAAACAATACAGTCCGCTGCGTCCTTTCCATTTATTTTACACAAATTCAGCAAAGACATTTTATCATAAAAATAATTTTCTATGGACTCCCCTAATTTGTACTTTCGTCTCATCATGTCATCTAATAATTTACCATAATTCTGTTCGTACGGAAAAGCTTGCAACAATTTTGTTTCCCATTCGCCCCACGTAAATAACATACAGGGTAAACTTTCATACCAAGTCTTCGCATTTCCTTCTAGCTTTTGCAAGGCAAAGTGTATTGTTTGCCTTTCGTCCCATTCATAGATAAGGGCACACTGATTAACTTTATTTAGCCAAAGGTCTATACGATGACCTGGTGATGCTGGATTGAACGAAGGTACCATATTTGACTGATAATTGGATTGTCTGCTTTTCGACAAATTATCAATTAGACGACTTAAGTCTTTAGTAGGAACCGGTGAACGAACTGACCTTGGTTCACGTCGTTTTGCCATCGGCGTAGGACTGCGCCGCGACCGGGAACTAGAGTGACGCCGCCGCCGCTGGCGCTGTTCTCGGGACAGGACATCTCGCTCGCGGCTTCGGCTTCGGCGTCCCGCGCTCGGATTTGGCTCGCCTCTCGCTGGTGCGTGGCTGCGCTGCCGGCGAGGACGACGCTCCTCGCTCGCCGAGCGGGCACGCGCGCGCCCTCGGCTGCCGCGATGTCCTTCACTCGAACTAGCCCGACTCGACAGCGTCAGGCTCTTTCGTGCTCCGCTGTGCCGCGCTCGACTCGATCGTGCCCGGTATGAACGCGACCGGCTGCCTTGCGGGCGCCGCTCACGAGACCTACTGCCTCGGACACGGCTGCCCGTTGTTTGTTCTTGACGCTGATCGGTTCGGCGTCGTTTGTTCCGGCTTGCAGACCCAGAATCCGAAGATCCGGACGCATCGTATTCGTCACGGCGGTTACGCCTACGTTTACGATCTCCTTTGGTATTCCTGCAACAATGGTCGAACGGAAAACTTCTTGTTTCGGATTGCGTTCAGATATCCCACTTCTGAGATGATACATTACCTATCTACTCTTGGAATATCGGGGAATATAGTATGAAATAACACGTTGCAATGTCAATTAACAGCTTTTAATTTATAAGACATAAACATGATGGCAAAATCTCAGTATTACCAATACAGCCAATTTACTATTAGAAAAGAAAACATCGAACTCAAGAACTAATCAATCAGGTTTGAATAACAAGTAGCATTTACTTACATGTTCACTCGGCGACCAGTAACCAAAGAAGAACCTCTCCACCCCGACACATTGCTTTTATATTTTCTGATTCCCTCCAATAATCTACTGAAGTCGCGCCAGCCCAAACCACATTGTAAAACTCGCAAATGTATCTGATTGGTTCGTTTTGCCTCCATCCAAAAAGAAGCGCTCTGATTGGTTACTGGTCTATAACGTTTAAACACTTTATATTCTAACTTACACAGTTAAGTTGGAAAATAAACTTTATAACATCCTTAATTATATAAATGAAATTACACTCTTTGATATCTTATAAACAACAACATATTGCAATTATAGCAGTAAAAGTATTACTTTGATTTAGAAAAATATGAAGAATAAAAGTGACCGATCGCCATCTGAACATTTATCGATGAACTAACATCACAATTCTATAGAATGACCACAAAATCGCAATAGATGGCGCTAGTAATTTCAGAAAACCTTACAATCATGAGTGACACCAGTGCCTGTAGACAATGTTAAACGCTAAGGATAGCGAAACGAAACGATAACTTTTTATGTATGCGATTTGACATTTGGAATCGCTACGTAACGTCACCTTAGCGAAGCCAAATGTCAAATCGCATAGGTACATAAAGTTATCGTTTCGTTTCGCTAGCGTTAGCGTTTAACTTTGTCTAGCGGGGTGGGCTCTTACCGTGGGTTACCTACCTACACTACAATACTAAATTGAAATGAAATGAAATGAATTTCTTTATTTTCATTAATATATTCATTTTGGTCTCACACTAGGATTCCCGGTATCGTGGGGTCTAGTCTCTTCATAATTCATAATTTCTTGTTGCACACAAACAGTTACATAGGAAAATAAAAAACATAGAAGACGTGTAAAAAGGCGAGCTTATCTCTAATAAGAGATCTCTTCCAGCAAACCAAATAGGGATGAGACAGGTGGATTGCTGAGTAGGAGTAGACCCATGTGTACAATACATATTATAATTTAATTATTACTTACAATACTTACTTCTCTTCCAGACCATTTAGAAATAAAGTTGTATGGAACTTAATTCTAAAAAAAAAACAACATAACTTAAGTAAGTAGGTACTTAAAAGCATTTGCTGTAAAACAAAAGTAAGAACAATAATGAAAAGTGTTTAGTGTTGGCATGTTGGTGTACCTGCTACTAGCCCTACGACTGCGAGTCTTGGGGTCGGACGTTAGCCGGGCTTTTGGCCACTAAGCAGGTTGAGTAACTGTGTGGTGTTAGTGTGGAATATATACAAGGTGTAAATGAATTAACGCAAAATGAGAAACTACTTTGTTAGGTAAAAAAAATAAAAAATAATTACATTTGTATAATAATTATATAATTTGACTTTCCAAAAAAATATTATCATTATTGTTATACGTAATTCAAATTGACATTATATCTTCTCGGTGTGGCTTTTTTCATATTTCTATTTTATAATTGTATTTTTAATAAATTTGCACATCCTTATAGGATAAAATATAGTTAAGTTCAAAAATTGTACATAACATCCTAAGCACCTATGTTTGCAAATAAATATCTTTGACTTTGATCTTTGACTTTGGCACATCATTCTGAGCAACTTTCACTTCGATCATTCACTATAAAACCGATTTGATCAAAGCAACTTTATTTGTCACTTTTCCATACAAATCAGCTGACCCACTCGGGCCAAAATGTACTGGGAAGTGAAAAATAAAGTTGCTCTGATCAAATCGGTTTCATAATGAAAGTTGCTCAGAATGATGTCCCTAACAAAGTAAGCAGTTTCTCATTTTGCGTTAATTCATTTACACCTTGTATAAATAAATTATCGGATGGTGTGATAAATAAACGTTAACTCCTTTCCTATTACCTACTAATAAGGACTATGCAAGCTGTACATACGGGCGACGACGGTGTATGTAATTCTAATTATGTATGTATCTATGTTTGTTCTTGTTTTTCTCCGTAACCGTAAATATGAATTGGATTTTGACCATTATTTTTTTTGTTCAAAAATAAGTTCTTACTTATCTGGCTTTCTTCTTAGCTTGTCTTAACTGGGAAAACAAGATATCTCTTGCAGCAAACCAAGTAGTTACTAGCATAATCATGTATGTAATAGGTATTTGTCAATAGCTTGCAACTTTTTTCGGAAATTAGCAGTTCACGACATCAGGAAGAGGGTACCTTCCTTCCTTAAATATTCCAGAAGATCCATTAATTTAACCTAAAATTAATAAACAGGTATAGGTAATATAGGTAGCGTAACCCTATTCGGTATTTCTACTCTCGCACTTCACACTAGTGAGAGCCATTCCATGATGCCATGCCACCCGACATCACCCTTGGATCGAAAGCGCGACACACATCAAACACATCATAATGAAATGGAACCGGTAAATTGAACCGCCCTATAATGTAAAACCCTCACAAAAGGGCACCAGTAAAAATCCCAACCCTAGACAACATGATCCTGTAATAATTAATGGTCGTCTCAACTAGCGATGTCATTTGACGCCATTTTGCGTCAGCGCTGCGTCATACTGACGTTAATTTTCGTGTAACCTGAACCGTCTGGACACTCGACGCTTCTGTATAAATCTAAACTCTGTGACGGGTACGTTATGCGTTGTTTTGTGATATTGTTTTATAATGTAAGCCTGGTCATGGCATTTTAATATGAATGAAAATAATCGGTTAAGTGCGGGTCGGTATCGCACACGAAGGGTACCGTACCATCGTACAACAAATCAAAAGCACTCAAAACAATAAAAAAATAAACAAAAAGAAAATTTAAAAAGTTTATGCCTTCACGGGATTTGAACCGACGACCTCCGGATTGAGAGTCTACACTACATCATACCAGCTAACCACAACCATGTGGGTTGACGCGAAATATGCTATCATATTTAAATGTGTAGTATAGTATTATGTGTCTATGACATGGTTGCTATGACAATAAATAAACAGTTTCAGTCAAGATCTCCATTTTGAAATGCGTAAGTGTATCTAAACACGTCTCTTGTATCGGGGCCCCCTTTAATTTGCAATATCTCTCGAATTTCAGTATTTGTGGTTGGTGCGGCAACAGATATACACATTCTGTGAAAATTTCAGCTTTCTAGCTATTACGGTTCGTGCAGGCGGACCCGGTGACAGACGGACGGACGGACAGACGGACAGCGAAGTCTCAGTAATAGGGTCCCGTTTGGCACCCTTCGGGTACGGAACCCTATATCCTTCGCCTACCCTGGCCTACCACTTTGCCCTGTGATTCGTCATTTCAGTTTATCTACTAACGCGTCATATTGTATGAAGTTCAGTACAGTTCACAATTTATCGACAGATTATACAATCTAACGGATTTAAAACCGTTAGATTGTAATCTCGCGGGTTTCACAATTTTACGGTGACACGTAGGTATATGGCACTTGAAAAGATCTAGCTAGGATACCAGCTCGTCTTTCATCCTAAATGTACTTCATAATGTCTCATATTAATGTACACCCTTAAAATATTTACTTGTTGATTCCTTTGTTACTAATCTGTTGTATTAACTTTCGCTGTAAGTACATTTCCTGTTTTAAATAAATATATTTTTATTTTTTATTTTTGAAAGAACAAAAGAAGAAAGTTAGTTTCTCTAGTCTAGATTATGATCTTATAATAATAGATGTAGCATTTGTAGCATCATCACTCAAACACTTAGGGATTTTAAAAATCACATGTCGACTTTTGGCACCCCGCGAGGCAAACGAAACTTGACACCATCTGCCACCATACTGTAAACTGTATTACATGTACTTGTATCTGCTGTAACCGGACTCCCAGATATTTGTGTACAAGATTGTAGTTTTAGGATTCTTTAGAACTTTTTGGAGCAGGGATTATACTAAGTTTGGAAGTTTGGAACCCGTTTGAAAACTTGTTTTGTTTTGGGGACTTGACACATACTGCGCAAGAGTAAGGCCGGCCACATACAGTCGGAATTCTTCCGATTCGGAATTCCGAAAAGGATTCAACCCCATACAAATCCGCGAAAATTTCGAACGGAAAACTTCCGTATATGTATGAGGCAGATCCATAGATTTGTATGAATTTACTGCGTTCGGGATAATTCCGTTACGGAATTCCGGAATTCCGGAATTCCGTAAGTATGTGGCCGGCCTAAGTGACGTCTCGGAGCTATTAAAATAAGTCATCGTCAGCACAATTTATTTGAATAGAAATCTGAGATGTGTGGTACTACTACAGTAATACCACAGTACTTTCGGATTCCTTAGTATTGCTGAGTATTTCACACTTTCATTATATTATTGTACCCCTAAAAAGTTACTCCTGGAGGACCGGGTAACTGCGGGACGACGGGACAGAGCTAGCCAGTAACGTTTTATTAATAATAGGGTAATATAGGGTACCACTCGTTTCGTGTACCTGTTTTGTACGTGTACGTGTACAGGCTATTAGAGAGATGTAAGTAGATAATTATCAGACAACTGACCTACTAACTTGTTTGAATACTTCCGGTAGGTACACACTTACAAGCGGGATTTAGTTTAAAAATAAAAAATAAAGCAACCGATGTTGCCAGCGCGCCACCTTCCCGGCTTTCCCCGAATCTCGGCTCGCATGACGCAAACACGTCTCCTTGCTCAGAAGCTTGCACGGAACCCGACACCTCTCGCTTTGTTTCGCTCCCAGACGGCATAATGAGAAACATTGGAACATGTGAAATATAATCGACTCGTGGTTATTGGAGATGTAACCGTAGAAGCTGGGTTTTTGTTCGCGGTACCAGCTTTTGTGTTTTCATCGTGTTTTGAGACAGTATTGTTCTGTGCGTTGTGATTTGTGCTGGAGGGTCCGTGTTGTGGTGATTTATTATATTTAGCCGGTTAATTTTTAAAGTAACATTTTCTGGAATTCATTATTGTTAGTGTTTTTACTGAGGGCTATTTGGTAGGTGTCAAAACCACTTACACTTAAGGCACTAAAATGACAACCTCAAATCCGCCAGCTCTTGCGCGGTGGCCACAGATTCCATTTTCAAACACACCGTTTTAATTAGTTTGCTTAGTATAATTCGTGTCGCGTCCCAAATCGCAGGCCTTGTTAGATAATTTTTAAGTAAGTACCTGAGTAAAAGTTTTGATTGATCGATTGAGATTGTGGTTATTGGCGTATTGGATTATCACTTATCAGCCCTTTGAAATGTTGTTCAGTAAAGTATCGTATCTCCTTACTATTTATGAGGTAAGAGTCTGGTTTTCGCTCGTTTAGATTGCCTTCGTCCGAATGTCAGTCATGTGACCATTTTATTTTGTTTATAAAATTGAGAAGGTAAGGAAGGTACATGAACGATCTGTTGGCTGGGGAGGCAGTCGCTCACGTCCGAAGGAATTACTTGGAACCCACAGCCCTTCACGTCCTTCCCGGGTAGTGCTAACGAGCGACAAATCATCATCATCATAGTCATCAAATCATCTCAAGACATTATAATTTCCAGGTTCTCAAATGAGAACCTGACCACTTGACACTGGCAAAATTAACCTCAAAAGAGGTTAGGACGCCATTAATAAAAAGAAGAAGAAGATCTGTTGGCTGATGATGAGTGACATTTACAGGGGGGCACCATCTGTCATCAACACAGATCTTTCATTCCTCATTGGTCATGGTCATCAAGCGTTAGTTCCACATGTCACCGCCATGTGCCAAAAGAGCGCTGGAAAGCAATAGGTACTGTATCTATGTATCGTTAGGTAGGTATGTTGTTCGAATGACAAATTCCGCAAACCGTGTAACTTTGAGTTTTCCATACGTAGGATGTAAACGTGTATCATGTTCAGTATAAGTGTCGTCGGAAACCAATATATCGGTTTACATTTACTCGAATAGCGCTATCTTTTTGCATCATTCTATGAACGCGCCTTTCAGTCAAGAGATTGTCATTCTCCTGGCCGAAAAGGAAAAAAAATGACATTAAAATTAGGGGAAATCAAGTTCTCATCCCCTTGCATGCAAAGCATGCAATATACATTAATTGACGTCTGGGTAGTCACTGTCAAAGTCAATCAAAGCAAGTATAGTGCTTCTGTGAGACATAGGGTTAGGTAATGTGTACATATCAGTATTTGACAAGGTAGCCCAAATGAATATACTTACAAAATGTCTGTACCTACTTGAAGCCATTTGTACAAAAGGGCAATGTTGGGTATTTTTTGTTATGCTATGTATGAGACAACATTTGACTATAACATCACTAGAGCCTCCATAGACCTCGGGAACCAAATTACAGTGAAGAACAGTTTATATAATTGAAACAAAAAGTAAAACAAAATAAAAACGACTTCCACAAACCCTATTTGATTAAAAACCAATTTCAAGTGCTTTTTAAGTTTAATACAAACTAACCCCCTATTTCCCCCCCTTGGGGAATTAATTTCGTCAAATCCCATCTCAGTGCTACCCTACGCTACATAAGGAACCCCTGTGTGCAAATTTTCATGGCTCTAGGTTCACCGGTTTAGGCTATGCAGTGCCCGTCAGCCACGCATAGTAGATTGTATTTGTACCTACCTAGTGCATGCATTTGTCTTTCTGGTGGCCATGTGTGGTCTTCATCATCAGTTTCGCATCACAATATTATGCTTACCATTATTATGCACGAGTTATTATGAGAAACACAAAAATCACTAAGGTCTGCCTATAACATTTGAAGAGTTCCCTCGATTTCTACGGGATCCCATCATCAAATCCTGATCAGGTGTAAATGAGACCAATTTGGAAGGTAAACTCTTTCAAACCATAAAATAATTTTCCAAATTGGTCCATCCATCCAGGCGCAATCGGTGTACACACACCTTTGTTAAGTCAGTTAAAAAAGAGTATAGGTATTTGGGATAATCAATTAACGGATTTCTATGTTATTAAATTTCTTGATTAATGGCGGTCTAACAACTACTTACCTTGCTTTATTCGCTAATGTCACGCAAACATAAAACCATCCACAACCACATCAAATATCAAAGCCCTGTTACTTTTCCAACATTGCAACTTTGCGTCACCGTCGTCGTCGCTCGCTTAGACTATTTGTGCTCCCATACATTAGCCGAGTGATCGTTTTACACCGCATTAGGTAAATTATAAGCTCCACTAGCCCGCCACCCGATATGTTTGCAGTGCAGTCTCCGCACTGGCCTACCTAATGAACGGCGGAGTGATGCGGCCTTCTTGCTTGTATGACTGCTATGCTATGCTATATAAAGAATGACACTCAAGGAGGTTGTGATTAGAATTTTCCGCGTATGAGAGGAGCCGCGTGGAAAATTGGTGTTTAAATAACGTAGATCTGGCAACACTTAAAAACATTGCTCCGTCTTTGAAATTCGATCTCTTTGATTAGGGTTTTAAATTCGGTATTCGTCTGGTATCCACTAGTCAAAATACATAACTCTACCCCTTCGATTCTTGTCATAATATAATTTCATAATTTCTTTATTGCACACAGACATTTAAAAATAAATAAACGCGAGTAGGACTCGTGCACCAAGGGTTCCGATCATACTTGGAGAACTTAACACGTGTAATTAGGTTTCCACATAAATCACTCAAATAGGATCTCATCCATGTAAACTAAATTGAATATTTTGGTAGAAAGACAGTTTGCAGTTTACAGAATTGTTTATTATCTCTTCTGTGAAATCAATTAAAATTGAACTGGTATTTCTAATCTCGTAGCAAAAGGGTAAATAACAGTACTAAAACCTTTGAGTAATAACTAATAAGGTAATACCTTATTACTCAAAGACTAAAACATGTGTAATATTATATTATCGTCATAGTCAAAGGTCGATCGATATTGTAATTCGAGTTAGTAAGTAATTTAACAACTGCTGTCCCACCTATAACAGATGCTACAGTCTTGGGGAATCAGTACGACGATATTGACGATATTCATGCATTTTACTTACGTGGTATGTTTTTAATTGAGGTCTGTAGGTCAGTAGGTATTTGGTTTCATGCAATTGTTGTAACTTATTGTATTTCACACGGACACAATTACTGTAAGTCATATAGACCGCGGCAGTCTTCGAGACGATATTCTTTTGTGCACGAGTCATGGCATATTATTTGAAAACTCGCCGTTTTGTAAGTACTTAAAAGTTTAATAAAATATTCATACGCGATTATTTCACACCAAATTGTATTTTTTTTAAGGAATCGGGATATATAATAGAGCTGGGATTAACGCTATTTATAAACCGTTTCTCATAACATAACATAAGTCTACAAAAACAAACAAGAATGCTAAATATAAATATCTATTTATCCTAAAATAATATAAAATAATAAGATTATTTATTGTGTTATTTTAGAGCTGAACCATCTCCCGTTTTACGATAAAATCGTCCGTCTTATGTTCCCGTCGTCCAATAAACATTTAAAAGACATATTTTCCCACAACGATACCGTAAACACAGCTAGTTTCCTACCCTGGCAACACTGGTAGCGGGCGTACTCAGGGTTTTTGTTAGAGGGCAAAAGTCAGGGGGCATATTTTGTAAAGAATTATCTTGTTTGAAAACACGACAGTTAGTAGTTAGTTATTAAGGGAAACGAATTTATCATTGTTGTAATATGAATTTATTTATGGTGTGGTTTCTTTTTCATACCGCAAATTGCCCAACGCCATTCAACCGCCATCAACCCGCACTGAGCCGGGGGCGTGGTATCATGTCTCGATGTTACTTACCTTATCCTACGACAACTTATAAGGGTTTAGCTCCTCAGAGGGACATCAACAAAAATTAACATGAATTTACTTTTATTATTATCATTAGTCGTTTTATTGTCTCAAGCTTGTCCCCTAATCCTAAGTCCGCACAATGGATAGTGTACGTAGGTAGCCCAGTGTCGTGTTACAAGCGCTCCTAAATTTACCTTAGGCAAGCTACCGCCATTAAAAGCATTTATGTTATATTGGATATCACAACATTATCGACGCTACCACCGGATCATGTTTCACGCATCGAGAGTCACGAACTCACAGAAGTATATTGGTATAGTGTTCAGTATACTGGTCATAGTTCTTTGTGAATTAATCTGATGACTCATGTTCGGGACGGTAACTAAACAAGTTAGTATGAAATAAACAAGCAAATGTATGAGTGACCCTTGTGAAAATTCCTAATGCTTGTTTAAAGTTGTTAAAGTTATTCTGGGAATAGTGTTGAGTGTTGAATCGCGTTTAAAGTAGGGCCCTTCGGCGTCAAAACGAACCATATACATAGATTAATAAAGACTTAGAGCATATTTTCATAGAGCAGTTTATTTGGCAAGAAATGCTAGAGATTAAATGATGGCAACATTAGCAGCTTACTGCGGGTCTAGAAAAAGAAACGATTCGCTCTCAATCGCCCCGTCTTTGGCTGTCAAACGACTAATTTCGACTGTTAAATGTACTGGGTTTGACGGGTTTGACAGTCGAATTCGTTCGTTTGACAGTCAAAGACAGGACGATTCAAAGCGAATCGTTTCTCTTTCTAGACCCGTTGCTTGTTTTCTTGACATTATGGTTTTTCAATCAAAAATTCAAAACACGCAGTGGTGCCCTAATATGTCACATATTTGCCATTATTTTGTTGTCTAGCTTTTTTGACAAAGTACAGTTTTATTTGATGGCCACGGAATGGTTGAATAGTTACCTCCGTTTTATAAAAATACATACTTCTCCCGACTATACAATATTTGCAATGATTATTATTAACAAAAATCGTGTGACCAAACTTCCTAACGAGACACGGAAAAGTGTAAAATTTCGTGCCTACTGGAAATATTTATTAAATACATTTTGCATTTACCTAAACTACACTTTAAACCGCAAAGCGAAGTACCCAGCAGACCTCCAGATACATTTCCAGTTGCATTTCCTATCCTATTTCCAATCCGAATATCATTTACCTCCAGCAGACCAAACGGGAGGTTCGCGGCTTCTAATTAATACTGCGAGCATACAGCATTATTTCCTCTAATATTTCTATACGTATTGCGAAACTGATCATTATTCCGCCAGTAATGGGCCGTCCGTATAGAGTTTCAGAAATTCGTTACGATTTGAACTGCATTTTCCTTCGGGAAATCGAGTTTTCATATCATTCGGTTGTGTAATTATCAGCGAAAATACGCTGCACTAGAATGGAACTTCATCTATTTTGCCTAATCATGTTGATAAGCGGGGATTGGTTGTATTGTAGCTTACGTCGTAAATAATTTACAAGTCCTATAGCTGGATTCTGTAAAAGCTCTATTCTCTATTTCTGCTATTTAGGAATTCCAATAGCAATCTCTTGAAATATTTATTTTTAAAGTCATTGATCAATTGAAATTGACGTTTGAGTTTGACGAATGAGACCGCGATTAAGCTGTAATTTAAAGCGACTGTAATTGGTAAAAGATCAGATTGAAAGGAATCGGGATGTTTTTCTGGACTTGACATAGATAGAAACTTAAATTGTATATCCCGATCTTTAAAATTAAAATTAGAATCGCTTTAAATACTCTTGGGAAGTAATCCCTCTCAAATCATTATAATTATTTGGAGGTACCTAATCGGGATGATTTCACAGACACGGAATTTCTTACTATTTCCTCACGTAGTCGAATAGCTCCTCGGTAAAGCACTTGTGTAACACGAGACCAATTAATTTGCAGAAAGTGTCATTCCGCTGGTCATCTTGCTAAAATATTACCTGCCAAAACTGGACGTTGTCACCCAAGAAGCTTGTGCCTTGTACGGAGATTAATTAAAATCTGTGATTAAAACGCTAAGGTTATGTCGCTCCGGTGTCAAAGCTGGGTAAGGTTACTTCAATGTGTAATGAAGGCTTCGGTATCCACCTTCTCGTGTCGAGTCAAAGAGCTTCACGTTTGTGTTGTGATGTCAAATTGCTAATGGTAATTGGTATTTCTTCGAGATTATTCTGAGTAATTCTGTCGTCATAGTATCATTAAAAATTTACTCAAAATTTGACTCAATACCTAAGTACATGTAAATTTTTGTTTGTAATAAAAGTCCGATGAAATGTCCCATCATTAGGTCCTTTCGCCTTTGTCGCCAGTCGCCACGTCTAGAAACGTTCTTGATTTGATAAAAAAAAACTGCCACGTCATGGTCGTCCTGTCCATACGAGGTAGTAGATGCACTGGTTCAGTCAGACAGTTATATTTTTCTGTATTATACATTAAATTTTTACAGTATTTGCCGTCACCGTTGTGTAGTTCAATTTCATACAACCAAAACACGTGAGGGTGGGCGTAAATTACGCGCGAAACTTTTTTTACGTGACACAGATACTCGTATTGTAAAATCGCAAGGTTCGTTTATTGCTCACACGAATTTATTTCTCGATGCTCGTCGTCGGCAATAAAACGTCGCAGTAAGGAGGTCGCTCGTGGTGTGATCATCAATTTCACGTAAATCGCTTTTTTTGAGAATACACTTCGCTATTAATAATCGGCTTGTGTATCCCGTAAAAAGTGTATGTGTCTCACATAGTTTTATATAATTTCTGAACCGGTTTCAGGACTTGTACTTGCCCGGCATCAAAGTAAAAGTCATTAGTCGATTTTAAGAATTTCAATATTCCTAAGTTTGCCCCTCTAGTCCTTATTACGCTCCTGGTTAAATTTTAATAGTTCCATATGTGTATGTATTGTAGATACTTTCGTGTAAAAGTTACTCTTTCGTTGGTAAAATTCGCTCTTACTATCTAAAGTACCTATTCACTATTCATGTAATGATGAGTGAGATTAGCTGAATTATGAGTGAGTCTAACGGAAGTTCAAGAGATTAATTTCCTCTGTGTTTGCCCCAGGACTTCGCGGAGACGGCAATGAACGAGCTGCTCGGATGGTACGGCTACGAGCGGCTGGAGCTAAGGAGGTGGGCGGCGTCACGAGCCAAGGACAACGCCAGCCCTGAACAGCCCAACGAGCATAGGGATAAAGGTAAAACTTTTACGGAAGAACGAATTATTGTTATGTATGGGTTAGTACTTAAGTAGGTACTTACAAAAATAAATATAATTAAAAAAAATGGAAATAGCATCCTGCCTGCCACATTGTAAAAAGAGCTGGCCTCTTTTTAACCGACTTCCCAAAGGAGGAGGTTTACAATTCGTCCGGATATATATATTTTGTTATGTATGTGCCCCGATTGCGCCTAGACCGATGGACCGATTTGGAAAATTATTTTTTTTTTGTTTGAAAGGGTTTACCTTCCCATTGGTCTCATTGACACCAGGTCAGGATCTGATGATGAGATCCTGGAGAAATCGAGGGAACTCTTCAAATATTATAGGCAGACCTATAGTGAATTTTGTGTTTTTAGTAATAACTCGTGCATTTACTCACGGTAAGCATAATATTGTGATGCGGAACTGCTGATAAAGGCCACATATGGCCACCAGAACTGCTCAATACTACATAGGTACAAATACAATGCGTGGCTGACTGGCAGGCAACGCATAGCCTAAACCGGTGGACCTAGAGCCATGAAACTTTGTACAGAGGTTCCTTAGTAGCGTGGGGTAGCACTGAGATGGGATTTGACAAAATTAATTCCCCAAGGGGGGGGGGATAAGGGGTTACAGTTTGTATTAAACTCAATCTAATCAAATAGGGCTTGTGGAAGTCGGTTTTTTCTAAAGTTTACTTTTTGTTTCAATTATCCTTTTTAGGAACACCACAGCAATGAGGTCGAATAATGAATTGGAATTCCGAGAAAGGAGTTCCCCTTGCAAGCGCACTTCTTCGAATCATGACGTTTCGGAACGCACCCTCCCGCGCAGTTGAAAAGGCGGCAAGCAAACCGCCCCAAACATTTTTATGGGCCTATTAGACTACCCTGTCGGCAGGGCCCTGTCTGACTCACTGTCTCTTTCTAGTCGTTCCATATGAGTGAGACGTCTATACAAATCGTGCCCTGCTGACAGCGTAATTTAATAAGCTCTTTAGCTTCGTCCGTTTTACAGAGAAAAACACATGCTGAGTTTAATAAATTGTGCAATGAATGGAATAAATAATTGTTTTCGTATTAAGTAGGTGCAAGACCTAATATGGCCTATTAGTATATTGAGAACGTAGGTAAAATAAATAAAATAAAATAAAAAAGCCATTTATTTCTCGTTATAATGCGATAATACAATTGTTCAAATTTTTAAATAAACATGTATATATATTTTTAATCTATAAATTCATGCATTCATTTAAATTTAAATTATATTATTATTTATTTATTTATTTACGAGAATCCCTTTTAGGGTGTAGGCCTCCTCCAGAGAAATCCACTTTTCCCGGTCTTGGGCTATGTGCATCCTTGACTGCTGTTTCTTTTATTTCATCTTCCCATCTTTTGTATGGTCTCCCTACTCTCCGTGTTCCTGGCGATGGCGGTCCACTCCACTTTGTTATCTCGAAGGTCCACCTCTGGTCTGTTAGTCTTGAGATATGTCCAGCCCATTTCCACTTCAACTTTAGAGCATGTTCTAGAGCGTCTGTTACCTTCGATCTCTCTCTGATGGTAGAGCTTCTGATTTTTTGAAGTTTGCTAATTCCGGTCAGACTTCGTTCCATGGCCCTTTGACATGTTTGTATTTTTTCGTTTATTACTTTTGTATATGTCCATGTCTGTGATCGTGTACTCGCAAGCTTCCATACAAAAAGCGTTAACGTTTTCCACCCCCTAAACCTTGTCCGATTTTCACAATGATTTTACATGTTTGAGATACTATGGAAAACTATGCTCGTACGTTTTGATTTTTTTGAAATATTAGATATTTTAGGAAATATAAGAACATAACCCAGTCCATATAAAAATATAAGTTCCAATATTTCCTAAAATATCTAATATTTCAAAAAAATCAAAACGAGCATAGTTTTCCATAGTATCTCAAACATGTAAAAACATTGTGAAAATCGGACAAGGTTTAGGGGGTGGAAAACGTTAACGCTTTTTGTATGGAAGCTTGCGAGTACACGATCGTCAGCAGGGTAAGATGCAAGAGTCCATCACAATTTTTTTCATAGACAGAGAACGTAGGTAATCATTACTTATTAAAAATTAATTTACATTCTATGGTAGTCTTCGCCTATTCTCAAACTCCGTCCGACGACGTTTAGAAGGGAGTATGAAATATTTAGGTACATGAGGTTTATTTAAGCTAGCTTCATTAGCGCTTTAGGCCATAATGATAAAGGTTCTAGCTTGGTTTGGTATACGATTTCTTGTCAGTGCTCTAGCTATGTACGTTCTGAGCTCAGCTGAAAATCATTTGCAAATCTGACACCGTAAAGCCGCTCTTCTATTTCTAATGAAGCGGGTCTCTGTCTACGTTCACGAATGCGGTTATAGTAAAGCTACGTTCATTTTAGCTTGTTGTTGGCGCGATTTCGTTTTGACGCTATATTTGTAGATTTCGTGCAGATGACTATGATCGGGTAATTTCACCGCAAAAACTACGTCCCGAGATCTTTAAGTAATAATAAATATGCTACACACGAATAAGCTTTACAATTTACCTATAAATACTTACTTACTAAGTTAGCAGGCAAAAATACTGTAGCCACGTGGTAGCCACACTTAGTGATTATGATAAAGGTGAAAATGTGGAAGTTTGAGGGTAAAACATGAGTAGGAACGTTTCAGGTTTCACGTGTGAGTTACATAGGCTTTGTGTTCTAGATATTATTATTTACGATACATGCTCAGAAGAACATAGGTACTTACTTAGGTAAGTATACTCTGTTCATTTTCTGTGTGTGCTGTGATCTCGCCGCCCGCGCCCCGGACTAATTTAACTAGATAAAAAAAAAACCGCTCCACTCCACAATTGATACACAGAAAATGCATTCATTTTAAATACAGATATACTTACTTACTCAAATAATTGTATAGAATTTCATGTTTCTAAAATGTTCTATTTAAAAGATGTAGGATTTCAATAGGAATAATTATATCTAACGAAAAATATGTAATTGTCAGGATTCAGTACCCGAAGGGTGCCAAACGGGACCCTATTACTGAGATTTCGCTGTCTGCCTGTCTGTCTGTCCGTCCCTCCGTCCGTCCGTCCGTCCGCCCGTCCGTCCGTCCGTCTGTCTGTCTGTCTGTCACCAGGCTGTATCTCATGAACCGTGGTAGCTAGACAGTTGAAATTTTCACAGATGATGTATTTCTGTTGCCGCTATAACAACAAATACTAAAAAACAAAATAAATTTAATATTAAGGGGGGCTCCTATACAACTAACGTGATTTTTTGGGGGTTTTTTTATAGATAATGGTACGGAACCCTTCGTGCGCGAGTCCAACTCGCACTTGGCCGGTTTTTTTTAATTACTCTTTACTTCAATAAATAATATTTTAACACATTACCTTTGTTTACACAATGCTAAATACAAAATCTTAGATTTTGACGTTTATACAATTTTTTGTGCGGATCATTCATTCTTTACTATTTTGCTTTACGAGACTAGTTTATACATACTACATATCGCATGACTTCCTCCTGACAATTACCATACCTACGGCATATCAAAGACAATTTGAATCGCCTGAAATTCCAACACCCGATGAAGATACCGATAGATGGCCGAGGCAGGCCGGCAGGCCAGGACAATTATTAAACCCCTGTAACGAGCTATCATTGTTCAATGCAGCTGAGCCCGTAATGAGTTCGGTTTTAGTTACACCTTGTAAATTCCGCCTTTTTTTAGGGTTCCGCAGCAAGGAAAAAAATAACCCTTATAGGATCACTTCGTGGTCATTCCATCTGTTTGTCTGTCTGTCAAGAGTTCAAGACCCTTTTTCTCGAGTACGCGTAATCCGGAAAAATAGTTCATGCCGTCCGCACGGTAGGACGAATCGGAACGATAGTCTAATATTCTCAAAGTGGTGATTGTGGTCGATGTTGATGAAATAAGGCACGAAACAAGGTCTTATAGCACAAGTAAAGGAAACCACCGAATACCGTAGTTCCTTCATAAAAAAGAAAACATTTGTGCGGAACCCTCGGTGCCCGCAACCGACTCGCACTTGGCTAGTTATTTTTATATTATCCGTTCTTCGATCTTCGCAAATTAATGGCAATGGATATTGAGACAGCATCGCTGGTCGGTTTCAGTTTTCACTCGGTTTTGCATACGCTTCTTGTTACTCAACTACTTGGATTTTATTTATTGGTTGCGAAAGTTAATTTTCGTTTGGTTTGGATCAACTCCTTGGGTTTATCATCGGACTTATTTGTTGGGCAACACTGTACGCATGTGACGCGGTTGATGGTCACACCGTAAAAGGGTTCTATTTGTACTACAGTCTATTCGTGATAAGAATGTAGTGAAATTTAAATTTAAATCTGTTAACACACACTCACAGGACAGCGTTCAAAAATTTGCCTTAATCTGGTCACTGTGAACTTGGCTTGATAATTGGAAACGATTTGATTGGTTACGGGGCGTGGCTAGGCCGCCGGACAGTGATGACTTTACTGCATTCTTATCACGAATAGACTATAAGCCCTTTTCCCTCCCATTCCAGATGAGTGCTCCTGGTGCAACAGGAGCGTTACCGAGGGCGGCGCCCTACAACAGGCCGGAGCCACCTTCTGTTCCGAGTTGTGCTTCAGTCAGTCGCGAAGGGCGAACTTCAAAAGGGCGAAGACTTGTGACTGGTGCCGGCATGTGCGCCATACGGTGGCTTATGTCGACTTTCAGGTGAGACCATAGAGTTTGCATCCTCCTTTCTGCATTATCTATGGGTGAGACTGTCATCTTTGTCAGTTGACATCTGTGGCGTTGTGGTTCGAAGGGACCCGGGTTAGAATCCAGGGGGAGAAAGAAATGATCCCAAGGTCTTGGATATACGTCCGAATTGGTTGCTGAAATGCGTCTTGTTGCCTTGGTAGGAACGTTTAGACAATTCGGTAAACGTTTCGGTCACTCACTTGTCTGACGGAACTTTAGCGACTTGGTTAAATGTCGATCTTTAATTAACGGTCTAGGGTGTTAGTTAAGTGTCTGATTTAACCAACCAGCTGCGACATCCATATATCGAATGAGCGAGAATCAATATCCCCGATCCGCTATGGTTGTCGCTCCTGAAATTTCACATTGCTAGCAAGTCGAGTAATGTTTTCAGAGAGAGGTTCGAACATTTTTGTATGATGCCTGGGATACTGGGGTTGGTAGTTCTTAGCATACTCTAAAATTTCGCTTTTTCGTGTTATTATAAATCATTCGAACTGAATTATCTCAGAAACCGACTTACTATATTTTGTCAAGAACATTAATTTGTTGGTTGTTATTAAATTTTCTACCGATGGACTATGTTTTATAGGTGCACACGGAAAAAGCGTAATTTAAGGGAATTTCAACAGATTACTGTAGGTATCCCAGGAAGGTTTGATGTTCCTTGCCAGTTATTCATTCAACACACCATGACCTTTTTATCTGATTCACTACCCTTGCATATCATCACGCCTAGATATTTGTATAACATTATCTCTTTTCCAATTCTCAGGACGGCGCGACGCAACTCCAATTCTGCTCCGACAAATGCCTGAACCAATACAAGATGCACATCTTCTGCCGCGAGACGCAGGCCCACTTAGACCTCAACCCGCACCTGGTCGCCGCCTCTTCGGGATCCAACCTCATCACCCCGGAACTGTGGATGAAGAACTGCAGGAGCCGATCCGCTTCCCCGAACTCCGAAAAGTCCAAATCACCCGAAAACATGACCACAAAACCGCCCGAGAAGGAGAAAAAATCCCCCTTGCCGTTAATAACGGTTGCGCCGACGGCGAAGCTAATGAAGAGAGTTTCGGAGGAGCGGACGACACTGCAGAAGTCTCCAGAAGCCAAGAAGGATCTCAGGAATAATAAGAACTTGCGGAAACGACGACCGTCCAGGTGTTCTACGGTCACGTCGCAACAAATTCGACACGCCTCCACACCGAAAGCACAGGATCTGAGAATGTGCAGTCCTCCTGGATTAGAACAGGCATCCCCGGCAGTAAACAGTATACATTCACCCACGCAACCGATGAATCCACGAATGCCTCCACCATTCCCGAACCCTTTATTCGGCATGCCGGCACCAGTTTTCATGGATATGCCTCAAGGCCCAATGCAAGATCAAAGGTTTTTATTGGTGTCAACACCTGAGTCCATAAGTATAGTATTTCAACATAACATACTATTTAGTAGCGCGTCCACATAACTCGTCGAGTAGCGTGGCGAGTGACGAGGGAATGAGGCAGGGAAGCGGTCTGGATGTCGCAGTTGTTTGGTTAAATCTGGCCAACACGCCGCCGCGCCGGCTTTCTTCGGTAAGACAGATTGTTAGACGTTTTCGACGATGCTTTATTTAAATGCTAGTGACTTGGTTAAATGTCGGTCTTTATTTAACGGTCTAGGATGTTAGTTAAGTGTCTGATTTAACCAACTAACTGCGACATGGACACGTTCATCGTCCTGCTCCTCGTCCTCGCTTCCGCCTTGTCGGCTTTCGGCGCGATTCAAAGGAAAAGCGCCCTAGTTACCTAGTGCGGAGCGTCGCGATTATTTACGAAATATTCGCGAAGTATAGATGCGCGTCCACACTACTCGCGCGAGTACTCGCGGCAGGTCGGCTTGAATGTGACCCACTTTCCGTTAGCCGATTGTGCTGAAATTTCACATACGTATGTAAGTTGGATGACAATGCAATATTTTTCTGGCTTGTAGCTGATCTGATGATGGAGACGGAACGTGGCCATGGGAACTCAGTCATAAAACATCGCAACGCCATCATGTTTGGGCTCGTTCGATTCGTCTTGATAAATACTTTGGTCCTAAAATATTTTTTATGACATGGTGCTGATCTGATGCTGGAGCCGGAAGGTGGCCATGGGAACTCTGTTTCCAAACGACGTACCTAATCCTATCGTGTTTAGGCTCATTTGACAAGTGTTTGTCTTGACAAGTGTTTTGATCCTAGAATATTTTAATGACATGGAGCTGATCTGATGCTGGAGCCAGAAGGTGGCCATGGGAACTCTGTTACCAAACGACACAACCCTATAGTGTTTGGGCTCATTTTTAATTCTAGATTAGATGTTCTCGACAAGCACTCTAATTCTAGATTAGATGTTTTGTCCTGTAATGGTAAAGACTAAAAAGTTAAAAATAAATTAAAAGTAAAATAATTGAAACAAAAAGTAAACTTTAGAAAAAACCGACTTCCACAAACCCTATTTGATTAGATTGAGTTTAATACAAACTGTAACCCCTTATCCCCCCCCCCCCTTGGGGAATTAATTTTGTCAAATCCCACATCAGTGCTACCCCACGCTACTAAGAAACCCCTGTACAAAGTTTCATGGCTCTAGGTCCATCGGTTTAGGCTATGCGTTGCCTGCCCGTCAGCCACGCATTGTATTTGTACCTAGTATTGAGCAGATCTGGTGGCCATATGTGGTCTTCATCAGCAGTTCCGCATCACAATATTATGCTTACCATGTGCATTTGCTCGAGTTATTATGAAAAACACAAAAATCACTATAGGTCTGCCTACAATATTTGAAGAGTTCCCTCGATTTCTCCAGGATCCCATCATCAGATCCTGACCTGGTGTCAATGGGACCAATGGGAAGGTAAACCCTTTCAAACAAAAAAATAATTTTCCAAATAGGTCCACCCGTTTAGGCGCTATCGGGGCACATACATAAAAAAAAAAAAAAAAAAAAAAAAAAACAAACATCCGGACGAATTGTAAACCTCCTCCTTTGGGAAGTCGGTTAAAAAATAAATTATGTAAAGCTTTTTTTTCCCTAAAAAGAAGAAAATAAAATTTCAATTCAATCAAATGTGCTATTTTATTACATTACACAATTTAGGGATTTACCTACAAGGTTGTGCAAAATAGGTGCCTACCTACCTAATAAAATCTACACAAGTAAATCTCGCAACAAGCTTTTTTAACGTATAAATTGTGTAATGTAATAATAAAATGACACATTTGATTGAATTGAAATTTTATAAATGAATAAAAGACAAGTTTTCGTAAAGATCGATCTGGTATTTAATATACTGTCATTCTTAAAACATTATTTAAAGTTCATCATTTTGAAAATAATCATTGTAACCAACATTGTAAACTTACTAGCTATTTGTTTGACCGCACAGCTATGGCTCTATTTCATAACTTCAATTTGTATTTGAGATCCAATTTTACAATTTAGCAGCAATTTCCAATCTAAACTAATAAACATTTTCATTGTTTAACATTAAAACTGTACTTTCGTATTGAAAATTATTGCTTATTATTTATTGTAGAGATCCCAAAGTGTTATAGCGCCATCCAGGCCCCCAGCTGCCATTAAATTCGCTTTCCAAAGAGAGGCTTTCTGAGACGAATAGGCGATGTCTTGTACAGCTTGCTTGTGCTCAGTTAGAACAACCAACGGCCTTAAGGAAAACCAAGAGAATATGCGGATGTGGCCATCCCAGCCCGCTGAACAAAACACCTTCCCGTCAGAGCGAGCCTGCATGCGGTTTATGCCCGGGTTCTTTATGGTGATGTCCATCTTGTGGGTCAAACTGAAGTCTTTTCTTCCTATGCTAAATATTTGTATCACATCAGAGGCATTGCCGATCATGCCTCTTTGTTGCTCGACATGAAAGTCCACTGTCATCGGACATTCCTTGGTCTCCAATTGGCTGATGCACTGACTAGTGTTGAGATCCCAGAGGTACAGCCATCCAGATTCATAGCCGACCAACAGACATGGTCGGTCACATGGAAAATCAATGAACTTCAGGCACATTGCATCTCCAAGTTTTTGAGTACCCTCTGGCTTAAGAGTGGAGATTTTCTCACCATCGAAGTTGTAGATGTCTACTTTAGAATCTTCGGCAGGTACGTAGATGTTTTCGAGTTTTGTGTTGGCTTCGAAGCGGCAAAAACCAGGGTAGTCGGTTTCTATTGTCGCCATTTCCTTGTAGCCAGAAGATGAGAGGCACAGAATTTTATATTTCCCGCCTTTCTCTTGAGCGATAAGCTGGGTATCCGTGTGAACTATGTGGATGATGGGAGCTTGACCAATCTGGATCTTCTGCTGCATACGGTTTGTCTGAAATATAAGATTATATTTTATATGAGGGTAAAGAAATATTGTATGTACCATAGCAAGTATTGTTCAGCCATACAACAAAAACAGGGCTGTTATGATCATGATTAAATATTATCATGCTAGCATCTCTATACTATGATTTCATCTAGTGCATATATGAATTTATTATTACAATGATCTATTACTAACACACCAAAACCTGTATGAAAATCTAGCACTGTTACCATATTTTACTTATGAGAAGCTATTAGGTAACTTTTGTTTGCAGAAAAATAGGAATTAAAATACTCGAAAAAGATGAACTCAATCGCCTGGAAAATAGTAGGTCAACAAATGTGGGTAGAGGTAGTAAACAAGATGATATTGCGCACAAGAGCAACGGCGTAAATGCGTAGTTTGGAATTCGCAAGCAGTGTGAATGTGTAAATAAGATAAAAATCTTTAGCGCTGAACTCACCTGAAGGTTGTATGCATAAATACAACCGTTTTTTGAGCCGGCTAGTAACCTCTCGAGACCGCCAGGTAGAAAGCTGAAAGCCAGCGAATGAACCGGCAAGTTATCAACGTTCCTGATAGTGAAAACTGGGTCGGGAGGTAAAAGAGCCATCTCGGGTCAAGCTCAAACCAAAACAGTAACGCGGGAGCGAATAAATAAAATTTTACGAAATAAATCAAGCCATCAGTAACCCAACCGCAACTACGCACAACACAAAACTGTCAGTCAATCAGTCAATTCTCAGTCAAACAAAAGTGTCAAAAACCGGACTGTCAGCAAGAGCGAACGGTAAATGGAAGCAAAACAAAAATAAAAGGCTAAAGTGTGAATCGGACTCGCACACGCAGGGTTCTGTACCTATACAACATTTTAAATTAGATAGTTTTAGTGGTTTTAGTCTGTCATTTGAAATGTTACTCAGCAAAAGGTGCAAACTTTGGGTCTACAATAGTCTACATTTCTTCTTTTATTAGTTAGGAGTATGGGAATTGTTCTGAATGTGTTTCACATGGGATTTTCTGACAGCTAATTAAGAAACAAAAATAGTTCTGAAAGCTGCGACAGATGGCGTTGATTCATCGTTGAGAATCTAGTGACGAATTTGGAACTACTGAAGTTGTTTGTTGTTTTTTTTTAAATCCCCCATTCCCTTAGTTAAAATACCTCCAAATTTAAATGAAATAGTAGGTATTTTCTAAATAAACTCAAAAAATAAATAAAAAATAAATTGCATAAACTGCAATCGGTAGCTATTGTGCCTACTTAACTGTTGTATCTGTGTTGTGCGAAACTTTATAGACATGAGACATCTCCTTTCACGTGCCCTTACAAAGCTTATCATTCTGCGTGTGTAATGGCCAATATTATATCGTTTTTAGGGTTTCGTATCTTAGAAGGAGAAACCCTTATATATAGCACCACTCGTGCGTCTGTCCGTCCGTCCGCCGTCCGTCTGTCCGTCCGTCAAAGGCAATTTACTCATACATGACATATTAAACCGATGAAGTTGAAAATTGGTACATCAATATCTGGAGATACAATATAAATACAAATATCGAATATGGGAACCACTTTTGGGGGGCCAAATGAGAAAAAAAACATGCCGTGAATATTGATTTCCTCACTTAATCACTCAATACAAAGAGATCAGTCAGTGTCACTATCTACCGTCGCGTTTAATCGTTCCGGGAGGCATATTCTCACGTCCGAAGGTACCTACCTACAGCAGCCCTTCACGTCCTTCCTAGGTAGTACTAACGAGAAAAAAATCAACACTTAAAATTCCAGGTTCTCGAAGGAGAACCGGTCCATTCCAATTCTAAATACAGTGAAATCTACAACTCACGTGATATAGGTGAATTTAACCTAAATTGTTATACCGCTATTAATTAAGAAATTGGATTTAATTGATTAATCGTTCCGAATGGATATCTGTGGAAGACACTGGTGGTCGTGATTTCCCATTCGGAACGGTCATGATGGTCGTTACGTCACGTGAGCGATGATAGCTTTGGTTTACTGACTCGTAACAAATTAAAGTGTTGGTGCTGGATTGCAGACAGCTGAATCCTATAAATGCTCGTATTATTTTTTTTGTCACACACAGCAGTTCAGCACCAGCAAAATTTCTTTACACCTTTTGTACACGGAACCCTAAAGATCGATATTTCACGTTCGAAATCTACAATTTTGATTTCCTACTTATTGTTTTAGATTTATCAGTTTGGATTTTTTCAAAATAGCATGGACGTTATCTATACTGTAGATAAATTTACGAAATCTGAAGTATTCAGAGCTGAGATTCAGAGCATGAAAAGATAAAGCTTTTTTTTGTAGTACGTAGGTAATAAAAATATTTACATCATAGTTTTATTAATTTACATTGTAGTTTCCGAACTCATGTATGTTTCAGCTACATTCCAAAACTTATGTAAGTAAAAGTCATGTAATATTTTAATGCCTATTGTTTGTATGAGATTATTAATGGTTGTAATATAAATTGTTTTGTAACTGTTGGGGACTATTTTATTTTGCTTTGTTGAAATGTTTTTATATTAAAGGCTTTTTGTAAAATACGCTAGAAGACACTTTCATTAATTGAAAATAATTATTTTAAGCTTTTAGAACAGTCCTTATTTATATTGCCATCATGCAAAATATTGCTGGACACTGGCCAAATGCTCGGAAACGGGTGCTCAACATCATCATTATTCAGAAAAAAAACTCTAGAACGATAGAAATAAAAGATTGCAAATACTAGCCCAACTTCCTTTCTGACATGAATTAATTGCAGTGTCTTTTCTTTTTGAATACGCCACTCGCCTGACATTCCTATCGCCCCATAATATGGGATTATTGCCCCTGAGTTGGTTTTAATAACTTTGGTGATAGCAACATTCGCAAAAAATCACTTGCTTGCTTTGCCTGGCTGCTCTTGCTAGAGTTGTGTGTGAGTTTCCGTAAATTCGTAGTTTTTAATTAAATTCATGTAGAGATAATATTAGAAATGCGTGCCATACCGAATTTACACACTATAACCTGAACGCCACCTCCACCAATGGCTCCGGAGCCCCTCCTGAAGTCAGTAAAGGCGTCAAACTCGTATAGAAAAATCTTGTATCACAGATTTTTCGTCGGCCTACTCTTGTTTATAGTCGTATCTCTAGTGTTTAGTGTGCTATTCAATGTGTTCTCCGGGAGTTCACCTAGGACAGATTATCACGCACCGGTGAATTTAGACCTCGGAAGTGCCCCTACCGTGAGACTGAAAAGTGGTTACCATGAGGCGTCTGAACGTCTTACTAACTGTTCTTACTGTGACTGTTTCGACGTCTACAGATGTGGTCGAGGCGGCCACGACAGAATCACCATATACATATACCCACTCAACAATTATCAGACTGAAGAGGGAGCAGCTATATCACACTTTTCGAGGGAGTTTTACTTAATTTTAGATATAATAAGAAATAGTAAATATTATACAGCAAATCCTGAAGAGGCTTGCTTGTTGGTGCCGAGTATAGACACCCTGAATCAGCACACATTCTCCCCAAAACATGTGTCGAGAGCACTGCAAAATTTGGAGTTGTAAGTATTAGTTATCTGTAATATTTATGCATGATTGAGGTCAATTTTTCCTTACACAATGACATCATATGCCATGCTATCCAGCCATGATTTAAGTATGATTTGCGAATACGCCTGTCCAACTAGTGTACTATCTAAACTTCATTCATTACTTTCAGTTGGAATAATGGAGAGAACCATCTCATATTCAACATGCTTCCGGGCTCTGCACCGAATTACAACACTGTGGTTGATCTCAACACTGGAAAAGCCATTATAGCCGGAGCTGGCTTCGACACATGGACATTCAGATATGGTTTTGACATATCCATGCCGGTCTACAGCGAAATTGCAGCACAGATCAACAACACACAGCCTAAACAGAAGAAATACCTGATAATATCAACACAAACGAATATCCCAAATGATTATTTAACACAGCTAAAAAATTTAGCTTCGTCATCCAATGATCTGTTGTTGCTAGAAGACTGTGATGGCAAGAAAGATCTCAAAAAGCGTTGTGAATATTCTACAGACAATGTCTTTAGTTACCCTGAAGTATTGAAGGAAGGGGTTTTTTGCCTTGTTGTACGTAGTGCGAGATTATCGCAAGCATCTCTGTTGGATGTGATAGCGTCCCAATGCATTCCTATTATAATAGCTGACGGTCTAGTCATGCCATTTAATTCCCATATAGACTGGGAACGGTTGTCTTTATTTGTTCCGGAGGCGAAAATACAAAATTTACTTAATATTGTTCATTCCGTCAGTGATGACCGAAGGACAGAGCTCTTTTGGCAGTTGCGATGGATCTACGAAAGATATTTCTCCAGTATTGAGAAGATTGTACTGAGTATGCTAGAAATATTGAATGAAAAGGTGTTTCCTTTGGCAGCTAGAATGTATGAAGACTGGAACCTGCCTGAGCATTTGGTAAGTTTTATAAGTAATCCATAACAAATTGAATTATAATGTTTTGTACATGACTCAAGATACATACATACTGGGCTATCAGCATAACTTTTCCCACACATGGCACCAAGTTTGGCGAGTTATTCAAGACTCCATTTTGCGTGACAGGGGACTAGTCCATAGTGACAGTTTTGGATATCGAAGGTTTCCTCACGATATTTTCCGTAACCACTCTCTACTCTGTAAATTGTTGCATGGCAAATAAATATATGATTTGTGTCTAGGGGTTTGGAAATACAAGGTCACAACTGAGCCATAACTTTAATTTAACTTCGCCAAAATTGCTCAACTTGTATAAACCACTCATGTGTTTAATTTGAATCCAAACTACTAATCTTCCAGTACGGCCCAGTAAGCCCGCTGTTCCTGCCCGTCACCGCACCGAAGGCTCCCGGCTTCACAGCAGTGATCCTCACATACGACCGAGTAGAGTCGCTGTTCCTGCTCATCCGGAAGCTGGTGCGGACGCCGAGCCTGGCCAAGATACTCGTCGTGTGGAACAACCAGAAGAAGGCGCCTCCACCATGTGAGTATTGCTGGAGACGCAGGTTCGAATCCCAGTGCTGACCATGTACCAACCAACGTTAAATCATTTATCTGAAGTCCTAATGGTGATGGAAAACATCGTGAGGAAACGAGCACTATTCCATTGCTGAATGAAACAGCTTACCGATACACAAGCGATAATTTGACATCAATAGTTAGAGGAGTATATATGACGCTTCTGTAGCAGAAGGAAAATCAGATAATGTGTCTCGATGGCAAAGGTAGGTGTAATGACCCCGTTATCTGTCCCGATGGAACACATTTGTGGAATTAATAAATACCAGAGGGGATCCTTTGTGGACGGAATCTGACTAACCAACTTTATTCATAATCCTTCATTTTTCCCAGCGTCCGAGTGGCCAGTCATAAATAAGCCGCTAAAAGTGATCCGGACAAAAGCGAACAAACTGTCGAATCGATTCTTTCCGTACGACGAGATCGAGACGGAGTGCCAGCTGACAATCGATGATGATATTGTGATGCTGACGCCGGACGAACTGGAGTTTGGGTGAGGTGGATTTGATTAACTAACTTATAAAAATAACAACCGTCCGTCCACGGCCCATGATACACACAGGAGTGAGTCGTGACGTCACGTGAGCGATGATAGCTCCGAATAGCTCGTCGCGGAACAGAAGGACAGTGTTACGACAGACGACAGCACTTTATAATGAAATAATGAAAATTTATTGCGTAACTGACATCGGTAACTAGGTATTTCGTATATTCCGTATATATTTATTGCACATAACACAAAATACAGAGAAGTAATGTACAAAGGCAAGCTTATCTCTAAAAAGAGATCTCTTCCAGCAAACCCAGGATGGACAGAGAAAAATAAAATACAGAACAGGTAGGTACATTTTATTCTGTGCAAGCAAGTATGTGTTATCATGTGGGTACATTGATATCTCGGTACAGCGTTGGTAACCAAGCCAGGTAAGAAACTTGTGTTATGATTAACAGCGCCTTCCCGTCCGTCCATGTTGTGTCGAGCACACTTGTTGAATTACTTAGATGTTTGTATTGGAGTGGACCTTTAATCTGTATAATAAATAACGGATGGTACACCGTTAAATTGCGAAAGACAGCCGGCGAAACACTTTCATCCCGTTTCATTTGCATACGCTCTGCTCCGTTCCGCTCGCTCTATGTACTAACTGGCAAACTCTGTTTCCAGGTTCGATGTGTGGCGGGAGTTCCCCGACCGCATCGTGGGGTTTCCCTCTCGCCTGCACGTGTGGGACAATACCACCGACGCGTGGCGCTACCACAGCGAATGGACCAACCAGATCTCCATGGTGAGTTCTTGTGAGGACTGAGTTTTTATATCAAACCTAAGGGAATGTATCAATATGCCCCCGTCCAGGGGTACAGGGTTTCTTCAAAAGGATCCGATTGTGGAACGCACTTCCCTGCGCTATATGGGACAGTCCCACAATTTATACTTTTAAGAAAAGAGTAAAAAGTTATTTTCTTTCTCTCTCATAATAGGTAGGTATTATTATTATAGTATTTATGTACCTATGTATGTGTATGTATGCATGCTAACTAGTTCTTATTTATACTATGTATTAATTTATTTATTATTTTTTTATATAATAATAGGTATCTACAACCTAAAACAAAGATAATTATCTTTGTTTTAGGTTGTAGATACCTATTATTTATTTAATACATCAATAGCAAGTATAAGTAGTTTTATCCAGTTATTTTTAACTTTGTGCACTAGGACTATCCTCTCAGCACCATCTTTCCTGTCCTGCCGTGATTCGGAACGGAGGGTAGGACACCGTGGCGTAGGAACCAGTAACAGCGAAGTTCTGTCTCTGTATTTATGTTCCTTGATTTTTTGATGTGCAATATTTTTTTATGAATAGATCTGCTTTTGAATTTCAGGTGCTAACTGGAGCGGCGTTTCATCACAAGATATGGTCCTGGTACTATACGCACAAGATGCCAACAGGTAAATGCTAAACACGACCCATACTTAACTTACACCACAGGCTGCTCATCCCATACAAATAAGAATTAGTAACCCTTCGTAAAAAAGAGATGGCGTGAGGAGTTAGATTTGTACTTTAAACGCCATGGTTTCAGTTAACATACTTCTAGGTGGCGCTAATCTTAGAATAAATCCTATATATCTTAGCGCCATCTCGTGGTATTTGCAATTGTTCGATGGTGCTGCACCAAGCGATAATGGCCTCGAACTAAAGAACCTTCCGTAGCATCTCAGTTTACGCCGGTGTCATATTTTGTTCTAGGTGGTCTATCTGTATTAGTATAATATTATAGTATCTGTGCTTATACTAGTTGTACCTACGTCTAGCTAGGCATTTCCTGGGGACACATCACAAGAATTTACTGAGCCTAATGTAAAATGCCTAATTAAAAGGTGTACTAAAGGAGAGGCCTGCGTCCAGCAGTGGCCTGGGGATGATGATGAATATGAAATGCCAGGAGTGCCAATAAAAGGCCAGGGCGTTTAAATCCCCACCAACGTAATAATAACCGGCCAAGTGCGAGTCGAACTCGCGCACGAAGGGTTCCGCACCATTATCTACAAAAATGGCAAAAAAATCATGTTTGTTGTATGGGAGCCCCATTTAATATTTATTATAATCTGTTTTTTAGTATTTTTGTTATAGCGGCAACAGAAATACATCATCTGGGAAAATTTCAACTGTCTAGCTATCATGGTTCATGAGATACAGCCTGGTGACAGACGGACGGACGGACGGACAGCGAAGTCTCAGTAATTGGGTGCCGTTTGACACCCTTCGGGTACGGAACCCTAAAAACGTTTTTTTTTTAAGGTGTAACATCATCATTGTTTATTGTTCTCTCGAATCAGAGAATACAGGGCAACAAGCTAGAACGCGAGTTAACTTTGACCACTCCATACTTTAAATGGAGCTGTCAATGTTAAGGAAATGTTTGTGTATTTCAGAGATACGAGAATGGGTAGACGAGAACTTCAACTGTGAGGATATCGCGATGAACTTTTTAGTCGCGAACGTCACTCAGAAAGCGCCGATAAAGGTACCTAACTTGTACACTTGTAACGAAACAGACACATAGCCCATGTGCACTGAGTTAGATAGAAACTAAACTGGTTGGTAACTCAGTCCACTGATTACTGATTAGTACCAAAGTTTTTTATTTTTTTTATTTAGCCATTAAAGTGTCCCACGGCTGGGCAAAGGCCTCCCCCTCTTTCGTCCGCACTTCCCTGTTCTTTCTTTGTAATTTCATTATTGCACACAATTAATTGCAAGGACAAAAAGTAAATAAAAACAGTGTACAAAGGCGAGCTTATCTCTAAAAAGAGATCTCTTCCAGCAAACCAAGTTCCGATATTATACAGATATTATTATAGTAAAGTAAAAATACGTTTATTTCCAAAAAACAAGTCCTTAGCAGAGAAGGGTTTCCCTGTCTCCCAAATTAGGGTAATCTGTGTCTTATGCTAGTAGTTAGTAGTATTAGTATTAACCCATTTATACCGACTGATTCTGATTGACTGAATCGTATTAATTGGAAATGTAAGATTGTGGGGGGCAAAGCACCCTACTGCTTTTGTACGAGATCTATAAAAACTATAGAGTAACTTATGAGTTTACATAACCGATTGTGTACTCTAGGAAGCCTAACCCACCCTTTGCACGAACCACCTTAACCAATCTATATTTTAGATTTACCTCAATGTAGGGTCTGGGGAGCTAAGCCCCCTTCTACCAGAAGCCCCTGGAACTAACCTATTATAGAAATATTACACAAATAAGGTGAAGATGTTTATGTCCAACAGAGGATCGATGAGGGCTGAGCATGACGATATCAAAATAAGTGTGAGGTCAGAAGCAACGTATCTGTCTGTGAATGTAAATGTCAACAGAGGATCGTTGTAGGCTTATTATGATGATGATGATAAAAAAATAAAGATTATGGGGGGCTAAACCCCCCTCCTATCAGAACCCCTTTTATTTTAAAAACCTCCTACAGGTTACCCCGCGCAAGAAGTTCAAATGTCCCGAGTGCGCGCACACTGAGATGCTCTCAGCTGATGCCAGGCATATGGCGGCGAGGTCACACTGCATCAACAGGTAATTTCGTAATTAATCTGTTGTACTCCTCAAAACAGACATACAGAAAATACATGTAAGATAACAATCAAACAAAAAACAAAACAAAAATCATTTACTGAACAAAAGGTCGGTACAATAAATTAACTAAGAGTCCAATCATAATTGAAACAAAAAGTAAACTTTAGAAAAAACCGACTTCCACAAACCCTATTTGATTAGATTGAGTTTAATACAAACTGTAACCCCTTACCCCCCCCCCCCTTGGGGAATTAATTTTGTCAAATCCCATCACAGTGCTACCCCACGCTACTAAGGAACCTCTGTACAGAGTTTCATGGCTCTAGGTCCAACGGCTTAGGCTATTCGTTGCCTGCCCGCCAGCCACGCATTGTATTTGTACCTAGTATTGAGCAGATCTGGTGGCCATATGTGGTCTTCATGAGCAGTTCCGCATCACAATATTATGCTTACCATGTGCATTTGCACGAGTTATTATGAAAAACACAAAAATCACTATAGGTCTGCCTATAATATTTGAAGAGTTCCCTCGATTTCTCCAGGATCCCATCATCAGATCCTGACCTGGTGTCAATGGGACCAATGGGAAGGTAAACCCTTTCAAACAAAAAAATAATTTTCCAAATCGGTCCATCCGTCTAGGCGCTATCGGGGAACATACATAAAAAATAAAAAAATAAATAAAAAACAAATATCCGGACGAATTGTATACCTCCTCCTTTGGGAAGTCGGTTAAAAAGAGTCCAATCAAATGTTAGTTAGTTATACAAGTTGATTATAGCAGTAATGTAGCAATAGTTAGTGCAATGTACCTACAAAGGCGAGTTTACGGGTATGATGCATTATTACACGGTTTTCTCACTCGGAGTGGCAGAGATGAGCCCACGCTCATGGTATGTGCCATCTGACTGATTCCTTCTCGTGGACTATAAAATTGAAAATATTATGGCATAATGTAAATAACCGGCCAAGTGCGAGTCGGACTCGCGCACGAAGGGTTCCGTGCCATTATCTATAAAAAACCGCAAAAAAAATGTATGGGAGCCCCCCCTAAATATTAATTTAATTTTAATTTAATTATTTATTTTTTAAGTAAATAATATACTCAATATATTGTGAACATTTTAAGCGTCTACCTGCTACCATTATCAATATCGAGCAAAAATGAGCAAAGCAATGTCGGAGCTGCTGTACACACACGCCTGCAAGGAAAGAATCGCTGCTTCCGCCACTCAAAATCCAACTCAAAGTCTAAAACGCTAAATGTCATTTTCGCTTGATCTTCTCTCGGGATTATCGCTGCCCCTGCCGCAGGAAGGGCCATAAGAATTGCCCCTGCTTGCCTACACACTTCACAATCAAGGAAGCAATTCAAGGTCATCCCCACTTTTTGACCGCCCCCTTCCTAGACTGGGCGGAGGAGCAGGCAAGTGAGTAGCGGCTTTTATGTAAATGTTTGTGTTATTTGTCGCAGGTTCGCATCCGTGTTCGGTCGCATGGCACTGCAGAGCGTGGAGTTCCGCGCAGACCCGCTGCAGTACCGCGAGCCGGGGGGCGGAGCTCCCCTCGCGTACCCTGAAGTTGGCGCGTTGTAGGGGGCTGACTATACTGCCGTCAGGGGGCACCAGGTTATATCAAACTGTTAACATCACCATGGTGGAGAATATGAGTGACTCGCTGCATTACCGCGAGCCGGGGGCGGAGCTCCCCTCGCGTATCCTGAAGCTGGCGCGTTGTACGGGGCTGACTATACTGTCGTCAGGGGGCATCACAGGTTATATCAAACTGTTAGTATCACCATGGTGGAGAATATGAGTGACTCGCTGCATTACCACGAGCCGGGGGGGCGGAGCTCCCCTCGCGTACCCTGAAGTTGGCGCGTTGTAGGGGGCTGACTATACTGCCGTCAGGGGGCACCAGGTTATATCAAACTGTTAACATCACCATGGTGGAGAATATGAGTGACTCGCTGCATTACCGCGAGCCGGGGGCGGAGCTCCCCTCGCGTATCCTGAAGTTGGTGCGTTGTAGGGGGCTCAGGGGGGCTCAATACCCAGGGCCAAGAGTTGCGTACATGAAAGAAAATAGCAGAGGTCGCTGTCGTTGGTTTGTTTGACGAAGCGGACATCATCTTGCATGGCCTGAGTATGCCAGTCTAAAGCCGGGTACCAGGTTAGAAAATTCTGAGACTGTCCAATTTCACCATTAGTTAGGGGACACTTAGCTCTTTTTCTTTTTTATTCCATTGTTTTGGAGGCCGACCTCTTAAAATTAGGGAGTCCCCTAGTACCCTAGATGACCTTGATTTTAGGTCCGCTAGACGGCTCCTGAATGAATGAATTTCTTTATTTCAATTATAAGATTCACATTTTGGTTAAACCCTATAGACCCCACACTAGGATTCCCTGTATCGATTACGTACGATTCGTGGGGTCTAGTCTCTTACAGACCATTTACGGAAATAAAGTGTCCCCTAAAAATAGGGATTGTGGTGACGGCGGCCATTTGCCCACTACACCGTTCCACGTACTGATCATAGACCAGAGAAGGCAGAATGAATGGTAATATTACAGGACCTTAGGGTCGGAAAAAAAACATTTCATGATCATAATTACAGCTTGCAAGGCAACTAATTCATACGACATAATATAATTCATCTCTATATGACCTACCAGGAAGCCCTTTTCTGGTAAATCATAAATATTTCAATATTGCAATATTTCGCAGTGGCTATTTACAGACAGACGTCTTACAGATGTAGGTAAGGAGACAAAGAAGAGATCACATTCAAAGTGAATATGCAAAAAAGTACATCTAAAGTTTTTAACTATATTTAAGGCCAGTGGAGAACCTAGGTGGTTATAGTTATACACTAGTCAAGGTTACAGAAAAAAAAAGAGAGCAAATACATGTTGTAGTGTATGTTCGAGATTTATATTGGGAATTTTAGGAGTAGGCTGTAGGAAATGAAATGATGTATTTAAGCTTTTGTTGAGCGGTCGGGCTTAAATCGTCGCGTAGTGGGAGAAGATTTGAAAGTTTTAAGCTGTGTTGCTCTAGCTACTAATGTCACACTCGGCCCTGTTGTTTGGCATAATACGCAGTGAATCTTCGACTAAAGAATCTCTTACGCAGTTGTCTAACATAAGTTCCGCTACTAACAGGGAAGAATTGGCATGATATACGATATCTTCACCTATATCGAGTGATTTTGTATGGGAATCTGTCAATATAGGTCTCGATATCCGTATATCGAATCATGCCATGAATAAATATCGAATAAAATATGTCGTCTGTTTCAGGCTTTGTACGCAATTTTTGTTTTTTTATAAAAAATAACTGTTAAATTGTTATTTTTTATACATTAAATAATACTTAAAACATTGTGATATAGAAAGAAAATGCAATCGGGATATTTGCATACTGTTTTAAGCTATGCAAAGACACTCGCGAGGTCCGCAGCTCACGGAGCCACCAGTGCATATATATGCTATGAACAACACAGCTTCCAACCGGGCTTAGAAGGCAGGCGTAGGTGCGATACCCACAGGAGAGACAAGTCTGAGACACGACTCGAGATAGATAGAACGCATGGAACAGAACGAGAACATTTACATACAGGCACATACATCGCTTCTGGCCCCACACTAGGATACCCTGTGTTGTGGGAACCAGAAACAGCGACATCACAAACATGTAAACATTTTGTGATGTCAGTCTTGTCTGGCTTTTTTTTGTCCCCAGCCGGGATTCGAACCCGGGACCTCTCGCATGGTAGGCAGATGCACAACCGCTACGCCACAGAGGTCGTCAAAAGAATCAAGACAATTTACATCTTTGTTGCACACAATTATTGAAACAGTTACGAGCGCGATCGTATGCGAGCTTGTCTCTAAAAAGAGATTTCTTCCAGAAAACCAGGCGTGATAGGAAAATTATAATGAAAGGAGGCAGTGCACAATAACTAGAATAAAATGAAATAAATAAAACACCTACTTACCTTTACATACAGAAACACTCATACTAAATACATACCGTTTACATACAGTTTGCGAAAGAAAGAGATAGTGCACTTTAATAAGTTTCTTGAAAGAGAAAAAGGTGGGACTTTCTCTAATAAATAAGACATGCATGCATGCTTTCCCGTTCTGTTCTGTCTTCTGTCTCTGTCTTGCCTGGGACCTGTCTGCCCAGTGTGGATTGCGGTTTAGTGGTACGGACAATAAGTATTTGAAAGGCTGTTACGAATTGAATTTGGTATTTCGTCTCTAATCAGGGTATGTAGTGTAACTGACAATGTTAGCAACCACCGTTGGATTTTCTGTTTTACCGCCGAATGCTGAAAACTCTCGCCAGAATACAGTAATGTCATACTGACGGTGATTTTCCCAATCGAGAGACAGATGTATGACGAACGTCCATTTGCAATATCCTGTCTATCCATGGTTTTCACATTACTAGAGTTAGATTTGACAGTTGCGCTATGGAACTTGTGTAAAAGACCCTATCCATCTGCAGATAGGTCATTGAAAACGGCCGTAAGTGTGGGTTAAATTTTGAGTGGTCGGCTTAGCATTCGGGCTTTAAAACCTTTTTGAGCGCCTAATTTGGCATAGTATTGTGAATTATTTCAATATATTCCCTTTTCTTTTATTTTTTATCAGCAGGGATCGGATCGAAGGTGTGAATTTACCTAAAGTTTGTAGTCGGACATGACAAGGAGCAGTTACAACCACTTGAGTTGAGTTGAAAAAATGACTGCACCTTTCAATTACAATCTGTATGAATGTTTTATTTACCTCGCTTGAATGATGTAAAGTACAATACTCAGTCATTTTTACGAAAAATTTAAAAATAAAAAAGTTATGATTTTTTTGGGAATCAGCAGTTTGAAAATGTTTATAGTTCGGTGTTTCAAATTTAAGGAACAAGTAAAACTAATAAAAACAAAAAATAACTGGTTAGACAAAAACCCGAAATTTAACAGGTTAAATTCAAACCGGTTCAACTAGTGCAATAAGTGCGCTATGGTGTTGTACTGTTAAGTCTTATTGTCAATTAATAAATAAATAAATAAATAAACAAACTCAAGTGGTTGTAACTGCTCCTTGTTATGTCCGACTACAAACTTTAGGTAAATTCACACCTTCGATCCGATCCCTGGTAATCACACTCTTTATAAGTATCGTTTTTTTGCCCTCTAAATGTGTCTTGTGTTTGATTTACATGCTTCCCACAACCTCGGGTAAACGATGGTTGCAACAAAATCGCACATGCTCATGAATGCAAACGCAAAGTTTAATGTTTGTGGGAGTTCGACAAGCATGTAAAACAAGCATCAAATCTTGCCCCAAAAGAAAGTAAATGTAGTATTCGTTTTTTATTCGATCAAAATAATTATGGTTGTCGTCTATTACTTATGTGCCATCTCATCTTAGGTCCATTATTTCGAACGTGAGTCAATACTATTTATCTGAATAACTTTAACAACTCCAGTTAGCAAGTTTTGCTGGCAAAACGGCTAAGGGCGCGGTCCCACTGTACCGACACGACAGATAGTCGGTAAATGTAAATGGAGGTGTTCCCAGCACGAAAATACATCTACGGCCGATCCCAATAACCTATCTCTATCCGTGATCTGTAGATTGCGCGTTACATTTGACAGTTGCGCTATGCGATTTATGCCAAAATTGACACTAGCAATCTCAAATCTGCAGCTTATGGATAGAAGATAGGTTATTGGGATCGGCCATTAATCATTGTCCGCGACTTTGATGTGGCTATTACGACTACGACGGTCGTACAACGATTACTCTATCGTGTCGTCGTAGTGGGAACGCGCTTTAAGACTGTTTGTTTACCACACGGCTGCGTGTGACCGACACGATAACGAGAACGGCCATAGTCAAAATGACGAGAGATTTACTATGGCCGTTCTCATTATCATGAAGGTGACGGCGGCGGCGGGCAAAGTCTCGAAAAAATACTAGTGCCGTGCGGAATCAAAATGTCGTAGTTGAAATATTTCTTGTTTTATCAAAGTTATGAATACGTAATCTATGTTATTTGTGTTTCTTTTACCCTGTAGTTGTAATACATTCATTAATCATTTCTTAAAACATTTGTATGGTCGTAATTCAACTGTGTTACTTGCCATATCATTTAGTCACGGTTATATATTTTTAATATAGTTTTGCAATAATTTGCAAACGCTCTTGGACAGGACGACAAAATAACTATCTGTTGTTAACATTTAAAATCCTACTGTCACTTTTAAATTATAGCGTTTTGCAAATGATTGACAAATGATTGACAAACATAGAAAGGGACTTTAACGAAACCTTTAAATAATGTCCTCGTCCAACCAACAAGTCCCAATATTTATATCCCTATTGCTTTGAACCGTCAATTGTTAAGCGTTTAGTACTATTATATTTCTTAGGATTGTCTATTCTATACCCTATAGATAAACTAAACCTTTGTAGCAAAACTTGAAATGAGATGAATAAATTTATAAGTGTGTATTAATGCCGTCTGTACTAGAAATGTAATAAATGATATTCTAAATTTTTTATTGAATATTAGTTACTGACTAGTATTCTAGATAAATTAGTCCATTTTGACATATCGGTGCTTGTCTTAAGGATATTATTGTAACGATAGTGAAATTATAATTTTTTAATTACCTAATGATAGTTCTTTAGACACTGTTGGCAAAAATATATATGACATTTTTTCAAACGACGTGCAAAATATTGTGCACTATTGCTTATCTAAAGATATATAAATCATAAGATATGAAATACTCTTTGAACATTTATTTTTTTAACAACCCCAATATTTTCACTTTACCCTTTTCAATGTATTTGTATAAAATATCAATTTTTACCGCAATTTTTTGTAATTATTCCCCTTTTATACATTGTGCAAGATAATAAGAATAGACCATATTGTTATGTCTATAATCATGCTTTAGCGAGCTTAGATACATATTTTAATAATAATTAAAGGATTACTTTTTTACAGTGCAAATAGTTCTTTGCTATTTAGAATTTATTTTTGATGTTTATTAGTAAAAGGCGAATAGATATCTGTCAATATTATTTAAACCCTTAGTAATTGGAAATATTCCCATAAATATTTGCTATTGCAAATAAATCCGAAATCCAATTAAAACATCTGCGTGCCCATGCCCAATCAAGGGTACAGATTATTATCCAGGAAACAATTCTTAGTAAGTACATAGTGGTCTTCTTAGTTTGTACAAATTATAGTGTTCATATTTTATCCAGATTTTATTTTTTTATTGCATTTTTATGTTAAGAAATTATAAAAAGAGTAATGAAATCGTTTATTAAAAAAATGCCAAAGACTTTTCAACAACTAGTCTAAATAAATTGTATTATTATTTGTGTCAACTGTATTTTATTAATTTTTTTTGCTAGTTACCAATTTATGCATTATATAACCATGACAGACTGAGGATGAAATGTTTTTATAGTGAATTTGCTAGATTATATTCTATTGTTCTAAACTTTGTTTGGATTGGAATACTTCGAGCGCTAGATTTTTTCAATATATAACAGATGGCGTTGTTTTACGATCGTAGAATTGGGAAAATCATGATATGGCCAAGCCATTACTGGACATATCATGATATGACGGGTTTAACGAAAACATGTCTTTTTAAAAGCATTTTTATTCAGCACTACCTGGGCCCGAATTCTACTGTACAAAAGCGTACCACAAGCCTGGCACAAGCTTCAATACGACGCATTTGGTATTCTACTAAAACCGGAATCGCAATTCGCAAGCGCCAGCCTGACGCCAGCCTACTGTCCGACAGTAGAATACGAAGTAGGCTGGCGTCAGGCTGGCGCTTGTGAATTGCGATTCCGGTTTTAGTAGAATACCAAATGCGTCGTATTAAAGCTTGTGCCAGACTTGTGGTATGCTTGTGTACAGTAGAATTCGGGCCCTGATGTTTTTTTTTGTGTTATACATGTCAAACGAACACGAAGACTAATCGGGGGCTTCGCTGCGCTCGCCCCCTTTAGTCTTCAGCTAAGCTACCGCAGTGTTTGCCTTAAGAGATTTCATCATTTCATCATATTTCACGTTTGGGCACATTGATGTGCCCAATTCTACGGTGGCCGCCGCCGACATGGACAACGTAAAGCTTCACATTTAGCGAGATAGTTCGAAGTAAAGATAAAGCAGAGAACATTGTTTATACTCCAAGAAATAAAATGGTAAGGCCGTCCACAACGCCCTCTGTTGGATTATGAAAAAAAAAGTGGTAATATAAGTAACTATCTGCAATGAACAAATACCTATACACCCTGTAAAAATCTATACACCTTGTCAATTTCAATGCACTTAGCGTGTTCATTTCCTTCTAATACTTCATGATAATAGCTAAGGATGAAATGGTAGGTAGTCGAAAGTTAGACGCATCTATGTAAGCAATTAATGTCATGTCATAATGTCTGCTAAAGGTGAACGTCAACTTGACGACACTCACTGCACGCAACTAATTTAGATAGCAGACATCCCGATAAATCGACGTTCACCTAAACACCTAGATATAAAGAGTCGTGAAAAGAGAATTTATATACATTACTTTACTTTAAACCTTTTTAGATGTTGTGTCCACAATATTCATTGCACATTTTTTTGTTTTAGACATAATAAATCGAAGTTTGTTGTTGTCGTCTCACAATTTTTGTTGTTAGTTTCAAATGGAAGTCCTAATTAGAGGATAGGTGACTTAAATGTTGTATAACGTACTGTAGGAGAATTGTGTTGTAATTATGTACAGATTGTAAATAAAATGGTATTTATTGTAAATAAAGAAGACATATCAATTTGTAAAATTCATTGTTTTTTTTTGCCATTAAATTATGTCGATAACTGAAAGTAGGTAGGTAATGAATTGTCGAAAAATCTAAACTAATTAGAGACTTTTGTTTAATAAAAAAATTAAAGATACGCATTTTTGCTTGGTAACTACTTCGAAGTTCGGAAAGCTCTACTGATAGATAAAATAAAACTGAATTAAAAATTATGTTCTTATTTTCTTTGCATCGGAATGGTTGCTTTTACTTGCACTTTGAATTAACCCTACCTGCAGCCCTCCTACCACACCAATGAAAACACAACCTCACACCAACTGAAACGTACGAGTACCTGCAACGTAACTCCAAACATCAATAGTAACCGTTGCTATTCAGACCACCATTCTATTAGCTCGAAAAGATGTAATCTGTACGTAAACAAAGGGCCCAGTGCGGCGGCCATATTTCGAGTCTTCCTTACTTACTGCCTTACTACCGTATTGTGCTGAATGCCGATATATTTAAAGCTGTGTTCGCAATTCGATGGAACGTAGATCCAGGGTAAGTTTAGAGTGTACAGTTGGTTGGGTAGGGGAATGGTTAGGCAATTTAACAGAAACCTTCTGTCTGGTCCATGAAGGAATCTGATGAAGGGTACCCTCCTATGACATTAAAACGCAAACACGTTGATATATGTGTAATTGCTCCTACCTACGCTACTAAGGAGCCCCCTGTACAAACTTTCATGGCTCTTAGTGCACCGGTTTAGGCTATGCGTTGCCTGCCTGTCAGCCACGCGTTGTATACCTAGTATTGAGCAGTTCTGGTGGCCATATGTGGTCTTCATCAGCAGTTTCGCATCACAATATTATGCTTACCATGTGCATTTGCACGAGTTATTATGAAAAACACAAAAATCACTATAGGTCTGCCTATTAATATTTGAAGAGTTCCCTCGATTTCTCCAGGATCCCGTCATCAGATCCTGTGTCAATGGGACCAATGGGAAGGTAAACCCTTTCAAAAAAAAAAAAACCAAATCGGTCCATCCGTCTAGGCGCAATCGGGGCACATACATAAAAAAACAAACATCCGGACGAATTGTACATCTCCTCCTTTGGGAAGTCGGTTAAAAAAAGAGGTGTTATCGGCTTTAGAGTTCTTACACACGAGGCAGCATGCTTATAGGAAGCAGCTTCAAAAAGAGTCGACGCGTCGTCGCCTGAACTCTCCTTGTTCTTCGGCGCCCTTCGACTGTTTTTGACGCGCTGCAATGCAATACTGCTGGCGTCGTTAGCGAATGTTAGGTAATAACGTTATATATCTTAGATGCTTTGGGATTCGGTAAATCAGCTTTTTTTGACCTAGAGCAAAATTATGGCAGACATCTCATGCATTACCTAGCAAATCGTACCATCGTATCGTGTCCTTTAGCCCAACTAATTTCATGAAATTAACATTAATTAATTAGCTGTAGATAGGGTAACCGGCACAGATTTTACCTTTTAACTTATATTCAACAATCCTTTTCGGGTTTTATGTACGCAGCTACCTTACTGTGCTCCCAAACAGTGCCAAACCATACCCTTTGTGGTATCCGCAAGACAACTCGCGCATTGTACCCCGCGCATCGAAGGTGTTAATGTCGCGGCAAATATGTAGCAACCCAAACAAAAGCAAAACACACGACACTCGCCGCGTCCGCAAGATTTATTCAACTTAACGCGTAACAGAACCGCAACAATTTTAATTAGTCGGTTTTTAATGAATAGAGACATAATGTCTTGTATGGAAATTCCACGGGATTCGATGGTCTAGCGGTGCGTTCCTGAATAATTGGGTACGAGATGGCGATATCCGCGGCATTTCGATTATTTTTGCCGGCCTATGCGCGAGTGGATTATGCTATTGTCGCCTGATAGGGAGAGTTGTAGGCTGTATCGGAATTTCCAGAGTGTTTTCGTTCCGTCCGCTTTTTACTGAGAAATGGCTGGCTTGCATATTTAATAAGCACAGTGCTTATTAAATATGCAAGCCAACATGAGACGTCTCGACTCAACGCACTAAATCCCAGTTTCTGAAGTGTCCAAGTTCAACAGGTGATTATTCAAAGATTAATTCACAATAGCGGTATGTGAATGGCTGAATTGAATTTTCGGGCGTTTACCGCTGTTCAAGTAAAGTTTTAATAGTTTTGTAATCAAATCAGGGAGTAAAGTTACAACAGAGTAAAACGTACACGTACAACCTACATACATAAAACTAGCGAGATATGGTTGGTAGGTGTGCCTATCTAAGCACGTAACGGCAATTTGGCTTGACTTTGAGAGAATATAGGTTTTAAACATGTTGTCTGTTGTTGCACTCCACTACTGAATACATAGACTGCTGCTACAAATAAAGTGCCGCTTATGTGTCATTTCATTTCCTAAGCGAGAGATGTACAACAATAATTTTGAGTGGCCTTCAGTTATAGTTCTACGTGTCGATGTTGTTTCTCCCAGAATAGCCAATAAATAACATCGATCCTTGAGCTCCTTAAACACCCAGGCCTCCTACTCCAGCTAGTGCAGGAGCTAGGTTGGCTGAATTAGATGAGCAGGCGAAAGGGACATGCACTAAGGCTCCGCTCAAGTGGGCCAGGCTCAGGCGCTTCAACCCCCTTTAGAAAACAATATTCTGAGGAGTTCCCGTTAGACTTTCATTGAGTACGTTCCTAACTTAATAAACTTAAGTGGATCTTAAACGTAGCCCTAAACTTGTTTACCGGTTGTCACAGTTGAATAAAACCTGTAGGTATACACAAGGTATACAGTAGCAGGTTTCCAGTTGCCAATAACATATCCACGCCAAATTCGGAATCCGCCATTTTGTCACCTGCCTAAAATGGCGACTTTGACGTCAGCCATTCAATAACAGGTGCAGCTCAACTACGGTGCTTTGCACAAATATATCACGAGAGATGAATATGGCTTATATCGATAGATATTGATAGATACATCTATTCTTGAACGCATCTTCTTTCTTCTTATGGTTAACTATGCCTTTCCACTACTGGCAGCTACGAATATCCCTCTAAATAAACAGGAAACATTCTAAGAAACACATAAAACATAAGCATTCACATACAGGCACATACATTGCTTCTGGCCCCACACTACATGTACATACTACCAAGGCGAGCTCATCTTTAAATAGAGATTTCTTCCAGCAAACCTAGACAACAGGAAAGAAACATCATGCGGAAAGAAACTCCTCCAGTCAAGAATCCGGTCAAGTGCGAGTAGGACTCGTGCACCAGGAACCCTAGGAGAGCGTTACACGTGTAATTAGGTTTCCACATAAAAAACTAAAGTGAAACACATGTAAACCAAATTGAATATTTTTGTAAGAAAGACAACAATTTGCAGTTTTCTGATGTTTCCCTTTAATTTTGCTGTAAGACCTTGCTTTGCGCCAAATTTCATGATTGTAGGCCTACGGGAAGTTCGGGTTTTAGGTCCATTGCGATTACTATGAAAATCCAACAATTTTACAGCATAATCAGCCGTAGCGTTCGATTGCGTCAACCTGGATTACGTTCACGCGTTCTTGGTTTAAAAAATTGTGTGTGACACACGGACAGACAGACAGACAGACAGACAGACAGACAGACGGACTGACGGACAACAAAGTGATCCTTTAAGGGTTCCTTTTTTTCCTTTTTAGGATCGGAACCCTAATAATTGAAACAAAAAGTAAACTTTAGAAAAAACCGACTTCCACAAACCCTATTTGATTAGATTGATTTTAATACAAACTGTAACCCCCTATTCCCCCCCCCCCCCTTGGGGAATTAATTTCATTAAATCCCATCTCAATGCTACCCTACAACCCTTGTAAAAAGTTTCATGGCTCTAGGTCCACCGGGTTTAGGCTATGCTTTGCCCGTCAGCCACGCATAGTAGATTGTGTTTGTACCTAGTATTGAGCAGTTCTGGTGGCCATGTGTGGTCTACATCATCAGTTCCGCACTTCAATATTATGCTTACCATGTGCATTTGCACGAGTTATTATAAAAACACAAAAATCACTATAGGTCTGCCTATAATATTTGAAGAGTTCCCTCGATTTCTCCAGGATCCCATCATCAGATCTTGACCTGGTGTCAATGGAACCAATGGGAAGGCAAATCCTTTAAAACAAAAAAAAATATTTCCAAATCGGTCCATCCGTCTAGGCGTAATCGGTGTACAATACATTAAAAAAAAACCGGACGAATTGTAAACTCCTCCTTTTGTGAAGTCGGTTAAAAACAGATTATCGAATTGGTACTGCTTTAGCGTGGCCGCACGCAACGTCGCAAATCGCAATGATTCCTCGGCCACCTCTTATGGGAAAAGGCATGTATGTATGTATGTGTGTATGTACCTACAGGTACAGTGCACAGCAGTGAGAGCCTTTATTCTTGGTGCTCAAACAACAAAATTTTGTAGTTTCTGTGTACCATCGATGGATATAGGATAGGTGTCGGGGTGGATGACCCTTTGGAAAATATGGGCAGGTTTCCTACATACAGTGCATGCTAATGGTATTGCTAGACTGTATTGTTGCGCTTTGTCTAAAGACAAACGTTTAAACTCAGGTAGGTATTAGGTGTCCATGCATCCTAAAACTATAGAGTTTTCAGGCAGAGACTATAAGTGCTCCCTGTTTTCAGGTGATGAGCAAGCAAATTTTAACGTCCTTTTATTAGACCGAATTTTAACTAGGCAGGTACTTCAGTGTGCAACAAATCGAGAAATGGCCCACGTACGTTCTTTTAACATTCCGAAACTTGGTATACATACGTATATACAAATACATGTCCTAAGTATCTAGCTAGGTATAAAGTCACGTAATTATTATTGATTTTAAAAGGCTGTTTAGTTTAGTTTAGTAGCTAATGATTAAATTGAGTTAGTTGGTAACTATGCAATAGAACACTTTGCAGGTTAAATGGATCGTCGAGTGACCAAAAGCAACATTTATACTTACCAACTGACAAGTAACTGACACTCAAGCGGCGACCGATCGTTAGAGTAACTGACACTCAAGCGGCGACCGATCGTTAGAGTAACTGACACTCAAGCGGCGACCGATCGTTAGAGTAACTGACACTCAAGCGGCGACCGATCGTTAGAGTAACTGACACTCAAGCGGCGACCGATCGTTAGAGTAACTGACACTCAAGCGGCGACCGATCGTTAGAGTAACTGACACTCAAGCGGCGACCGATCGTTAGAGTAACTGACACTCAAGCGGCGACCGATCGTTAGAGTAACTGACACTCAAGCGGCGACCGATCGTTAGAGTAACTGACACTCAAGCGGCGACCGATCGTTAGAGTAACTGACACTCAAGCGGCGACCGATCGTTAGAGTAACTGACACTCAAGCGGCGACCGATCGTTAGAGTAACTGACACTCAAGCGGCGACCGATCGTTAGAGTAACTGACACTCAAGCGGCGACCGATCGTTAGAGTAACTGACACTCAAGTGTCGACCGATCGTTAGAGTAACTGACACTCAAGCGGCGACCGATCGTTAGAGTAACTGACACTCAAGCGGCGACCGATCGTTAGAGTAACTGACACTCAAGCGGCGACCGATCGTTAGAGTAACTGACACTCAAGCGGCGACCGATCGTTAGAGTAACTGACACTCAAGCGGCGACCGATCGTTAGAGTAACTGACACTCAAGCGGCGACCGATCGTTAGAGTAACTGACACTCAAGCGGCGACTGATCGTTAGAGTAACTGACACTCAAGCGGCGACCGGTCGTTAGAGTAACTGACACTCAAGCGGCGACCGATCGTTAGAGTAACTGACACTCAAGCGGCGATCGATCATTAGAGGAATAGTTATTTATCCAACAAGTGAGGAAAGTTCGTTTTTCCTATGAGTTTTGATTTTGAGTCTTGAGCGAACGAAGGATTGAAAAATAGAATCACGAGCGCAGCGAGTGATTATAAAATTCAATCCTGAGTAAGCGAAAGACTCAACAAAACGAATAGCAAATGAAATTGCTCACATGTTGCATACAAAACTTTTCACCACTCCCAGCAAGAATGTATTCAGTCACTATAGGTAAATAAATTAAATAGTCACAAAGCAAACCAAAATAATTCTTTATTATAAAATAAAATAATAATATAAATAATCAGTGATCATGAATGACCTACAGTAATTTAATTCAATTTCTTATATGCTGGATTTTATTGGTATGTTTATTTTATGATATTTTTTTATTGGTAAGTTTCTGAAATTATCTGGTTAACAATTACAGTAAGGCCTGTAATAACCACTTTTACAGCCTTATCTTTACTATTAATCTTAACTTATAAGTATTTCTATTCTAAGTATAAAATTATTTATTTTTTAAAATATCTTTAAAACTTAACATAAAAATCAGGCAAGGTTAGTTTCTGAACGGGATCATTACTTTCCTCACTGTTCAAACAGTGAGGAAAAACTAACTTTCCTCACTGTTTTCGTAGAGGAAAGACACTTCTTTCGTGCGGGAGTGGTGAAAAGAAAATTTCAGCGTCAACGCGTAACGAACGTCTAACTAACCTATAATGTTGCATTGCATTTTATCTGCTGCTCGTGTTGTTTTGTTTGGACTTTTGGAGCGCATTTGGAGCGCAGCGTTGGCACCTTTTGCGTGTGGGCATTTTTTTTACAAAATACTTACTTATTTAATTATTAATTCTTTATCGAAACTAAGATCGCAATTTTGAGGTGAACGACCCAGGTGACTAACCAGCGACCACAATAAAATAAACTCTAAAAGGAAAAACAACGCAATATCTTTGTTCTGTGGGTGGCATAATGTGGCCGACACGAAAACTCGAGTTTTTACTCAACTTTGCTTAAACTACTTCTCAGTGGAATAGTCGCTCGGCATTGCAATTAGGTAGACAGTATAGGTACCATGTACGAGTGTATACCTACCTACCTTCTATTGTAAATTCATAAAATGCGGAAAACTTGGTACCTATTATCTAGAGTTATTAGAGAGTTGGATACCTACAAATTTAATATAAACTTAACTTACTTACAAGTAACTAAGTAGGTGCCTATAGCTACCTATACATACCTCTTTCTAGATTCAGGCCCCGTTACAAACAGTGTCGATAAGCACTATTGAACAGGTAAATCATAAATTGTGTGTAAAATGACAGACGAATCCGTAGAGCTGTCTGGAACGGACCATCATTTTAAATTATTAATCTCTACTTACATTTTATAGAAGACAGGTAATAGCTAGCCTTGCTTGAGTATGGCGTTCAAATTATAACTGATTTTCTTTAGAAAACAAACTCCACGTTTGCCACAAACAAACTCCACGCACTTTTGTAATTATAGGTACCTGCCTTGCATTGCACTATTCTTGATTTGCTATAAGTAGGTAGAGTAGCTGTTACAGCTACCTAAGTTCTTTTTAACATCCACGCATTTCTTATTTTTTTTCACTTCTAACTTGTTATATGATCGATCAATCATTATTACCATTAAGGCCCTGGGTAATGCCAGATTTTTTCATGGTTTGGGGCGTGGCATAGCTTTTCCCGCCGCGCAGCCATGCCTCACTCCCGCATCACGAGATCGCGACGCGCGCCGAAACCAAAGTTTCAGAACAACAACGGTATGCTAGTGCGTTTCAATGATAATTATAAGATTATGATCTAAGATACATGTACCTACCCCACCTACACATCAGATTTTATTGTTTATGTATGTACCTGACTACCTGTCTCTTGAAATGTAACCTCACTTGTTCATAATTGACTGAGAATTACGAGAATAACTATCTATACCAGTGTTTGTTTTCCTTCATACCTTCGTACAAATACTATCGAGAAAAGCGTCTGTTGCTAATGCCTGCAAAGAAGGAGGGATTTCAGGCCCTCATTTGACCGTCGTTCGTTTGCCATATTTGGCACGGCACGGGCTAAATATGGATGGCTCGGGCCGGCCCACCGCGCCCGCGCCCCGCCACGCCACCATGCGCATTGCGCGCGCGCCGCTCCACTTCCGACTCTATTATTTCTATTTACGAAATAAACTGAAAATAAAAGCTCTAATTTTACATGCAGATTTCGGCCACTGAAGTTCTGAAACGCTCGGCTTTCCATTCCACGGATGTGTCGGGTTACGGGAGCTCGAGCGCTCTGTCCTGCTTCGCGGTCGGTATGTTGCGTGTGGAGAGAGCGAGACAGGCATAGGTGGAGAGGTGCGGGGCGCGATCGCTACGAAACGAAGTCAGTCGCGGTCTGAGCGGCCGACTCGCCAGTCCCGCCCCGCGTTCGCGTTTTCCGTCAGTCTCCGTTCGTCGTTCGAGCGGTGAGGTGTGTATCGCGCGTGAATTACGCGCATCGGATAACTGTGGCGTACTGCGAGGTTCTAATGGACGCGCCGGGCGGAGCGAGGGAGCCCCGCTTCGGGTCGCCTTACGGGATGGGCTTGCTAGGCGAGGTTCCTGACATGTACGGAGCCGGCCGGCCTCCCAGCGCGCTGGGCGCCAGCGGAGCCCTACGGCCGGGCATGCAGCCCTGCCCGGTCCCGAGAGGCGTGAAGCGTCCATCAGACCAGTGTTACGACGACCGCCCCTCTCAGAGTCTCGGGCTCGAGCACTGCCCGATGCCCGACATAGCTGATGATGGCTACGCCTCCCTCCAGCCTAAGAAGTCACCTCCGTCGAATGGCAAGAAGACGAAAGGCCGTGTTAAGATTAAGATGGAGTACATAGACAACAAGCTACGGCGGTACACGACATTCTCCAAGCGGAAGACTGGGATTATGAAGAAGGTGGGTCGCTGAAGGACTGCTTTTTGGCAATATTCCATATGGGACGACCCAGAGATTATACATGTTTAACTAAACCATGTGCCAGTGTTATAGTGAACAAGTTTTAGTGAAGCAAAACACATTAGAAAATTGGTTTCATGCAGCTTGAGGCCAAAATAGCCGACAAAGTTTTCTAGTTTTTCTAAAACTTGTAAAGTTTATTGTGTATTATATTATACTTTCATTAACTTCAAAGGACAATAAAAACTTCCCACATAGCTGAATTGGAGTTAAAAATATTGCAATCCAAAGAAATAATTAAAACTAAGTTTATTCTTAGCTACGGGTCTTGTAAGTTTCAATTCTAATACTACCAAATGGCATTTTATGGTTTTATTGAAAGCTCTATTGCTAAACTTGTGTGTCATAATAAATTCCGGATATTCATGCAGCTCTGAATACCTATGTAAATAAATTTTACATATTTTTGACAAACCTCAAATAATATTATGCAAAAGTAGTGATGGTAGTGAAATTATTGACCATTCATCTACATATCCAAATATGATGACTAAAACCATGAATCTAATGAAGTAGAGAGTCTTGAAAACGAGTGTTTTAATCATCTAAAACTGAACATCACAAAATATCTAACCAACCCAAAGATTTTGAGGTTATGTTTTGGAATCGCTAAATTCGTATGGAATATTGCTGGAAAATGCGTTCGAAGTTAAATTAGCATGGTAGCATAAAATTTTCAGTTCGGTAAACCTGAAAAAGTGTCTATTCTATGTACATTTCCGTGTTTTTGTGAACATTTGTGACGAGAGTACTGACAGATGTCAGCTGTTGGTACAAAACAGTGAGTATTGTCGCTTCTACATCTTTCTTCAATGTTGGAAACATGATTTTATTGCTTGTTACATAAATATTTGGTTAATTCTTTGCTAAAATCTGTAAATTAACCTAAAATTGCATAAAAACAAAGAATTCCGTTGACAGCTGATGCGTAACGTTTGTTTGTTTTTCTAATCGCTCACTAGATGGCGCTACTTACTTGATTTTAGAGATGGGATTCTTATTCACTCGATTAGTGTTTTTACTCGGTAATAAAAATAAATACCTACTTACTGAATAGGGTTTGAAACTGAAAGCCAATTGCAGAGGGCAGCACTATGGGGTGTCTAAGAACTGCCATATTGTCTAGTTGTTATTGTTTCACGAATAATTGAAATAACAAAATAAACTATATCAATGTATGCGACATGGAGTGTGATTCAATTAAAAGTCGAGCTGAGAAAAAGAAAAGCGTCCATCGTTGGTAAAAAAGCAGTTTTAATTGAAAGGTAAGTTATAAACTGGCATTGTTATGATATAAAGGTTATGTTGCGGTTTTATTGTAAAATCCATTTTCTTGTTGTAGACTAAGGGCGTACGACAAGAATAACCTTCTCGGAGTTGAAGATGAACTCGAGGATGAGATCCCGGTCATTCCTGACTTGGGAGAGTTCTCCGAAGCTGTCTATCCGATCGCTGTTGTTGTTGTGTTGTCTGTGTGATTGTTTTGACCTTAGAATGTGAAAATAAAGACGGTACAGCAGTTTTCTTCAACACTTTGATTAGAGATTTATCACCTGTATACGAATTTGGTCCAAAATAATCGTCAGGTAGGAAATGGGTAGCACATAACCTTGACGAAGTACTTGCATGCCAATTTTTTATACGAAGAGCTTTCTCCCACAATTTTCTTCTTTTAGCGTCTTTAGGGAATATATGAATCCCCACATTTTTGCAATCAACAGCTGCACAACGAGGCATTGAAAGAATTTATTCATAAAATAATTAGTTTGTTTACATGTTTACTAAGAGGAACTGTCAAATTTATAGACAGTCCACAGTGGCGACCTCTGAAGTGAGCAGTAGGCAGTTTATAAGCCCATTAAAGTTTCACAATTAATTATCTGAAATGTATGTAGGTACCTACAGCTTTTATTTTAATTCTCATCTCAGGTATTCTTTCTCCCTCTAAATATACTGATTAACGTGAGCACAAAATAATTGTGCCTCTGCCACCGCGCATAGAAACAGGCGATTCGGTCTTTTGTTAGAAAAACATATACCTAGGTAGGTACCTACCTGGATTTGGCTGCATACCTAGATATAATGTACCTAGGCCGGCTGGCCCAAGGGCCTACCTATACCTACCTATCCCATGGAGCTTTAGCGGCAAATACATGATTTCAAGAGTTTTTTGATCTATTAAAATGACGTAGGTACCGCCAATTTTCCCCCACAGCGCCAGCGTAGCCTTAGTTAGGCTACAAGCCTACATCAAAGAAACGAACCGAAACCGAGTCCTTTCAAACCACCGATAGACATCACGACAACATTCGCTACTAAATCCGGGTACACATCAATTACCCGGGTACCCGACTCTCACGATATTGTCAATCGCGTGTGCTCTCGTCAGGAGTTCGGCACGTCAAAATCGTCCATTAGGGGCATTCACAAGGGTCCCGCACGCGTCTTGTTAGTTGAATGCTGTTGCGCGATCCTTCAAATAAATGCGGGTCGGACAACTACTTTGTGAGAGCGACAAACACAGTTAACGCTGGCCAAGTTACATTCCGGGAGTTATTTATGGTACCTATTAAAGTCTTCACAAAACAAAAGGCCGTGAACTGTAAAAACGGGCCTTTTATTTTGTGAATGGTGTACAGTTCTTGGGATAGAGCCCAGCGGAGGGACAGCGGAGGTTTAGAAATAGGGTCCCGTTTAGCACCCTTGGTTGAGGAACCGTAAAAATAACAACTTAACGTGGTTACAACTTGTCTCTGCCACCTGGTATGGGAAAAAGAGCAAGAATAAGTTTTCATTTAAATGCAAATAGAAAGCCGACATAGGAATCGATAGCGTGATGATTTGGATTCACGGGCGTACCCGATTAGCACTCCGTCATTTGAAATGCTTCAAAAAATATATATAAAAATATAATAACCGGCCAAGTGCGAGTCGGATTCGCGCACGAAGGGTTCGGTACCACTAGTATCTATAAAAAACCGTAAAAAAAAACACGTTAGTTGTATGGGAGCCCCCCTTAATATTAAATTTATTATGTTTTTTAGTATTTGTTGTTATAGCGGCAACAGAAATACATCATCTGTGAAAATTTCAACTGTCTAGCTACCACGGTTCATGAGATACAGCCTGGTGACAGACTGACAGACAGACATACGGACAGCGAAGTCTCAGTAATAGGGTCCCGTTTGGCACCCTTCGGGTACGGAACCCTAAGAAGGTAAAGCCCTACGCTACGTGACACCTTCTTTCAATGTTCCTTGCTTTTCCTAAAACTTAAATTTAACCACGCTCCAGCATTTCCACAATTCATACCCGGTTCCGTGCGAGTCTTGTCGCGGGTATCAAAGGCGGCCGCCGCGCCCTATGTCGTCTCGTTAGACCTGCTGGGGGCAGGCGATGAGCTGGCAACTCGTCACTGATTGCCGACCTCTGACGTGGCGGTCCAGTTTATCATCCATGCTCATCTCGCCAGTCCGATCTTGCCCGGTCCGTTAGTTACGCTTACGTCACGCCACCACTCATGGCTGCATCAAGCAATTGCAGTAATGGCAACATCTATCCATACCACATGGAGCAATTAACGAACGAATGAAAAGGGGTAGGAAACGATTGCCGCAATTTGTTGGAATTACAGTTGCTGGGCAATTATTGCTCGAAAAATTGCCCGTGTAAGCGTATATTTAGTCCATACTCTTCCCCAGTGCGATCTCGTCCGGTCCGTATAGTCCGGTACGATAGCTTGCAACTGATAGGCGAGAGATCCCGGGTTCGATATACCCGAAGGAAAAAAATCTCCGGGTCCTGAATTTTATAATGTCTGTACAGCACGAATTCAGAGAACTCAAAGGTATTCTTTCACAGTCAGGGATCTGTCACTTGCTCGCTGTTCACAGTCTTTCTTTCGGAAACTGTCACCTGCCCCCCTAGACAAAGTTCAACGCTAACGCTAGCGAAACGAAACGATTACTTTTTATGTACCTATGCGATTTGACAATAATTTGGCTTCGCTATGGTGACGTCACGTAGCGATTCCAAATGTCAAATCGCATACATAAAAATGTATCGTTTCGTTTCATTGTCTACAGGCACAGGATGACATTTAAACGGCACTTATATCTGAGCAGCAGTTAGTGCATTCGGCCAAAAGTCATAATAAATCTACGGATAAACCTCTAAAATTAGAGAACTAGTTTTATCGTTACAACAATGTCTAAGGGTCCAAAGTTGCGCATGTTTAATTTCCCTTTGCGTTTCCCACTGGCGATATTATTGCTAAGTTCATCTCAAACTAAATAAACAAAGCAGTCCTTAGACACCTCAGGTATTTGTAAAAACTTAAATTGTGTTTTTAATGTAAAGTACTTGGTTTTGTAACAGAAATGTAGTACTTACTCATTCCTGATTTAATTCAATTTCGTAACTTTTTAAACTGGCTAATGTGGGCGCAATTGTGCCTCTCCAACACCGTTTACAAAGGCAGTACAGCGAAAGTGTATTTCTTAAAACTTCTTAAAAATACCATCTTTCACTTCATACCATCCATCCTTTAATTTCAACCCTTTTCACGGGCCTTTTCCGGACTGACTAACCGGACTGTCATAAGTTATCATGCTGCCCTATGACGACACACAGCATTACGACTACTACTACTGAGTAGCGATAACAGCACTACAAAAGCCTCATAGAAACGGACAGACACCCATCCACTACCAGTCTCGTTCAGATGTTGCTGTAAGATCATTTTCGACGTGCGAATACCGCTGGGCTACCTCTTCTAAACGATCGGCCTAACTCCCTTCAAGTCCGGGGGTCTGTCTAATTACCTCCCCCCGGGGACTCTACGGGAACACGAGCACATTTGTTGTTCCCGTCAGAGCATTGTCTCGGTTCCGATGTCGGCACGCGGCGGGTAATGGCGGGCGATATGTTACCGTTGCTGGAATGCCCGCCGCGGACCGAGAGGGGTTTAGTAGTTCATGAATCGGTCGTAGGACAACATAATGTCATGTCTCGTCACTATTGTTTTGTTTTTAATTATATTTTTTAAATATGGCGTAAAACCCTGAGTTGCACGTAATTTTGAAATGTTAGTTAGCATATCCTTCATCGGTAACAATTAACAACGGACAATCTTATGAGATTCTCTCCCTATCAGTAAGGTGACAACCCTTTTCAAAATCTTTTCGTGTTACTCCGTGATGTATACAAATATTATATTAAATGACTTCAAATAATTTAACTATACTTATAGTTTTATGGCGTAAATGTAGCGCAGATGTTAATTAAAAATTGGTAAGTTGGTACCTAACTTAAACGGAATCAGTGTTTTCTTTATTTAATTATTGGTTTCGCTCAAATTCAAGAAATTCATGATCATATGATCATTAATTGTCAAAATTATCATTTGCGGCAACAGGGTGTACTAGTTTATCTTATTACCATACCGTACCTTCCATTCCCAATCATTTTAATTAGTATCTGATACGACATTCAGTAAATATCCAAACACACTTTTGATCCTCCGCCACAGCCTTATTTTAGCGCCTTTCTTCAAAACAAAATAAATTATACAGTCCGATATAACAGATAAAGAGTCCTTAGCGGACATTTTAATAAATTTAAAATAATGATTATCGTTGTTGGGCGTAGTCGTGCTTTCGTTAGTTAGGTCGTGGAATACAGTCTAGGGCTGGAGTAAGACGTCGTCACGACGATTACTAAATTAATTAGGACTAAGCCGGGATGTAGATTGCGCCGGGGATATTTTCCCACACGCTCTGGTGTTTAAGACATTATCGTTTGCGCTTCATTGATTTTGAGTTTCATACTTTGTTATAATATCTGGCTGTGGCTCTATTTTCTAACTCTGACATCAAAGCTTCAAAATCGCATTCAATTTTAAAATTTCTCTTTCAAGAATGTCCGTTTGTCTACTGCAAATTAACGTTTGAAGTAGGCAAGCGAACATTCTTCGACGAATATTAAAAAATACTGACAGAGCCACCAACTTAGCTGTTCAGGTGGGAAAAATTGGTACTACGGACTTGTCATCCGCCATCAAAGAGAATACCTACATACTATACTATGGGAGTTTACCAACAAAAAGTTATCCGGAGAATAACTATCCCGGGGATAACTTGTTACTTTTTCATAGACACCAATGGCACCTAGATCAGATCACCTCACCAGGATGGTTATTCTCCGGATGACTTTTTGTTGGTCTAATCCAGCCTATGTCCGCTATAAGAAGACTACTTGACACTAGCGACCGCTATCAACTGAACAGCTAAGTTGGTGGCACTGTACATCTACTTACTTACTTCCTTTATACTTTATTGCACAAAAACAGAATACAGACACTTAATAATGGAAAAAAAATGTACAAAGGCGAGGCGAAGGCGTACATCTCTTCGTAACAATAATCACAGAACCAAGGATTGAATCTCAAGGATCCCTTCCACCAGGAGTAAATGCAACAATTATGCATTGCGCGATATTCGCACTAATTGAGGTGCTCGGGCGCAGATGGGCGACCCATATCTCACGGTTTGCCGCCATTTTGTAATGCTAATGCGTCGGTCTGTGTGGCGCTGTCTGTTTAGTATTTCGGTTGCCTCTATCCGCTGGGACTAAGATGGGAGGAAAGATAATGGCTTTCTGTTCACCCCTATGGGTAGGTAGTCGTTTGCTTGAAAGCTCCCTGTTATGTCAAGACGTTCTCCATAGTGTGGTCTTTCAGTATCATTTATCTTTTGATAAGTTTTATTTTCTTAGCATTATGTATGGCTTCCTAATTTTCCATACAATAAAATTATAATCCCACCCAACGAACTAATAAGTACACCAACACCTTAACTTTTGTATTGTAACAACAACAAAACGAATGTTCCCTAGAAATACAAGAATTCCTGATAGACTGGTACTAAATAGATAGATCATGTGCCACGGATAGCAAGGTAGGTACCAATATATAATTACAATATAGTTGATTAAGGAATAAAATGACATTATTATTAATTTACGAACTGTATTAATACCAAAATCATGTGCAAATAAACGAATCTGAATCTAATCTCTATGTTTATGTAATCAGCCTTAAACAAATGAATAATTTACTCTACACTAGAAATATTCGTGAATCCTACACGCCAACACAATCCAGCAAGCCAAACAATTCGGAACACACTTTGGAAACCGAAAGTTCCAAATATGGACACCGGTGTCCGAATGTACCAGGGTAGCATGTTGCAGCAGAGGCTCTTACCGAGGAGGGCCATCTTGCGGTCGCAGTATAAATTAATTGTAGCGCTGACGCGCCAGCGGGCGATAAGTAGCTTGGGGGCGCTTGAGGCGCTTTCTGGATCGCTTTCTAACATAACTGTTGGGCGGGTGTTTTTAGGAAGACTCCTTTTTAGGGTTCCGTAGAGATTGTTGTGACATACGGACAGACAGACAGACTTGACGAAATTATAAGGGTTCCTTATTTCTCTAACAGAACCCTAAAAACTGCTTATTATATTTTGTTCAAACCGATTTTCGTTAAAAGTTTGTATTGTTTGTAAACAGCACATTTTTATTTAGATTTTTCACTCTTACTTTAAAAGTTAAAGGGAATCGAATCGAGCGATGCGACCGTCGTCGCACAAAGCAAGGTCTTTTAGCGTGTTTTAAATGTTTTAATTTGGAAATGTTGTAAGATGTTGGAATAAAAACCTATTATTATTATTATTTATTATAGCAAGAGTAAAGGGAAAAATCTGAAACTGCAAAATGTCTACAAAATATTTAATTTGGTTTACATGGATGACTTTAGTTTTTAAGTGGAAACCTAATTAAACATAGCACCATTAACCTATATTTCCAAGTGTTATTGGTGCGCGAGTCCTACTCGCACTTGACCTTTTATTAAGATATAAAACATTTAGAATAGAATATTCATTTATTAACTGTTACTTCACAACACAACTTTATGGCCATTTATTAAAAACCGCAAAGGTAACTTTGTCATTCATACAAACACTAAGCAAAGTAATTATTTGCTGGAAAAGAATGTAATAATATAATACATATAATAATGTAATACTTAGTGATATTTTTGCTAGGTGTATCAGCTGTATTTATGATGATGCTACTACGGAACCCTTCATGGGCGAGTCCGACACGCACTTGGCCACTTAAAAAAAATGTTATGGTTCACAGACAGTCACAGACCAATTCATGGTTGGCTGGTTTTGGAATGGATTGGCCCGTTGATTTAAAGGTTTTTCTTTTCGCTGTTGGTTGACTAAAAAGCGTTTTACAGAAGCGGTTACTTATGGTCTCCACACTAGGTGAAACCTGTGTCGTGGAAACAATAAAGTACAATAGATGTGGGAGCGAAAGGGTTAAAGAATGTTACTGAACTAGAATTACACAGAAGTTGCTATCTTGTGTTGTGTCGTAGAGAATTCCGATTTTCTCAAAATTGAGCCGGAACTCCAGCGTTTAAGGCCCACGAGCGCCACAGTTCACCCCAGAATCTACCAGGAGCGCAGTCCCACTAAAGAAGTGTTCCTGCTCTTTACCCGCCACTTTACGAAGATCCTTCCCGCTCATGTAACATCCCCTGCGCAGATTCAAACTGCACGTGAGTTTAGAGGCAGGGGAGGTCACGATCGAGTGGGCGTGAAGAAGGGAATGCCCGCCCGCCTCCACCTCCAATGCTCTCAATTCAATAGGTATGCTATCATTCTATGCTAGCCTGGTAATATTTGTCCCGCTTGCCCATAGTTCGGTTCTACGCAAGGCGGCTCATTGGCAAGATGTTGTTTAAATATTAAACCAGTGTTGCTATAAAATCATGTTGTGCCAAGCGGCTATCTTAAATCGACAATTCTATTCGATGTTTTGTACTAATCGGCTAATAGTTCCCAGTTCGTTACCGCGCGGCAATGTCAAAGGCCTTTTCGTCACGACCCTGGACATTCTCGGTACAGATTTCGACGTAAAACTGACGTGACTGGTTGAGTATGTGCACGATTGTCATGTCTAGATGCGATTCATGTGTGACGATACTGACGAGCTTAAAATGTACAGCAGCACCCGGGAACCTTTGATATTTTCTGAATGCATCTTTTTTAGGGTTCCGTACCCGAAAGGTAAAACGGTACCCTATTACTGAGACTTCGCTGTCCGTCTGTCTGTCACCAGGCTGTATCTCATGAACCGTGGTAGCTAGACAGTTGAAATTTTCACAGATGATGTATTTCTGTTGCCGCTATAACAACACGTATACTAAAAATCAAAAGAAATTCAATATTAATAATAATAATAATAATAATAATCTTTTTATTTCAGGTATAAAACCCATATTGACAAATACCTTAAAACTAGAGATACATAACATTTTATGAAACTAACCTAACTTAACTTAAGCCTAGCTAGGGATTTTCTTCCTCGTCGGTCTCGCCTCCCTATAGCGTCGGTAGACGATGCCTTCTGGCCAATAGTCCTTGGCCAGGAACATCTTCTTGAGTTCCGCCGGCACCCGAAGCTTGAAAGACAGGAAGTCCTTTGGTCTTTTTGACTCTAAAGGACTTATCTGTAGCATCACCGTCTTCTGACCGCATGGCGGAACCTGGACTTTCTTAATCCTTTCCTGGATGTGACGCTCAATGTCCTCTTTGGTCATATTCACGTCGAGCCTGGAAAGGTATATCTGCGCCGTGGGAGCGGCAGCTTTGAGGCTGCACTCGGCGGCGGGGGCGGTGCCACGCTGATTGCGGCTGCGTCTGGAGCGGCGCTTCCTGTTTTGAACCAGGATAAATCCGTCTCCATCAACGGTCGCATTCGGCGGGCCACAGGCGGGCCTGGCCGGCGGCGCGCGCGGCGCAGCCTGCAGCTTCTGTTGTTCAGCGGCGGGCGGTATGGGGCGCGGGCGGCGGCGGCGGGTACGGCGGGACACAGCAGCATACGTGTCTTTCTGGGGTTCCAGTGTTTTGGATGAACCAGAAGAGACCGCATCAGGTGTTGGTCGACTTGTCTTCGTGACGACACGAAGCGGTGCGGTGTTCGTCAACGCGGGCTTAGCAACCCGCGTAACTGGGTCAGTCGCTAGTTGGGCATTTTTGCTGACCGGCGCGTTGTCGTCACGCGCGTCGGCTATTCGCTGCGTTGGCAGCGAGGTATCAGCCTGACGCAATACTGACAACTCACGTTTGAGGTCAGCGCAGATGCCTTCCGAAGCCTCCAACTTGCTTCGGATTTCCGTGACGTCAGCCTGCAGCCGCACGATGTCCTTCAGCAGCCGGGTGACGTCGACGTGGTCGAATGTCACCGGCGGCAGCTTGTGGAGGTCGCGGGCCACGTAGGTCGGGACGTCGTCGGGTTCAGTCTCCTTGAACACCCGGAAGATGTCCTGGAGATCCTTCTTCCCGCTCGCAGCACCCCTCCGCGCCACAAGGCGCACGCTGGTGACGGCGGTCTCTTGCAGCACAGTCTTGGCGGCGGCGATCTCGGCCTCCTTGAAGCTGGTCGAGCAGATCTGCTCCAGGGAGACCTCGTCCATTACGTCCAGCTTCTGTTGGACGAAGGCGAGCAGCTCGTTCACCAAGATGGTGTCCGCGCGCTTGGCTGGTACAGCCATGGCAGTATCGATATTGCGAAAACTAGGTCGTCGCTAATTTACGGGGCATCGTCGCGGACGCAGCTAGGAAGCGTCCGTTCGTGCCGGTGTCACAGTTGCAAGTGGGGCAAGTATTAAGGGGGGCTCCCATACAACAAACGTGTTTTTTTTTTGCTCATTTTTGCTCGATATTGATAATGGTAGCAGGTAGACGCTTAAAATGTTCACAATATATTGAGTATATTATTTACTTAAAAAATAAATAATTAAATTTAAATTAAATTAATATTTAGGGGGGCTCCCATACAACATGTTTTTTTTTTTTGCGGTTTTTTATAGATAATGGTACGGAATCCTTCGTGCGCGAGTCCGACTCGCACTTGGCCGGTTATTTAATTCTTCCATGCCTTTTCCCATTCGGCGTGGCAGAGGCAGATTTACACCCACGTTTAGTCAGTTACATGTTTTGAAACGTTAATTAATTATGCAGATTCGTAATTTGGTTTTTGGTTTCTTTTGTCTAACTGTAATGTGTTCACTGTTCTTGTAATAAACGTTTCTTTCTTTCTTATTCGTAATTTATTTCATTTATTCATTTATTTATTTATTTATATACTACACAAGAAAGACTTACAGAAAGCTTACAAGACAATGTACAAAGGCGAGCTAGATGTAGGTCTAGGTACCAAATTAAGTTTCTGCATACCATCCACAACATAATTTAGTATCATTCCGTTGTCTCCAATTTTTTTCTAAAGCTTTTCTACTAGTTACCACGAAGTATCGTCGACTACAAATAAATATCCGGTCTTATTAACCATCTACAGTATTCGCTAATAAGCATCGAGTGCTCGATGATACAAATGGTTTTTACGCACAATATGTATGACGTCAAGGTGGTCGCATATGAGCATTTAGTTTTTACTCGGTCTTATTTTAAAATTCATCGTAGAACCAACACCGTTAGTTTACTGCATATTATTCTGTTAAATGTACGGCCACGAGTTTTTCTTCTTTTTCTTTTAGTGTCTGTGGTCTGCAATATTAATAAGATGGTACTTTTTAATTAAAAGCTGGTTTAAGTAAAAATTGTGCATCGACATACTTAAGTCATTAATTGATTGTGTGGAAGTGAAAACAATTTATAGAAGAGACTCATTACCATTGTAATTAACACTGTAAATAAAATTATCAATTGTGTTTTTTAACAACATAAACCTGCATTTTAATTATCTCAAGATAATCGATCTTATTAAAATCGATGATTTGGATATCTCTATTTCGTCTTGCCTGCCTCTCCTATATATAGACCAGGGGGACAATTCTGGCGCTAGCGAGATCATGTCCATGGTCGAAATATCGGTTTTGAGATACCGAAATCTATCAAAAACAAGAAAAAGCTATTCTTACTACAGCCTTTCGGAAAACCGAGATATCTCGACTCGTTTTCGATCGAAATAAATATAAATCAACATCGTTTTCGACGGATTTAGGCGGTATCAGAACCGATATCTTGACTGGGGAGAAGTGTCACCTCCTAACGATAAATTATTGATGAAGTAAAGACGATGATATGATGCTGACGACGACGATTAAGTCAAATTAACCAGTTAACTGATCAGCAAAAAACACAAAAAACAAGCTCTCACGCGACCTATCATAGCGATCGCTATAAAATTAGAGGTACACGCAATCAACAACAATGTAACGGATTATCTTACAGAAGATAGATCTTGGGATCCGATCGCGGATCATTATACCTTGTAATGAGCCGTGGTGGACATACAAATCCGGTACAGGAGGCTGAGGAAGACCAAGAAGTCAGAGGATACGTGGGACAGATCATCGTGTATAAAAACCTGTGTGTGGAAGTTTCTTTGCCCTTATCCTTACAGTGGTCCGGAGAAGAGAAGAAGCAATTAATTACGTGTTCTATGCTTATTTGATGGTATCTACAGAAATAAAGTTTATACATATGGAGTTGTCATGCCTGCTCTAGACGTTTGCCGTTTGCTGTAAAGTCTAACTATGTCAAAAAACGGCCTATTGAAGAAGTCTTATTACAGTGTAAAATAATATTTAGATGACAAAACTGCATGGTCTTTACCATCTCAGCGCACAGAAATCCAAAGAGGGGCGATGGACTGAGTCAGTACGTCTCTCCTCGGTGTATTTCCTTAGACTTAAGTAGAAATACATATCATTGTATTTTTAAGGCTCTGATATTTTAAAAAGAGGTACGGGGGAGGTTTCTTGCCCTTCTTTGCTCCATCCCTAAGCCCACGACTTCCGAACGGGCGGTAGTATACAAAAATATTAATATTATATTGACGTTGACTAAGTAATATGTATGATTTTATGGTCAATAAAAATTTTGAACTTGAACTTGAACTTGAACTAAGTCTACACCACTACCAACGTAAAATTTACTATAAGTCCTACGCACACCGAGCCAAGCTGTCTATTCACAAGTCACGGTACACGGTCACACATTCAAGTAGAGGTTTGCCAAGCGTAAGGATCAGAAATCAAAACTCGAGTCTAGGTTTAACTAGCCGTCAAGCTAGGCGACCTGACTTATTAACACTAAACCCGGCATCCCATTAAAACCTGCTCACCCTACCAATCAACACCTGCCGTAACTAACGACCTGCGCCGGCGCAGCCTGCTGGCGAGTCTCTCAGGTGTCCGCAGTAAACATGCCAGCGTGCGCACCCTAGCGCGTGTGGACTGAATGTGGAACGCGAAACTATAACGTCGGGGGAACTTAAAGGCTAGTTTACATTGGTCAAGGACAGTGGACTGTGGACAGTGGACATTACAGTGGTGTAAACCGATCGGGCAGTGGCGAGTCAACTTGGCTTTCATATAATATCGCCACTGTCCCCTGTCCTTGACCAATGTAAACTGGCCCTAAGTGCGAAGTTTCAAGGAAATAAACGGTCAAGTGCGAGTAGGACTCGCGCACCAAGGGTTCCGATCACACTTGGAGAGCGTAACACGTGTAATTAGGTTTCAACATAAAAAAAAACTAAAGTATGATGTCATCTATGTAAACCAAATTAAATATTTTTGTAGAAAGACAGATTTTTGCAGTTTTCAGATTTTTCTCCATTTTGTTTACCGGTTTAGGCTGTGAGTTGCCCGTCAGCCACGCATAGTAGATTGTATTTGTACCTAGTATTGAGCAGTTCGGGTGGCCATTATGGGTTCTTCATCAGCAGTTCCGCGTCACAATATTATGCTTACCGTGAGTAAATGCAAGAGTTATTACTAAAAACACAAAAATCACTATAGGTCTGCCTAATAGTATTTGAAGAGTTCCCTCGATTTCTCCAGGATCCCATCATCTCATCCTGACCTGGTGGACCATGGTACCAATGGGAAGGTAAACCCTTTCAAACAAAAAATAATAATTTTCCAAATCGGTCCATCCATCTAGGCGCAATCGGGGCACATACATAAAAAATCAAAAAATATCCCGACGAATTGTAAACCTCCTCATTTGGAAAATTTGGTTTTCCTTCTGTCCGTCCGTCTGTCATTCATTACATGAGCGTTTTTATCGAAAACGTGTGGTGGCATCAAGCTGAAATTGATATCAATTGGTCAGAACTGTAGTTCCTTAGAGCTGTGAAAAAATCAAACTTCTAGGTCAACATACTTTACCATCCCCCAAGTAGAAGGACAAAAAAATAAAACGATTAAAGATGTAGCAGCATCGACACAGCAGCTCACACTGAAGCTCGAGAGGCGCTGCCCGGTTTATTATATGCTGTGAGACAGCCTACCACGCATCTCGCTCGCACCCTCCGCACATCTTAATCCTTTTACGCGGTCTTCACAGATTCAGTTATTTTGTATATATTATGGTTTAATAATAAATAAAGGTCTCAGTCTGCAAATAGCAAAACATTGTATTATTTATCAGCTACAGTATTCCTGCCTCAACAGTGGTGACCCCGACTTTGATTGAAAACACGCAACAACAAATTACGCGAAATGGCCAATCAGGATCAAACCCAAGGATCTTCAACCGATTACCAAGAACTCTCCGGCATATCAGTGAAAATGAGAATACCACCCATCTGGCGTGATAGACTTCGCCTTTGGTTCGCCCAGTTTGAGTCAATCGTCTCTTCTCACAAAAAAGGAGACAAGGCTATGTATGACCTCGTAGTCGGACAGCTGGAGCGCCAAGACATCGATGAAATATGCGACATTATGTTAGACCCACCGGAAAACAACAAGTATCCAGCAATTAAGAAGCGCTTATTGGAAGTCTACGAGGATTCAGAGCAGCGCCGAATCCAAAGATTATTTTCTGAAATGGAGCTCGGTAACAACAAACCCTCCCAGCTACTGCGGCGTATGCAGTCTCTCGCCGGCAACAGCATTCCCGAGTCAACGCTACGCATTATGTGGACAAATCACCTGCCTCAGTCAGCACAAGCCGCACTAACGATTAGCGAAACAATAGCCAAGAAAACGGATCTGAACGAACTCGCTCTTGTCGCAGATAGAATATTGGAACAAACCAACGTTTGCTCAGCTGCACAATCCACTTCAATCGCCGCCGTCGACCACCAACAACCATCCACGTCACCCGGTGCGCAGAAAAATGCTGAAAATCATGAAGAAATGACCATACACAAAAAAATTGATATGCTTGTCTACGAAATCGCGGAATTGAAAGCACAGCGACGAGACGACCAGCGCAGAGCACCGTTCCGCCGCGACTGGCGGCGCGGGCGCAGTCAGAGTACTGGCGGCGGCGATGCACGAAGGCCGCACTACTCACACTCCAGCGCACCTCACACGTACTCGCAACAGGTCCCGCTTACCGCCGCCAATGATACCTGCTACTATCATCGTCGCTATGGAAGGAATGCGCAGAGATGCACACGGCCATGCAAGTTTGATCAAAACAACTTTACTTCGCCGTCGGAAAACTAAATACAGCGTTGGCTGAGACGGCAACCGGCGCTTGGAATAATTCACACCGTCTATTCGTCTACGACAAGCAGTCAAAGCTATCGTTTCTGATCGACACCGGTGCAAATATTTCCGTCATTCCCAAACAAAAGGGAAGACGTGCGGAACCAACGAAACTATCATTGTACGCAGCCAACAATACCGTCATACCAACATATGGCGAGAAAACATTGAACCTGGACCTCAGCTTAGGAAGACCCTACCGATGGAAGTTTGTCATTGCAGCAGTCAGTAAGCCAATACTAGGCGCTGATTTCTTACAACATCATCAACTTCTCGTCGACATCGCCGGTCGATCACTGATCGATAAAGTCACCAATCTTTGCATCAAAGCACCGTTATGCAGTTCATCGGTGCCTACAATTCGCACCATTGACATCGGACAAAAGTACCACGACATTTTGGCAGAATTCCCAGACGTCACACGATTATCATCAATGAAGGAGTGTCCCAAGCATGACGTGGAACATCACATCGAAACCACGGGTCCACCTATATATTCAAAGGCGCGGCCAATTCCTCCGCATCGCTATCATGCAGTCAAGAAAGAATTCGAAGACATGATGCAGCAGGGCCTATGCCGTCCCAGCAAAAGCCCTTGGTCGACGCCGCTTCACGTTGTACCAAAGAAGAATGGAGACCTTCGAGTTTGCGGAGACTACAGAAGACTCAACTCCGTCACAAGACCAGACCGGTACCCAATACCGAGGCTGAAAGATTTCACCTATCAACTCAGCGGGAAGGAAATATTTTCAACGTTGGATTTGAACCGGGCGTACCAGCAACTGCCAGTCCTAGAAGCCGATATTGAGAAAACAGCCATTATTACACCTTTCGGTTTGTTTGAGTTCCCAAGAATGTGCCCAGGACTCAAGAACGCGGGCCAAACCTTTCAACGGTTCATCCATCGAGTACTTCAAGGCCTAGACTATGCGTTTCCATTCGTGGATGACGTCATACTCGCTTCTACCACGGAAGAGGAACACGCTAGACACCTCCGCGCAGTTTTACAACGATTGAACGAGTTCGGCATCACTATTAACGCGTCGAAATGCGTACTTGGACAAGAAGAAGTTAAATTTCTTGGTTACTCAGTATCCAAGGATGGCATCAAACCACTCGAAGAGAAAGCTCAAGCTATCGTCACGTTCCCGAAACCGACAACAATACAAGAATTGCGAAGATTCCTCGGCATGCTAAATTTTTACCGAGAAAACATTCCAAAGGCCGCGGAAATACAAGCGCCACTGAATGCTTACCTTCACAACTCTAAGAAGAATGACAAAAGCAAAATCGTATGGAACGACGAAGCAGAAAAAGCATTCAACTCGAGCAAAGACTGCATACGTAACGCAGCTTTGCTCGCGCATCCGTCTGCCTCCGCCCCACTCGCCATCATGTGTGACGCATCCGACTCGAGCGCAGGAGCGGTACTACAACAGCGAGTAAACAACGCCTGGCAACCACTCGGCTACTTTTCCAAGAAGTTTTCGCCTACACAGCAACGATACAGCACATACGATCGCGAGCTGTTGTCTATCTACATGGCATTGAAACACTTCAGGAAGATGTTCGAAGGGCAACATCTCACCGTATTCACCGACCATAAACCGCTGACCTACGCGATAAACAAGCCGCCGTCTGACAACGACACGCCCCGACGAACGCGTCAACTACTTTTCATCAGCGAGTTTACAACAGATGTACGACACATCAGCGGGCAAGATAACGTCGTCGCAGATGCTCTGTCACGCATAGAAGCTATCACATGCCCCGCCCCCATCGACTACAGGGAGCTCGCCGCTGCACAAGAGACGGACACACAAATTAAACCGCTACTGCTACAAAGAAATTTGCAACTAAAAAAGATGAATGTACCTAACTCAAACGAGATGATTTACTGCGAGATATCTACATCACACGTTCGACCTTACCTCCCTGAAGACTTTCGTCGCATCGCATTTAACGCCGTGCACAACATAAGCCACCCAGGCATTAGAACCACGCGCAAGCTCATGCAAGAGAAATACTTCTGGCCTTCCATGAACACGGACATCGGCAACTGGGCCAAAACATGTACTTCGTGTCAACAAGCCAAGATTCAAAGACACACATCGAGCAACATAGCGACCTTCCCTCCGTGCGACCGTTTCGAGCATATCCATGTTGACATTGTTGGGCCGCTATGCACGACAGCGCAAGGACATCGCTATCTCGTCACTATAATCGACCGCAAGACTCGATGGCCTGAAGCCTTACCCGTGCAAGAAATAACCGCCGAAACTATAGCGAGGACTGTTTACGAGGGATGGATAAGCCGTTTCGGATGTCCGGCCAGCCTCACCAGCGACCAAGGCCGCCAATTTGAAAGTCAACTTTTCTCTGCACTGGCGAAATTACTCGGCATTGAGAAAATACGAACTACTGCATACCATCCACAAAGTAACGGGATAGTAGAACGCTGGCATCGCTCACTCAAAGCAGCGCTTATGGCCCGTTTAGAAAACATCAACAAATGGACAGACGAACTACCTACTGTTCTATTGGGGCTACGAGCAGCGACGCGACCGGACACGGGAACAAGCGCAGCTCAACTTACATACGGGCGCGCACTTCGCCTGCCAGGCGATTTCATCGCATCTCCAGCAAGAGGGGTGTCAACGCGGCCAATGGAAATGACTCACAACTTCGTCAATCAGCTGGCGCAACAGATCAATGACCTCCGTCCGGTAGAACGTAAACAAAGCAGACAACGTACGATTTTCGTGCACAAGGACTTGCACACATGTGAATACGTCTTTATGCGTGTTGACGCTGTACGAAGACCTCTGCAGGCACCCTACGAAGGACCCTATCCGGTGCTACAAAGATGCGACAAGTACTTTTTACTACAACTGCCGGGTCGACAAGTCAACGTGTCCATCGATCGCCTCAAACCAGCTTACACTATGAGCGAAGAGTCGTCTGAGGATAACATAGAACGGAGGACAAGATCAGGACGTGTTGTTAGACCTCCCGTACGCTTCGCTTGAGGGGGAGCACTGTAGCAGCATCGACACAGCAGCTCACACTGAAGCTCGAGAGGCGCTGCCCGGTTTATTATATGCTGTGAGACAGCCTACCACGCATCTCGCTCGCACCCTCCGCACATCTTAATCCTTTTACGCGGTCTTCACAGATTCAGTTATTTTGTATATATTATGGTTTAATAATAAATAAAGGTCTCAGTCTGCAAATAGCAAAACATTGTATTATTTATCAGCTACAGTATTCCTGCCTCAACAAAGAGGCTATATTACATAACATAGCGCCACTTTTCCCAAACAGGGTAGTAGATGTACTATTCCCATACAGGGTAGTAGATGTACTATTCCCATACAGGGTAGTAGATGTACTATTCCCATACAGGGTAGTAGATGTACTATTCCCATACAGGGTAGTAGATGTACTATTCCCATACAGGGTAGTAGATGTACTATTCCCATACAGGGTAGTAGATGTACTATTCCCATACAGGGTAGTAGATGTACTATTCCCATACAGGGTAGTAGATGTACTATTCCCATACAGGGTAGTAGATGTACTTTTCCCATACAGGGTAGTAGATGTACTTTTCCCATACAGGGTAGTAGATGTACTATTCCCATACAGGGTAGTAGATGTACTATTCCCATACAGGGTAGTAGATATACTTTTCCCATACAGGGTAGTAGATGTACTATTCCCATACAGGGTAGTAGATGTACTATTCCCATACAGGGTAGTAGATGTACTATTCCCATACAGGGTAGTAGATGTACTATTCCCATACAGGGTAGTAGATGTACTATTCCCATACAGGGTAGTAGATGTACTATTCCCATACAGGGTAGTAGATGTACTTTTCCCATACAGGGTAGTAGATGTACTATTCCCATACAGGGTAGTAGATGTACTATTCCCATACAGGGTAGTAGATGTACTATTCCCATACAGGGTAGTAGATGTACTATTCCCATACAGGGTAGTAGATTCATAATTCATAATTTCTTTATTGCACACAAACAGTTACATAGGACAGTAAAAAACATAGAAAACGTGTACAAAGGCGAGCTTATCTCTAATAAGAGATCTCTTCCAGCAAACCAAATAGGGATGAGACAGGTGGATTGCTGAGCAGGAGTAGAGCCATGTGAACAATACATATAATTATTACTTACAAATCAATAGACTACATAAACTATAGTGCATACTTATATAAATAAATATGAAATATGTTTATATAATATATATTAACTAATAAATACTATACATACTACCTATAATTCTATAAAGACAGGTAATGCTTCTTCCCACGACTCTTAAAAATATTGAGAGTAGGACTATCCCTGATGGAGTAGATGTACTTTTCCCATACAGGGTAGTAGATGTACTTTTCCCATACAGGGTAGTAGATGTACTTTTCCCATACAGGGTAGTAGATGTACTTTTCCCATACAGGGTAGTAGATGTACTTTTCCCATACAGGGTAGTAGATGTACTTTTCCCATACAGGGTAGTAGATGTACTTTTCCCATATAGGGTAGTAGATGTACTTTTCCCATACAGGGTAGTAGATGTACTTTTGCCATACAGGGTAGTAGATGTACTTTTGCCATACAGGGTAGTAGATGTACTTTTGCCATACAGGGTAGTAGATGTACTTTTCCCATACAGAATAGTAGATGTACTTTTCCCATACAGGATAGTAGATGTACTATTATGCCCACTGAAGAGGCTATTGTAATAAGATGTGATTATTAACAATTTAACATAGTAAGTAGCACGCGCCACGGTGCATTCGTGCTATTAATTCGACTTAATTTTATTTTGTAATTAGATAAATTAAGTTAATTACAAAATTGGTCATTTTTGCAATTTGTGATTATGATGCATAGTTGGTGACAGCATCATGGTAATCTTTTTATTGAGTAATTTATTATTCTGAATTAAGTCTAGATCTTTTTGTTTCATAATTGTATCAGCTTAAATAGGCAACAATTTACTTGATTTATTATCTGAAGACAGTAAAAGGATGGTATTTAAAATGCAGTTTTTTCAGGTATTTGAGTAGGTACTAACCTAATCCAAAGATTGTTTTTCTATATACTATTTCTTGAAATTTTCACCATTTCAAAAACGGCGTCGCGTCATGGCCTACTATGGCTTTTCATATAGTTAATTTTAGTTCTTATTTTGGCCACAGGGTCAGTTAAGTCTGTGGTTTGTAGAGTAACGTTTTGGAAAACATACAACATTGATGTGACGCGTACCACGTCTGTACTGTCCTAAGACTTGTTTTAAGATGGTCGTTGTATTTTTTCGGACCTGCTGCGGGTCGATTCTCGCGCATTCGATATACTATATCTACACCTATATCGAGTGATTTTGGTATAGGAATCTGTCAATAAAGGTCTCGATATCCGTATATCGAAGGCGCGAGAATCATGCCACAGATTATTTACCTATTTTGAATCGCAGAATAGGTACTTAGGGCCATTTGCACCAAAAACTTAATTACGATTAGCTTCTTAATTTTATTTAGCAGCTTTGACAGCTGAAAATAAATGTATGAAATATGTCAAACTTAATTGTGATTAACGCGCTAATCTCAATTAGTGTTTTTGGTGTAAATGGACCTTAGGATTTGACAGGACTGGGGGTCGCTATACTGTATACTTGATGTAATGGAGATTTCACAAAAAGCTCCCCAACCATAGAGATCTACGATATCTCTCTCTTTGTCGAAGTTTCCGAACGAATTCTTCTTCATTCCCCAGTCAGCGGGGGATCAAGACCAACCATATACATATGTATCGGCCACTGAAAACTTCATACATAAAACATTACTACCTGTTGACCATATCTTGAACCAACAAGTTACAATTGTACAGGTACATTGGTAAGATGTTCGGGTTTCGACAGTTTCGACTTGTGAATTTGTAACTGGTGGCTTTATTAAATATGGCGCAGAGAGTTTTTACGTGATAACAATCCGAGAGAACGAGATTTTTTGATGAAATTAAAAAGTTATTCGCTGCAGGTTCAGAAACTCGGCGGGAATACTGTTTTGTGAGAGTTACACAATTCTGTTATGTTTTTGTGAAACATTCTCTCCTGTCTCCTTTTGTTTCTTGTTGATGAAATTTAATTTAACTCTATCAAAAAACAATTTATTCCCATGCGAGGTAACACGTTGAGCTCGCTCTTGAATTTTGCGTACTCTACCACAAATCCTGATCCTTAAATCAAAGGCCTTCGACAAAATAAAACAAACCATTTTAGTAATCTCAATTGTCTATTCAATAGAATCAATTGTGGGTGCTTCAAATGCATCAGATTCAGAGGCACCCAACTGTAGCAATCGGCAGCAAGTGAGCCAGTGTTGTGGCAGCCGCCCACGCGAGCAGACGTGTGTCGGAACACAAAACAAAGCACTCACGTGCGCGCCCACATCTCGCCTACAATCAGTTATTGCGAAAAAAAGACAAATCTCGATCAACGTAACTCACCATTCGACCTTCAATTATTAAATGGCTTTTCTGGGCAACTGGCTACCTGTTTTTTCTCTACCGATTGCATCATAATTCGATCCGATTATAATTATAACTGCAATCGACAAAGATTCTAGGGCGACCCATTAAACTGTATTAAAATATCCATGAAAGCATGAAAGCAGAATAAATGCGGTAGAAATGAGATCATTGAGGAGTATGTGTGGAGTAACTCTGAAAGATAGATTGAAGAATGAGGTAATAAGGGAACGTTGCGGTTTGAAAGAAGATATAGTGACTCGGATAGAGAAAGGACAGCTTAGATGGTTTGGCCACGTTGAAAGGATGAATGAAAGGAGAGTGACGAAACAGATTTATACAGCGGGAGTGAATGGAACCGTCGGTCGGGGACGCCCAAGAAGGTCCTATAAAGACCAAATTGGCGATTTATTAGTGAAGGGGCAAATAAGAAGTACCCGTAACCGGCGAGCATGTATGAGGAGACTTATGAATGTGGAGGAAGCGAGAGATGTATGTCAGGATCGTAGCAAGTGGAGGTCTTTAGTCTCTGCCTACCCCTTTTCCGGGAAAAAGGCGTGAGCATATGTATGTATGTATGTAAAATATCCATAAAGCGGTTTAATTGTCCATAAACGTTCGGCCATTAAGCACCTTTGTAGCGGACGATAATCACAATAAATTCGCGTGTCGCGTGTTACTTGTTAATTAAGCTATTTGTCTGGATCGGGGACAATTTACATTTCTCTGGTCCCCGGGATTCTTTTCTTCGGTTGTATTAAACTGAAACGACGCATTATTATCCTTTTAGGGCATCGCGGCATCTTCCCTCTGAGGCGCTTGGCTCCTTCCGACCCTTTTATTGGACCACCTGTGACTGTGTTGTCGGACGTAAGAATTGACCCGTAAATAAAGTTAGTGGAATATTTGCATGGCTTTAATGCCATTTAAAGGGTGCCTCATTTGCATGGGTCGTTAACAGAAAACTTTATCTTCCAGTAAACTTTGAATTCAATTAGAAAGTTGACGCTTGCCCGCGAAATCTACAAAGTCAATAAAACCTTCCCGCTGGGCCTTATTCTCAGACATTTTCAATGTAAAACGCGGATTGGCGTCGCAAAACAAGTATGTCCCGCAACGATCACATAAACTGCGAGTAGATATCCAATACATTAACATGTAAGCTATTGGATCAGGTCTCGTCGAACAGCCGTATAAAAATGTCTTCGCCGCACAATTCATGGGAACTTGTTCTTGGCAACGACAAGGCATCAAGTCGGTTCGCAGGTGAAATGTGTTGACAACTAGTCTTCCTTGATTCGTATCGGCGTGATGGTATCGTCTGAGCGGCGCTTCGGCGGCTCACCAGCTAGTCCCACTGGCATTGTGCAGATTGATGATAAGAGTTTCTTAAGCTTGAGTGACCATTACGCAGTCATTAACAGATGGACAGGTTTGTAGTACGCAGTGTAATTGACATCGGGTTCTGATCCCATTCCGTTGGAATAAACATTTTAACGACTGCATAGTCGTTGAATGGAAATATTGGTCGTGAAACAAAATTAAAAGAATGCAGAGGCATTAAGTCTATAGAGTTTCATAACGCAAGAGAAATCGCGAAGGTTGTTTGTAAAGCAACAAGTGTTTAAAGCCACACCAACGCAGCCTACTCGCACAATCAATTTATCAATGAACTTCACTACTCAAGGTTGAGTTAGCGCCCACAAAATTATAGGTAGCGATCGACAGCGCGCATAAAAGGCAAATTCCAAACAGGAAACTGATGGAAGTCGGCCGGTCACAATAAATTAACACGGCCATTCATAACGCGATCTCCTTGTTTATGAATGAACCGACGACGCCGATCAAAGCTGTATAATTATCACCATTATTGCCATTGATAGTTTGAGGTGTGGCTGTGGCCATATTTGCGTCGGAGCTACTAAGATTATTAAGTTTAACCTCAGCGCGTGCCAGGTTAATCTTGACTCTTGACGCTACCCGATTTTGCAGCTAACTTCATAATGCCTAATGAATTTATCTGCATACAAAGACTTCTTGGTCAGGCTATTGAATATTCTTTGCATAAAGATGTCTCTATTGTTTGTAACCGCCGCATTGTTTGCTCTGGACATTATTGATTGTGACTTCTATTGTCGCTTTTGGATTAAATTCGTTGATTGGATCTCCTACCTTAATTGCTTTCATTGTTTATTGTGCTGCGTCTTTCGGTGGTGTAATGGCTTCCGCAGATATTCGTTTATTCTCTTATCGCCTGGATCTTGTCCTTAAGATCTTTAGTTGGCGTTTAAAGTAAACGTAGTGCCATAATCGGTAATTATTGTTCAATGTGTTTAAGCTAATCGGTGTCGCCGATAACTCGTCCGCGCAGGCGCCGGTGTCTGAGCAATCTCTCATTACAGCTTGCTTTAGAATTTCAATAAGCCAAAGAGTTTTGCTTAATACCTCACCCCTGGACTACATTCTCCTCGTTATATCGAATTCTTTATAAGCACGGACTTGAATGTTCAATTGCACATTGAAATTAACTTATTAACATATTAAGAGTATGACTATACTCGTTTACTTCGCCAGGGAGTTGTCGACGTAGCCTCGATTTTCCCTTTCATCTGTATTTGGCGATATCGACACGTTATCCAACTGACTCTTTGATGTTTACGGCAGTAAATTATAATACTTTGCCCGTGTAAATTGCACTATAGCCGATGCGTCGTCTGCATTTAAATATGCCGTTATTAAAGGAAAGATCGTCAACGGGTTTCGGGGAATCATTATTATTTTTTCTTTAATCAAGTTTTCGACGGTCTCAAAACAAACAGCCTGACGGAGTCGGTGAAGCCAACCTGTTATTTTGTTCGTTAATTAAGCATTCGACTACCGATCTTGGCTGATGATGGACCTTGTACATGGACTTTCACTTTTTTCGATTACATTTTGCAGTTGCAGTTCGATGCAATAATGAGGAAACTGAAGATCACAATTTTGCACAAAGTAAATGAAAACTGGGCTTTTCGAGTCCACTTTTTGGAATGGAATTGCCAGGTGTAAAGATCCTTCGGGGTTATTCTATTATTTCTTATCATTCGCATGGTTGCTACCCTGTGTTCTGTGTCCAAAGTTTTTCTAATACTTGTCCAAATTTTAAAGTGTTTTTCTTTTTCATAGTTCACAAAAATCTAGCTAGCAAATAAGCCATACTACCACCTCCTGAAAAGGTTCTTTTACTTGTTTTCACTTGCATGCACAAAATGCAATATGTCTGGACATTCGTACAATCCAATATATCGATCCACCAGTAAACATACCACACACTGCAGTGAATCCCACCCAACAGATAAACCGTATTAACCTTCACAAAGTTGGATTATCACAACAAAACAACTCAACGTTGCCTCTTCGAACAGAATCATACAGAATCTACATCATACAGAATCCCGTTCTAAAGGTTCAACAACACAACCTGCAAATACCAAAAGCCTCTCCTTAAGGGGCGTGATGACGTAAAAATCACGATACCGTCAGAACCACGTGGCTCGAACCCGCAGACTTGTAAAGGAAACTCCAATCCAAAATAGGCTTTAGCACGTCTCGAAAAGACTCCCAGAATGGATGGCTTCGAATAAGGTGGTCAGGGTAGGCAAAAGCCCGACCCGTTTAAGCCATTTACGACTAATCCAGTCTGCACAAATATGGTGTCCAGTTCTTAACCTGTTTTTGGGGTAACCACCGCCCCTGACTGTGAGATATGCCTCCTTTTTATGGAGCTCCGTGACGAATTTGGAGCACTATGTTTGGGGACTGTCTACGTTTGGATGTGTGAAGGCTGGGGCAGTCCGGTCAGTTACGTAAACATTCGTAGCAACGGCTTCAGCTATAGTAACTTTGATATACCGCTTCGTATTTTCCTGTATAAGGTGCCAGAGGCACAGTTTAGTTTACACACGTTTAGTCAGTTACTCAATACTCCATTTTGCATGACATGATGCTAGTATCGCGGATGTAGATATGATAGCTTCCTCACGACGATGTTCCATAACCGTTAGGACACATCTTTTCTGTCAAAAAAAACCTATCAATCGCCGTTTTCATAATTGATACTAATAACACGTTTTTATCAAGATTATCATTACCAACGCTTACATTATTTTTCTAGTGGGCGATCGTTATCGTGAACTCTTTCTTTTACTCTTTGCTCGCGCAACCTTGTTTCAGCTCGCACAAGCCTGGTTCATTACCATAGGAATTACTCCTGTCTCGACGGGCTACTGGTCCGAAGGGCTATTTAGCTTAGGGCTTAGTGTTAGCGAAAGTGTATCAGGTACATGGCATCCGGTGTAAATGAGGCTTCCATGGAATTTGCTCATCTGAACTTAATTTCTTTCCAGGATTCCTGCTAATTGTTGTTGCAGTAGATTAGGCTGTGTAAAGCTCTCTGTATTAAATTCATGCCTTATCAAAGGGGTTAGGAGTTGGGTGTTGGGGTCAACAGTAAAGGAGTTTCTTGAGTGCTAAATCTGTAGTTTCGTACCACACAACGATTATCTAAACGCGCGCTGTGATTAGTCGAAGCAATTCATTCTGCTGCGACGTGTTAAGTTTATGTTAAAGTGTCCAATGTAGTCTCATAATCATTAATGGTGTTAAACAGCTTCACGGTACTAATTGTATATATCGCAAGCATGAACCACTCAGATGCCTTTGCTATAGCAAACATGCAACCAACATGTCGCCTAGTTTTAATATTTTTAATATTGTCGGAATTCATTCTATATCATCACTGTAATCCATATAAGTTTCATGTCCCACTCCAGAAAAACTATAAAAGCCGTTGATTCATTTTATACTCCGTCATTTCGACACCTGCATTTAAATTTAAACTCGTTCGTGGAAACATATCGTCTCGTTACATCGAGTGGTGAAAACGTGGTATTAACCAATTAAATTAAAATGTCATTAAACCGATAAAAGGTATCCATAGTTGTATTATAATAATATTAGTCTCGCGTGTTGTATTTTTATGTCTTTTTTTGGTCGAGTTCTTCGAATTCGTGTGTTTCTGGTGTGACGGGTGCGTTCGCGATTCGGTTAAAGTAAACCGAGTTGCAATTAGGGCCTGTTAACCGGGCATTAATTTTTGGCAATAAAAGACGAGCATGCCAGAAATGACCAGCTCGCTGGATGTTGCGTGGGAAAAGCGGCCTCTTCTGTCCGGCAATGTTCATGCAATTATCAGTTTTTTTCACTTCGACCGGAGAAATGTCGCATGCGGTAATAATGTCGCGGTTTTTTTTTCAATTTGTTATTTACGTTCGTTGCGGTGATGTACAATAGTGATTCCTTGATGGGATCACTGTGAGGCCATTTTTCTGTCAGTCAGTTGTATGTAAGAATGCGGGTAAAAGCACGCTGATTGACTGAGCCCCGTAACGTAATGCAATGGAATTCTTGCTTGATTTCTCCTTTGATTAATAATTTCAGTGACTAACATTTTTACGTGTCATAGGTATTTTTATATCGATCGCTGTTATTCTGTTGCCAAGATCAACATAAGTATAAGATATATTTTATATTATTACGTGTCACTTGCACCATTTTTTTTTAATCACAATTAAGTTTGACATATTTCATACCTTTTGACAGCTGCTAAATATAATTAAGACGCTAATCGTAATTAAAGTTTTTGGTGCAAATGGCCCTAAGTGTCTGTATTTTGTTTTTGTGCAATAAAGTATACCTTAAAGTAAGGAACTCCTCCATATGAAAAATATGTTATTTCAATCACTTATGTTATTACAACTTAAAGTAAAATGACTAGTTTCATACCGTTAAATAATTCTGCTGACACCGGAACCAATTCTGATATTTTTCGCGTGCTCATTTCAACAATTTCTCAATTTAATTTGCAACACAGCACAACGGTGTATCTCACACAATTTTTCAACATTCAGAAGTGGTTACTCACGAACGAACAAACTGATTGACATTTTCCATCGCCACTTGTCTGTATTTTCGGCGTGCGATTTTATTTCATTACTCGATTATTCGATTATCAGCAGTGGGATTATTCGATTATCGCCTCGTTCCCACGTAGTGATGCGATTCTCGATTGGCTATCGGTGCTCTCGTCGTGACAGTTGTACTATGGGTCCCTTATCGGGGCCAATTACAATATAAACGAAAATTATCGAGGACCCGGACGGCTCGGCCTGAGCGATTCTTGTCTCGATATCGATCCGGCCATGAAGCCACGAAAATACATATTGAAGTATTTCTAGGTAAATAAAACTAGACTAAAAAAACAAGTGTAATCATTCAGTTAAATCATTGAATATGAAATTAAATGAAAAATTAGCGCCCTGCCACGCAAAATCAAATAACTGGCTATGTGCGTTGCGTGCACGCAATGTGTCTTTGCTACCCCGTACGTATTCCTAGAAATGATATTTATATTGTTTTGGAAACAGTCACATACCTACATAATAGGCAAGAATTTCTGCCAGTATGTTTGCCTATATTTTTCGTGACAAGTTACTCGCCTCACCCATCGGAGATTGAACGAGTCCTCATGTTGTTTTCAAGTCCGTCCACAACATAAAACCTTGTCCCGATAACCAAAGTGAATATTACCTCCACGTTCGTCCCATCTTCCCATAGCGCTAAATCGCGAGATCATCTTGTTTATACGAAGAGCGGTCGTCTGTCCGACATCGCGGTTCGGATCAAATAGTGCCGTTTTACTCGCCCTGGGTGTCGATTCCGCTATCGCTTTACACTTCCGTATCGCTCGCTCGTCTGCTTGCTAGGGACATCGTGGGGAAAGGTTCTTATTTCTAATAGCGGCGATGGGTTCGCCCCAAGTCAATAAAAAGTAAAGGGAGAGGCACAATTGCGCCCGTTAGCCAGTTAATCTAAATTCTTAAAATAATCATTACCTTCCGTATCTTAATATAACTAGAAATACAAAACGGTTTCAGTAACGTTTTGGTCCTGTCACCAACTTTTGCTCTGATTTTGTCACAGCGATCTTGAAGTATCAATTCTGACAGTCGCACCTCTTACCAGACCTACTTAAGTTTTAAGTTGATAATTAAATTTGTAAAAGTAGTCACGCGTGCATGTAATATGTAATATCGGGCAGTTTTGACAGGCACCGTTGATTGACTGATACGTATTTTTCGGACCAGAAATTGTTACAGTTGTGCCTCCAGTGGCCACCACTCGCTTTCTCGCGGGTTCCATTAATGTTATTATCTCCCTGAGTGGCACGAAATTATTTGAAAGAGGGAGAGTTTCATTCCTTATACCTTTGATAATGGGGTTTCCCATCCAAAATTTAAATCCTTTTAAGCATTTTTTCGCAACAAAAAGTCCTCCGAGGTCCCATTTACCTATGTACCAAATTTCATCGAAATCGGGTCAGCAATTTAGGCGTGCATACGACAAAGACAGACAGACAGAGTTACTTTCGCATTTATATTATTGGATTGTTTTTTAACTAATTTATTGGCGAAAATCTCATTAGATGGTCATTTGTTTCTAATGCTAAGGATATGCTTTTTCACATTTGTTTCGTGCAACTGGGTTAAACCCATACAATCTTCTTTTACTTATTCTTTGTAGATAGTAAAGTTGTGTTGCAAAATATAAATTTTTATTTCTTTTTATTACAACGAATAAACATACACATTTACATACAGAATAGAGTTTAGTTTTGAAAAATAATAATACAAATATTTATTTTTTCGGCAGCTTTTAGATCTTGTCTACGAAAGTTTAATTAAAACTGATAACTTACAGGATTTGGTATTGAAGTTGAACTAATAGATTTAAATTTCGAAGCACAATATTAAAATGTTTGCAGCAAATGATGACATGTCTTCAAAAGTTTGCGTGCCCGTGCGAATAATAAACAAGTTTTAGCAGCTTTTAAGCTTCGCACTTGTTTCGTTATAACGAGCACTTGTAGTTCATTGGACCACTTATTTTCCTTTCGCAACGGCCGGCTGAAATCCTTCACTTGTCTATCACCCAACAAATAAGATTATTCCTCCACTTAAAAGATTAGTTACGTAACTTTTAAGTAGATTTATAGGCGCTCATCGTTCATTTGTTTTTTCTAGGTGAAAGTGTTAAAAATATGTCGTTCGGTCTATAGGTATCGCTATTTAAAAGGTATGATGAAATTTTAATTATTTACATACATAGGTTGGCAAACGTTGAACCAGCTCTATCGGTTGAATCAACAATCATCAATATGTTCTGAAACTAAAATAAATACCGCAGTATTTTTTATATCTCTTATTTATTTACTGTAGCGTTTTATTTGTTTTCTCATTGCACTTATTTATTCACTGGCCGACTATTTACCAACTATCCTCCTATTAAAGGATTATTCGCAATGAAATTTTAAATGAGCCATTTGCATATTTTGTATCGTTTCATCTTTTAGATTCTACGCGTTGAATCTGACTGAAAACCGTTTATAAAAGTACTGCTAATAGAGCCCAGCTTGCATCGAGACCTTTTGATGGCAAAACTTAATCCATTCGTGTCAAAATGTCGTGTTAATCTTAAAAGGGATATAATGAAGTTGTTATTAACAACGCCAGTATTAAAACTTTTTTTATGCAACTATTTTGCAGTGCCATTTGATCACGACAGCGTTCTTAAAACATCCTATACCGATATCGATTTTATACCGGTACCAAAAGTACCAAGGCATTCCGAAGAGAAAGAGTGAGTCGCTAATAAATGATGAATGTTCGTACCGGTATATAGGACAGTTTAAGATGACTGTAAGACAACGAGATACCACTTGTAAGTTAATTTCGCAAGATTTTACGGAAATTCGACAATTATAAATGGTTTTTTAATGAGACGGTTGAACAAATATGATTAACGAGATTTCGCGGTGAAACTTTTAACGGTCTTCGGATGGATGTAGCGAGAGGCCTCGGGGTTGTGTTAAACGGCTTTTAATTCTTTATTTGAAAAAAGAAGTGATCTTGTCATGTTTTACATGTTGGCAGCTTCAGTAATCAAAATAACGATAAAACCAACAAGTGCTTAACTCAAGGAAAAGGTATTAAACTAAATCAGTTATTCGATAATCAAATCGAATATCAAAATAGCGTCACGCCTTGTCTCATACGGGGTGGCATGGGCCTTGTCGCGCCCTCGTTTTCCAAGGTATCCGCTATATTATATTCGATTCGCTATGTTCGACTGCAATAGCAGAAATATATAGCGTGCTTAAAAATAAGTCACTAATCCCGAGACTAGCTAACTCACGTTTCATCTATCAGGCCTAACGGCTACTATTGACACGGATGGTGATTCAATAGGATTTTCAGCAATTTGTTACGGTAGGTACCTACTGATAATGATAATTCTGATATTTATTAGTCATAAATTCATAATGTATCATTACTATTGCAGTTGCTGATAATTGAAACAAAAAGTAAACTTTAGAAAAAACCGACTTCCACAAACCCTATTTGATTAGATTGAGTTTAATACTAACTGTAACCCCTTATCCCCCCCCCTTGGGGAATTAATTTTGTCAAATCCTATATCAGTGCTACCCCACGCGACTAAGGAACCCCTGTACAAAGTTTCATGGCTCTAGGTCCACCGGTTTAGGCTATGCGTTGCCTGCCCGTCAGCCACGCATTGTATTTGTACCTAGTATTGAGCAGATCTGGTGGCCATATGTGGTCTTCATCAGCAGTTCCGCATCACAATATTATGCTATGTGCATTTGCACGAGTTGCACGAAAAACACAAAAATCACTATAGGTCTGCCTATAATATTTGAAGAGTTCTCTCGATTTCTCCAGGATCCCATCATCAGATCCTGACCTGGTGTCAATGGGACCACCCTTGAGGTATTACCTATACGCCGAAAAAAGATTTGTTCAAATCGGTTCATAATTGGCGGAGTTATCGCGTAACAAACATAGAAAAAAAAAGAAAAAAAAAACATACGGGTCGAATTGAGAACCTCCTCCTTTTTTTGAAGTCGGTTGAAAAACAAAGTGGATCTTCATAAATAAATGATTATTCAAGTCTGAGCAAAGTGTTCTAAGAGTTACGTAAACGTGAATTAGTAAATAAATATTAGCGTCAAATTACTATGGTTACTAAGTTACTATGATGGTGGCATCTTTTGTGTCATTTGTATGTTTAGGTACGCCCACGTAAATCTATGTATTATGTGGTATATGTAAATGGATTTGGAACTAACGCTATGTTGCAATATTGTAATATCAATATTAAATATAATACCATTATTATATGTTCAAATAACTACATGGCAAAATTAGTTTTGTAACCAAAACCCCACATATTTGAACACCCAAATTTTAACACATCCAAAAAATCGTCCGCTAACTTCACATCGCTAAACTATTTCGCAAACTGTCAACCTCTAACTTTTCGATCGTTATCACTACATTCGTAAGTGGGCCCAAATGCTCTTCAGTCTAATATTGCGCAATGGAAAAGCAAATCTAAAACTGCTAGGTTGTCAATCGACCGTGTCAAATTGTTCTGGTGTGGCTACCACAATATACCAACAACACAATGCTTAGACGACCCAACTTATCTACATAGCTATAAAGGCGATATTTACATGAAGTTAGAAGTAAGTAAGTTGGTGGGTAGGCGTTCGTGGGCGTGGGGCGCCCCAGTGGGTGTGATAATTCCTCCAGCACACAAAGAACCGTGGGAGATGGATGACTCCCGAAATGCGAGTACGTGCCATCGGAACGGTAGCGTGGGATAGGTGAGAGGTCGAATTGAAAGATAATATTTGGACGTCGAATGCTCCTGTTGGAAACGTTCACAGGAAATGACTTTTGGAGAGCGTCCTAATTTGATCTTGTTGTGGTTTCATCTCGAGTTTTGTTACCAGTCTGCGTTTTAAGATCTCCGTTATTTCAGAATGTATTCATGTCTCTAACTGAATTATTGCTGCAAGTTTATTCTCAGAAACAAAAACGTACATTCTTCTCGTCAACACGAAGTTTCTTACTTTATTCCGTACCCATCCAACGAGAGAGGTATTCAAGGTCTTAACCGGGACTTTTCTTTTCCAGGCCTACGAGCTTTCGACCCTAACCGGCACCCAAGTGATGCTTCTAGTCGCCTCCGAGACGGGGCACGTTTACACATTCGCGACCCGCAAACTGCAGCCGATGATCACCTCAGACTCTGGCAAGCGGCTCATCCAAACCTGCCTCAACTCGCCGGACCCGCCGACCACAAGCGAGCAGCGGATGGCAGCCACCGGCTTCGAGGAAACGGAGCTGACATATAACATTGTCGATGAGGATATGAAGGTGAGGCAACTGGCGTACGGCTCAGGACAGTACCCTATAGAGCACCATCCAGGCCTGGCGCCGTCACCCCTGCAACAGTACCACCAACATCCCCCGTGTCCTTCCCCGCTGCCACTAGGCTCTCTAGGTCAGCCGTACGGTCACCCACATTTATCACATCCCCATATGTCCCACCATCCGCAGCGGTAGTACGATGGCACTTTTATGAATCTCAATTTTACTCTCCTAGTTTGGATTGTTGACTCCGTTTTGGAGATTCCGAAACTGTATCGCGATAAGTCATGTAGGTTATACGAATGTTGCGTTCGAACCGAAGGTACGCTGAAAGCAATATTTTTGATAGGAGTATTTTCTAGATTTTATCGGCTACGAAAGACTTGTGAGGATTTTTACTTCATTATTGTATTCATATAAAGACCGAGACGGGAATTCAGAGCTGACTGCCAGCCTCTAGTAGTGGAGGGGCAGTGAAAGAAGAAGAATTGTTGGTCGGTTACCAAAAGCTTTTTCGAGTACACGGTAACTACAGCTTCGATGATGTAATTCATCAAAAAATTTCAACATCCCGCAAAACTGCCGAAGCAATCTTTTTGCAGATATAATCGATTGCAACTCAAAAATGACAGATTGAGTCGGATCGTGTGGAATATAATGCTGAATCGATGAGATGAATAATTGACTGAAATGTTTTAGAAAGCTCCTGTTGTATTCAAAATCACAATCCACACTCAATAACACGAAATAGAGATTTCGCTTTTCCTATTCTGAGAGTTGTTCATCTCATTTATCACGGTTATTGAATCGATCAGTTATCTATGTAATTGATGATCAAGTTGCGGTGTCGAAATCTCCACTGGGCATTATTCGGTAGCTTAGTAATCAGATTTTAAATCCGATTATAATTAACGCTAGATACCGGTTCTCGAGACCGACACCTCGGAATTGGGGCGCTGCTTGAGTCCACCGATTCATTATGATCAATGAATCGGCCTTTCATGCGGAGGATGTGGAAAAAATAGATCCATTCCGATGAGGCGGCTAAATAAACTGATTATACTCCAAATTGACATGAAGCTCCTCATTCATAAGGCTATAACTATATCGCGCTTGTATCTCGGGGTAAAAAATGTGGACTGTCCAGTCAATGATCCGCAACTATTCTTTAATAGCCTCGGTAACTGTTTCAAGACTAACTAGTTGCCCAGTTAGCGGAGGCATTAAAAAGCAGAAGACTATCTGCAAACAAATAGGAGGTGTTATTTGTAACTAGGGACAGTTTTCAATTATCCGTGGAGGCGCATGTCGCCGCGGGTACTCTCCAGCTCTCAGCATGATCCGGATTATCAAGAAACTTAATTGAAAATTACTTTCGGATGCCACGAGAGCGAGTCTTATAAATTCCTTGTCAAACATAACACCCGAACGCGGACTAGGATGTGAACCGACTAGAAAACGCACTTTGTGTAGCAGGAGCTTTCTAAATTAGCAGACTACCAGTTCCATTACTTACATTTGTCGTTCCACCGCATCAATATTCCAGTTTGACGGAGCAATTCCTAAACCATTCGTCTCATTTAATTCCTCATGATTTTCACGCAAACAGTAATCAGCGGCAATCGTTGCAGCGTATGATTGATCAAACGCGAACTCCAAATACGGCTAAGTTGGACGCGTCAATTCATTGACGCTGCTCTCGTATCCGATTCCTCGATTAACGCTGAACACACCTTGCGTTGTTAATCGGACACTATTTATTCATCGATTTGTACCCAGTAGCGGCTCTCGCTCCGTCGCATCGATTGCACCGGACGATTAATTCTCGCACCGCATTTGCATATCGTTTTAATTTCCGAACTCATCCGGCGCCCACTGTTCGCTCCTTCGCCCCCTCAAATAACGCTTGTCAGCTTTGATATGTGGAAATCGATTACGTCGATTCTTTCGCGATTCGATTAAATCGCCCGTCTCGCGCCGCTTGACGTTTCAGATATGGTTATTGTTGACCAGTCGGGGAATCTCAACAGAATTGAAATATTCATGCAATAACTGTGATTGCGATAAGCCGCCCATCGCGAGATCTTCATTCTGTTTTGTGTATTCTAATATCTTGTTTTGATCTCCGTCTGCGTCGGAGAATGTTACAGCATTATTAACATGTCTTATCGTAGTTTTATATTCAACTGTAGCTGCTGTCTCTCATAGTTTCTCTTGTCATCTCTCCCATAAATTGAGTTTATTTACATTATGCGCGGCGCGTCGTCTGTTCTAGGCTCGCGAGGTTGAATATAAACCGCATTAGCTCTGTTTGTCGCAAACTCCGGCGCAGGCAGGCAGATGTGCATGTGCATGAATTAGCGGTATAAATGTGGAAGTCGGTCAGTGCCCTCGCGAGAACCCCTAATCGAGATGCGTGCCAGTTTCTCGCAATCGCAACACGTTTCGTAATCGGCAGGACTCTTGAGATTTCGCTTTCAATCCGCTCTAGGCCTAAAAAAGTAAGAATGTGGTCGCTTCGCCAGCAGTTGTCACGGATCGTAAATTGGCTTTTTATGTCCGTCGCCAATAAGAGGCATCTCTGCTGTGACTCACGGTTCCATAACGTATTCCAATCGTCACTCCACCTCACCTATTCTCTGCGCGCTCTATAATCGCTCGTTAGCTGTCTCGCACCTCTCTCGCTTTATAAACTTATCAATACTATTGTTTTGATAAACACCCCCGGCGCCCCTTGAGCTGAGTCATCGTATCGTGCCGGCTAATGTTCTAACATAATTGTCTTCACGTAAGCCGATTGCCGTAGTCGTTTCTTGTGCAATGGTGGGGCCAACAATACGGCTAATTTGACTAATAGTCACGTTGTAATCGTCCTCGTGTGTGGCTCAAGGATTAGGAGATTATTCTAGTCGACTCTCTTCGCCGCTCGGATCAGCTCTAATGAGCGCTCTTGTAAAGCTATTGTTCCAGGAGCTTTTTCTGTTATTGTCCATAAATCAACAAAACAATTGTTTTCGGAGCCTAATCACGCGTGTCGTTATTTCCATAAGCCCCATCTCTGTGGGGTCTTTAATTTTCGATTTTCGGCTATCAAATTTTTTCCTCACGAATTTTCCTTGGAGCTTCGCGATCATTAATTTATTATTCCGCGCGTGACCGCACCGCCGCCGGCTCGGATTTTTTATAATTATTTAATGTTTGCGAAATTCACGTTAAATGATGGCAGCTCCCCTGTAATTAGCAGGTGAGGCCGCCGACCACCCGGCCTCCGAAGATCGATGGGCCCGCCGTTAATCCAACATGAGGGTAATAATCGCGAGCCGCCTTTGCCGTGTCCCCACTGCGCGGACAAATGAAGAGCTCGCATCGAGGAGGAGCACCGCTCAATTTCGCGAATTTCCTTTCGCGACCGTTGTGAATCCGATTCGCGCCATCATTCGAGTAATGGATCAGCACATTAGCGGAATGAAGAAATCAATGTAAAAATTCGCCGGACAAGTTGCTTTGCAAATTATGTCAGTGCGTTTACATTTGCAGCATAAGCGATGAAACTGCAGCTTCATGGCGCAGAGAGGCGTTGGAAATTCGGCATTGGCGTTATTTCGGTGGCGAACTAGTCCAGTAGTTGTGTCCGCGTATATTTTAGGCGGTCGGAAGCGGCGCGCGGTCACTCCGTGCACTATTACGGAGCAGTGGGCAGCCCTGCACCGGCAACACACTGTTGCATAATTCAGGCACGAGGCCCGCCGTTTGCATTCCGATACTTGATATGTGCTTTCACATGTATTTATGGACAAGATTTTGTGTCTCCGTAATGTTTGCCGAATAAATAAATTGTGTTTAAGGCATAAATACAATGGGCGAGCAGGCGGCTTCCCTCGTTACGTCGGCGAATGTAAAGTCCGAGCTAGTCCGAGTTGTCCACTTGTCAGCGACTGAGATATTTCGCGTCCTTTGAGTTGTGACGCGTCCGCTTATTTCGTTGTTTAGGGGCTTCGTTACGTCCGCGGTTTATGTCGTGGGTTACAAATTGGCGTCGGCCGATACAGTGGCGGTGGGCGTCGCAAATCTCCCGAGTTATTACGCTACAGCTCGCATTGTGTTGCAAGAGTTGGGACTGTATCAGTGGCGGGATCGCATGCGAGATGCGCGTCACATCTCGCTGACTTAGCGCTGTGATCTGACAAGGTTTCTTGGCTGGTATGTTCCTCTCTGGCCGGTGTCGTTGCGCAGTTGGTATGCAAGGTGCGACAGTCCGCGCGATCTGCCCTTGCTTCCGCCATGCCTGCGCGCCTGATTGCTCTAATTGAAATTTATCTGTGACGGAAATGCCAGCGTCGGACGCGCCCTGATTCCCCAATACCCTTTCAGTACAACAAACAACGCGCGCTCTCCTTAATCCCATTAGATTAATGAAGGAGACTTCCTATTGTCTCCGAGCTCTTATTTTATGTATTCAGTCTGGTAAGCTATTCTGCGTTTGGAAATGCGATCTCGTCCTCCCAGGATTGACGTCGGGACTCACCTCATCCATTATAGATTTAGTCGGAGTGTGTCGTCTGGCCGGTTATGGTAGTCGTCTATGTCATTTCGATAATTGGACCCTGGATTATATTTTTAGATGCAGCGCACTTCATAAACATATGGAATTGATGGTTGATTGACGGTTGTTAGCTCAGCTTATCTGGTGCGCGATCCCGGGAGTGTGCGATGCAGCGCTAATCCCGGTTGTATCTCGGTCCGTTTCGCCGAACCGTTTCATACAGTCGGTCGGCCCACTTCCTAATACTAGCGACGGAGACTCACATGGTTAAAATTAGGTTGCCTGCCCAGAATAGAGTAAACGCGAGCGTGGCCCAACGTCACAACTCAACGGCACGGCATCCCTGGGCAATCTGCGGATATTGTGTTACATTGCATATGGCGCCCAACTGAATCAACTCTCAGGAACGATGCCAAAGGTTGTCTTAACTTTTTGTGGCTTTCGTAACTCATAGGTTGAACTTTACAAACAAAACTGTCTATTGTATCGGAATTTATCGGTCATCCTTTTGTGTCGATCGCCATTCGATTTCGCGGCACAACAGCTCTCGGCTGTATTGTTTCCACGTCTGCTCGCGTTTGTGTCTTGTGCGTCAATAGTGTTTGCTGGAGAGCAATGTTCGTGAAGTATTGCGCTGCTCGGCTTGTAGATGGGATCTATCGTTTGTGTATTGACTGTTACCGCGTGGGAAATGATTGGGGCAGCGGTCGGCACTTGCTTTGTTAGGACGATTGTCCACCGGCCGGTTGTAGATGGGCCGATACAGTCGGTGCGGCAGTCCTCGCCTGCCTGACAGCCGCGTGGGAACTGCGGAAGCGGGATTGTGTGTAAACCCAACAACGGGTTGTATCTTGCAGGTGGCTTCGGGTGTTTTACTGATCGTGTCGCCTGTCTGGCTAATTGATCCGCCTCTGCAAGGATGACGACATAAACGATTTGCTTGCGCGTCTCGCTTAGAACTTTATTAGGAGGCGAAGCGAAATATTGCCAACGTCGCTGAGATCTTTTGATTTCTCCATGCGATTTATTCTTCTAAGTTTCTCATTTTCAAGGCATTGTGGTTAGTATTCAGCTCGCGGTCCAAAAGAGCGCTTTTCAACGTCTGAAAACAAACGTTTACCGCTTTGTGCGTGCGCCGATCTGTCATTCGCTTTTTTCTATTCATACAAATACGTATTGACGACCAACACAAACAAATGTTAATGTGTCGGACGTGGCGTGGATTTGTTCGGACCCTATGGGAACTAAACATCTTCCCCGTGGCCAGTTTCAACAAGACTACGCCTTTTGTTCGAGACGAGACGTATTAGGTAATTGTGATAAACATTAACCTTTTATGGCCACCTACATGAGCGGTGATATAATCGTGCGGTCGACAGGCCTCTTCATGGTCTACCGGTTGATTAATAAAATGTTACATGCGCGTCACTGCAGCGTGGGCGCAGTACCTGTGTACTAGCAAGATTGTCTAATGCCACGTGGCCGACCAACAATACAAATACAGAGTTGCATCTAAAAATAACATAATTATCGAACAGAACGCACTTTTTGAGAAAGCGGTAGTATAATAGTGTCAATGATTATAATTGCTAAAACATTGGAATTATTCAAAGAGTTGGCTAAAAGTTTGTTTAGTCAATAAATCAATGGGCGATTGGGTGGTCCTTTCGTTCGGAGAACCGGGAATACATTTTAAAACCTTCTAAAATGTAGATCAACCCGCTCAAACCTACAGGTACGGTCCAGATTGACGTTCGCCGTCAAAACAGTATTGTCTGTACTGACTGTATGCGCGTGAGTGCTTTTGATCAAATGATTTATGTATGACCAGTTATCCCCGCGCCGGCTCATTTAACTAGATATATTCCGGAATTATTGTGTTCACGATACAACTCTCGTGGGTTCGTGCGTGAGGCGAATTCTAACTCGATTCTAACGATGTCTACCGTTCGGTCTGTGAATGCTATCTAGGCCTTTGATGTTGTGTACAAACCATTGGTTCTCGTTGTAGGTCATATTGGTCCAGTCTCTGATAGTTTCACCATAGCTAGCAGATACCCTTGAGTTAATCGAAAACATCTTGTACTACGTAGTAGCTCAAAAATGGAGAAAAAAAGTAATTTTGAAATCTTTCTCGAATCGAATTTCTTTGCAATCAACACCGCCAGTGTCAGGAAAACATAAATCCTAGAGGAATCTCCTGCGCCTATTCCGAATTGTCAAGTTACACGTTAACAGCTCGTAAACAGACTATTAGATACCAGAGAAGTTATTGTGCGCGCCCTGTGAGAATACCGCCAATTCCTGAAGCGCGGCAGTCGATTTATGATACCCGATTCAGATACTATGATAGGGATTACTAATAGTGCTCTTATTGCTTCACGGTGTTTTTGTCAAACCTATACATTTGTATGAACTTAATAATTTTCTGTTTGTTGCGTCCGTCACATCTTTTGAGTCCACGGTCAAACATATTTTTCAATGTAGCATATTCTTCATAATCAAGATGCTAGACATAAACACTCTCCGTGTGTCTCCTGCGATCAAAATTATCTGAGCGAATTTCATGTCTTGCACCAGGTCTAATAAATTTATACCTGAAACCGTTTAAAAAACAAAGAGTCACAAAATCAAAAGTACCAAGTGAACTCGATTGCAGAGAAGCGAGTTGAATCCAGGGGCTGAAATAAAGTAAAGTCCGATTGGATCATAAAACTACACCGCCTCGTACGTTAGCATGGACGGCGGCAAAAGATAGCTGATGGAATCCTGTTAGATTTTACTGCAAGAGACGAAAGTACTGCGGTAGACGTCATACTAACACCAGACAAAGGTTTCTGATTATGTGTTTGATATGAGGAGGTCGTATGAGTAGATTTGATATTAGTAAACAAGTTTTGTTTCACATGTTAGTCAGATCAGTCAGTCATTTTTGAACAATTCAATTGATTGTAGTTTTCTAGACAACGACCCATTCGTTAAAACATCCCTTCTCCATAAACTGTTAATTTTGTTTAGAGGTTCTAGCTAGACTAAATCCATGTAATTTTTCATATTTCTAGCTAATGGCTTTTTAAATTAAATTTATATAAACAGAAAAATAGGTTTTTATCTTGTATTCCAGATCTTAGACTACCACATCGAGGTGTCTATGACTTGCACCAAACCAATAGCAACACCTTTGCAGGCGGATAAGATCATTCTCAAAGACCGAAAAAGTGATAGACCAATTATATAGCTCAAACCCAACTTGCGATCCTCATTCTGTTTCGCAAAATAATTTTACATCATTTTCGTTCATCGAAAATCAAGATGTCCAGCTATAGTCAAGGCAACCTTTCGTTACTTGAATTTCAGAAGGCTCATCCACGACTGGAGCACTATATTCAAACAAAACACTATCCAAACGTTCGAGATTCACGTAGATTCTATTACAAAAATTTGTATACAGTTCCATTAATTTCCTGTGTCCTGTGTCGGGTATCCGTGATTCCGAATAACAATGTTGTTGAAGAGAGCCATCTTGCGAGCGGACGCTGACTAAATTCCTTATTATCTCCTATTCAATAATGCTTGTTAGAATATCGAATAGGTTCTCACGGAAATCGCTACATCTTTATAAGTTGCGGTGGTGTTCGGAACATTATGTCTTGAATTTCTTAATGAATCCGATCAGATAGTGATTCGGATAACTTTTTGATCAATTCAATCACAAAACCATTCGGTAGCTTATGGTACTTTAAGCTTCAAGTTTGTGATAGGATTTTGAAATCTGGTTTGACTGCAGCCTACTGCATTTCCTTACTATTATCAATATCAAGTAAAAGATCTACCTTTTCAGCACGGAAAACAATTTTGTATTTGCAAGATGTCTGGTCGCGACTCGCGTCCATTACAGTCTGTGTTACGTCACATTTAGTATCTTGAAGTGACCATAAACAAAAGAGCCTTGGCCATCGCACTTTGTTACCACTGTGTTTATATCAGACTTGTAATCTGTGACACTGCGGATTGGGCCCTATCTTGGCTCCCTATCGTACGTTTGACTGCCTTCGTATGTCAGAGGAAGATGCAAGACCATCGGGCACGCTCTCTCTTCCGCCCACCTATCACTTGCGTTGGCGCTGCCTACGCGTCAAACTTAATTTTTAGCAGAAAAATAAGACGCTATTTAATTCCGGTGGTCTTCTATCTAAAACTTATAAACTCTGGGTCTGGTAGTAACGTTTTATGGTCACAATGAAATTGCAGTGCTGTCTTTTATTGTTCGATGTAAAAACATTGTATCAGTTGTAAGAACTGTTGTGGAGATGACATCAACTCTGTAGGAGGTGACCGCTTGTCCCTATAAAATTCGCTTAACTCGCAGCTTACATTGCTCAGAGTTTCGAAATCGGTTAAGTTATGACTTAATTCTGAACGCATTTCCTTTGTATCGTTATTGGATACAGTTATTTCTTAACTTTAACGGTGCTTATAAGTACCAATACTTTTTGTCTTTAAGGCTCATTAATACGTTTAAGTATTCTCTCAATTCAATAAACAAACCAGTTAGTAAACGGGAGAAGATTTCAAGAATATACAGTCTTCAGTATCCGTTTAGAAATCCTCACAAGTCCTTTCACATTTTTGCAATCATGGCGATAATAATCTAGTTGTAGTGAAATAATAATTTCTAGGGATCCTAGATAATTTCCGTTTAAAGAGACATGACTCGTTTTACCAAAATACGATACGATACGAGGCTTAGGCATAATAAAGAGTCCTCTAAATAATCGATAGGAACTGTACAGTTTGTTCATAATTTCGACTATAATAATTATCGATAACGTTAAGTTTTACTGTAATTGCATTTTACTCAGTAAGTCGCAGGCCATTAATGAAAGTGCCATCGTTCGTAATAGGTTTAAGTTCAACGATTTCCGTATGCATTGATCTGTAGTAGGCTTCCTATTCCCCGTCCTTTTTCGATAAAATCGGTTAAAAAAGAAGGTGCTAAAATTCTGTTGCAATGGGATTTAATGATAAAAAATCGCGTAGATGATCTCCGTTATTTACGTAATGTTGAGTATATTTTTAATTATAAATATTAATATATTATTATCTATACTGTAGTTTAAAGTGTTACAGAGCATTAGTCCTCTTGGGCTCTTTTGTTAATATATTGATACCTGTATGATAGAAACGTAACATTCCCAGTTTGCGCTTTACTCTCCATTTTAACTTTGTGTTCCAGAGTAACGCAAGATTAGTATTAAGGCATGATGTTGATGTGTTGACCAATTATGTGCTGTCCCCTTATTCAAGAACTCAAATCGACTTTAAAATTATTGACAATTATGACAGTTAACACTAAACGTCAATATGACATAAACTGCGTCGATTTTGCTGTAGATTTGGGATATTGAAAAGGCTGCTGATGATTTTTTGAGTAAAATAGTCCAGTATGATCCTTGATACAAATACTTTTGTTTAATATCGAAGATAGAAACATTATTGTGGAAACAAGTTATTGCGACATGGTCAAACCTTTTTTACTTGACAGAACATCAGCATCAAAGTAATATTTAACAATACATTGTGATTCCAAGCCTTCAGGGTAACCGATAATTGTGTGTGACAATAATACATAGAAGTCTAGAAATTAAAGTAACACTTGATGTTACTACTCTAACGATTGTGATGTGGTGCTACTTAACTAGTAATACAAACAGTGTCTTTAAACCTGTGCCTTATGAAACAAATGATCTGAAAGTGTACTTAAAAACATTGTGTAGAATTCAGTATTAGTTTTGGAGGTTAGATCGAAGAAACCTGCAGCGTATTTGGTAAACTCATAAATGTACAACGAAGTGAAAAAGACTAAGTTACACTTAGAAATAATCTAAAGTGAATGGACTACATAATAATCAAGTTCACTTACAATCTCCAAAAGTTGATATTTAAGTATTGCACCATAAGGTTCTGTACCATTAGCGTCAATATTAGCAACAGTCCCATTATGCAGTGCCAAAAACCCCGCTCCATCAGCAATAAAAATGCGAAAACATACATTTAAATGCGAAATTAAGTTTTTCGACGTGCTTTCATTGCTTTCTGAGACGGTTATTCACGGGCCACTGATATATGGCCGACATGCAATAATTCAGTACTCGTTTAAAACGCACAGTCCTTGCTGTAAGCAAGCCCTCTTCTCCACATACAACACGAACGATTTAACTAGACACCTCGCTGGCATGCAAATCCTCTTCGAGCGTTGTATAGACGTCATCATCTGAGGTGTCTATTTAATTCGTTCTTGTATTACTTGCACTCAACCGGCGCCCGCGATAATACAGTGGCTGTATTTTTATTACGCGTGCGTTAATTTATAGAGCTGTAACCTGTACATAGTTACTTCATTGATCTTTTATTGTGTGTGCAAGCTTTAGGACTGGGCCTTTTATAGCCGAGATATAATACATTTTGCTCATTTATGTTTTCGATTGATGAAAAGTTGATTTCGGCAAAAAATGCAAATGTTTGTCTCGTCGTAGTCATCGTCAGTGTAGTCTGATGACACTGTTTAATCAACTTTTTATCGATACAATTTTGAAATGGCTACTGAAATAGACAATGTGATAGAAATAATACCTAAAGAAGCTAGATCATTGTTACTGTAAAATACAGTTTGTAAATATGTACAATATAACAGCAAAGGTAGCTAAAATAGATTTAATACTAGAAGCAATGTTGTACAAGTTTTTTTTTTCTATTTAATTATTTTTGAAGATATTTTACACTATTTTTAAAATAATGACCTATTTTTATCGTTTCGAAATAATTTATGAATGTGGTTGTACAATGTCGTAGACGAATCGCGGGAGACATAAAAAATATAAAATTTGAAAAATTGTCGCAGAATTTGAGTTGTTAGCCTGTAAGTTCCCTTCCTTTCGCTATCGGACATTCCTTCCGGGATTCTGATCCACTGTTCTCCTGTACGCATCAACGTTCTAGGTACCTCCCTAAGACCGATATCATTTAAGTCAATCCAAAGAAAAGTGTTCCTGAAGCGTTGAGCTGTACACATACATTACACATTGTAATAGGTAGGCGGCAGCAATCGATGGGGCCCCACTTAACCTGCGTCCACTATCCCACCGGTATTCACTCCATAACTTAAAGGCCTAAAGTTATGCGAGGGCATCCGACGGAATTTTGGCGCAGTTTAATTTCGATCGCTGCCAATAAAAGGAAGCAACAGATCACCCTCCCGACACAGCCCACGAGGTTGTTTTAAATTTACTTACTTCATAAAACACGGCAATGGACGTTTTTAATTACAATCCGATATTAATACGGATATTTAAGGGTGTGTCCGATAGTGTTTGGCTATTATGAATGGCTTTACACGATTGATTCGAGCACGCTTTCATTCGAGAATCGAATGTCGGTATCGCGTCGGAACGATCGTCTTATAGATTTAAGGCGACGCGATGCCGAAACGCAAGTGCCGATATCGGCAATTACTTTTGCGGTTCACTCGGATATTACCATCATAAAGATGTTGTAATTGCCCAATGATCCTCCTACAAGAGGTTTCGCTGTCGCGTTTGTAATTGTATATCGATATCGATGTCGGCGTGCGTTTCGACATTTTTTCCCGCACTAGCATAAGATTGGCCAATCTTTCGGTCTGTCAAGTTTGAAGTGAAAACAATGGAAGAAAGAAGACGAAGACTCCGAGAAGGTATGTACACGTTTTGTTTTTACCTAGAGTTGGAGTTTTGAGCTGAATTTTAACGACTTAACATTTTTAACACTGCATCGTTTGATTTGTGTGTTGTTTGTTTTTCCCGTGTGCCATCCGCAGGTTTTATACAGGTATCAATACATTCCGGCATACTTTTTATTGAATTTATTTACCGAGTGTACCTACTTAGTTTTTGTTTTACAGGAATCACTTCAATCGTTCTTTGAAACGCGTAAGCAGTAAACATTGAATTATGTATTTCGGGGATGAAAGTTAACGCCGAATAATAAATTATACTCAACGGATATACAAAGTCAAATAAACCCCATTCCATTTCAGTATTAATACCAACATAGCAGATTACTATAGTGTTTTTTTCCTTACAACATTATCATTACAGCCGTAGGCGTTACCGTACTGAGCTTTTTTCCACGCGTACATTAAATAATATATTTAAACACGACACCAATATTATCAGCAAGGGGTCAGGACTTAATGTACTTGGCTAAAATATTGTGACGTTTTGTGAATAATCTCTTCTACGTGAGGATACTACTTAACCCGACCAATTATGAATGGTCCCGGGAAAACATTACTTACCATTTAGGTGCTGGTATCTCAGAAGTGCTTTGAAATGTTTGCCTGATTGCGAAGTTATGAAGAGTCTTCGGCTTACGATTATTCCGATAAATTGGTTGATGGATATTTTGTCACATCTTTGACGATATTTCAATTGGATTTTAATTAGTTTTGTGTCAGTATAGTTTTTTAACAAATAATTATATTCTGCCGAGAGGCCAAATCTTAAAACGGATATTTGTATTTTCGTTGTTGCCCTCAGTAATAGTTAATCATGTTGTATGCCTTAAAATATGACACATTCAGAATACGTTTATTATTTCTCAAATGATCGCAAATCTCACAAATTTCAACGCAATTTCTACAACAAATGAAGACGCAAAACCCAGAACCACCCACCGAGTGTCAACTTACTCTGGTCGAGTAATCTCTCTCAATGATGGTCGTTTCAATAGTGTAGATTTATAGCAACCTGCATAGTAGTAGTTCATGCGCAGACGCAGGTTTGAACAAAGTTACAGACATACTGGTTAAGAGGATGCCTGTTCATTTGTACTTAATGTAATTTACGACTCAATTTGTTTTTCTCTTAAGTTATGGTTATACAGTGTAGTTCACTATCTTATCTTCTATCTCCATAGGATGGCTTATTTTGAAGGTAACTTTTTTAAATAACCCCTGCATACATATTTTTGTAAAAGAGGTTTGAAGATGTTTCTTTGAAGACTGGATTGCCTGGAAAGTTTTCACAGGTTTGCGGCGCATAATAAAGGGTACACAATTCCAAAATAATAATAATACGAATAAAACATTCTTCTTCCTTACTAGCGTGCGTCTGTCAACGAGATTGTCAGTCTTTTCTCCCTTCTTAAAATTACCACCAGTACACAATTCACGGTTACAGAATAATTCAAAGATAGAAGAAGCTTCTGGAAACATACGCCAGGTAACGAAACTTTGCCGGTCAAACTCTTGTAAAACAAACAGTCAATCGCGTACCGCTATTTTGGATTAATCTTCGTTAATCGTCCATTTCATTTGACCATTCTTTCAGAAACTGATAGTCCCCTTAACAAAATGTGTATAATATGGTAATCGTTGAGTGATCGCCGAATGGCTGCCGTCATACTGTAGTGATTGAGTCTTCTATTCGAAATGCAATTCCTGAACTCATTGAAATTATTCCGCCCTTTGATTTAGTAGTATAACTGTTTCTATTTAATCGATTCATACTGTGTTTGATTGATAAGGCTTTGTCTTTTCTATGTCTTCTTAAGATTTAATGAGTTCTGTAGGTCAAAGTTAATAACGCTACGAAAACGAAAGGAAAACTCAAAATGTATGCGATTTGACATTTGACTAGCATAGCGTGACCAAAGGTCAAATCGCATACATATTCTTAGCGTTTCGTGCGAACGCTAATAGCGTTTTGCATCTTGTCTACGGGGGCTGGTTTAGTTTAGTTAGCCATTCGAGTACCTAATTAGTAACTAAATAATGATGTGAGGGGCAGGGCGCATAGGAATGGTTTATCGATTACCGCAGCCCCCCTCTCCCCTCATAAGAGGAATTTATATATTTCAATTAATATATTCCATCTGTTCCGATCTTGGGCCATCTGCTTTAGCTTCTTCGCCTAATCTGAACCACAGATTAATAAAGAGTTTGAACTCACAATGGCGGCCTCTTACTTCCAATTCAGCAAGAGTAGTACAATATCATTACTACTACAAATTATCATTTAATAACTAATAACTGCTTTTATATGTTACAAAACAACTAAGTAGGGTACTACTTCTAACTAGAGATTGGAGAGTAACTTTTTCAATTGCCGTCGATAAAATCGAGGAATGTCAGACATAAATTCTATTTTATTGTTGAATTATGATAACTAGATCGTTTAGTGTCATTTCATCGATGAATGTGCCGTGACGAAATGAAATTAGTCCTCCATTAACATAATTATGTACCTGAAAACATATTTGCGATTTGCGATATACTTACATACTTACTTGTGCGTAATATGTCATTTTGATGATAATAGTACTGAGGAAAAAATACCGGAAAAACTGCGGCTTTAAATTCAAGTTGTCTTCACTGGAGAAGTGGCTAGTTATTATATTTCTGAGAAACGCAAGCCGTTTCAAAACACATTATTTACACCTGGTTTCCAAAAGGTGGATACTATCGACGACCTCTGTGGCGCAGTGGTTTCGCACCTGTCTACCATGCGAGAGGTCCCGGGTTCGAATCCCGCTGGGGACAAAAAACCCCAGGTCTTGGATGTTTACAAACATAAACATTTACATACAGGCACATATATTGCTTCATTGACATGTTTGTGATGTCGCTGTTTCTGGTTCCCACGACACAGGGTAACCTATTGTGGGACCAGTAGCAATGTATGTGCCTGTATGTAAATGTTTGTTCATGTTTGTAGCTTACATGGAACCATAAACTATTTCCCGTTAATTTTCAGAATAATCTATCAAAAATATTTTCAAAACTTAGATGGATTAATATGGCATGTTCATGTCCCAATCAAATTGAATTTGATATTTGATTATAACTAAACTAAACTAGGTACGTACTACAACACAACTAGAAAAAAAAAATGATTTCGGATTCCATGGGATACAAACAACGGGTTTTATTTTATTTATGCAAGTTAGTAAGTAGTAAGTCGTCGGTGTTGCAAACAACTTAGAGGTTTCTGGATACAATCAATTTAACTGCTAACATGTAGTGTAGACGTTTCTTGTTGAAACGGTTATGGGTGGGCTCGAGGCAATCAGAACTTAGAATTTCATCCTTAGCTTATTTTTAGAGGAAATTTAATAAAAAAATAAAAAAGGTTTTTATAATGATTAGATAAATAACAAGAACACAAATTCAGATGCGGTGCGAAATTGTAAAATAAAACATTGTGACAGACAGATTTTCTGGCAACATCAGGAGACTTTTCTATCGAGCAAAATTGATAAAATAACGTTTATGGGAAAACGAAGTCACGCTGACACTCGTGATAAACAATCTAGTGAAAAAACGTACAGCAATTAATACTCGTCATTCCGAGAGATTTGTGTTTTGCTAAAGGCTGTTTTTGCCTAGGGCGCCGTCTTAAGTGTTACTCACAATTCGGATGGTGACTATGACTAGTACCTAAAAGTGCATGTTAACCTTGCCCTACGGCCGACTGTACTAAGGGCATCTCTCCACATCACGCGATAACTCGTATACGTTATATTAATGCAAATTGCCGGCCGTGCAGCCAACGACACGGTGTTATCTCCGCATTTTATACGAGAAAGAATTTCAGAACGCGCTGATTATTAAAAAAAAAAGTGGCAACAAGTTGCCATGGCTTGGTTACCATGGCACTGTGGTTATAACAGCTAACCCTACGAAGATTGTGTCGGTATATAAGAGTTACGAGTTACGGGTTGGGGTATAGAAATATTATGTCTGGTAGGTTAGATTTCATAATAATTTCATAATTTCTTTATTGCACGGAAAACAATGTGATACATAGTCTTAAAACAAAGGTAAATAGGCAAAGGCGAGCTTATCTCTAAAAAGATATTTCTTCCAGCAAACCTAGGCAAGATAGGACAGATTTTTCTGAGAGAATAGTCCTAGTGCACAATAAATAAAATTAAGATAAATGAATCTACATATGTATATCTACTATAATATATCTACACAATAAAAATGCTACATAAACCTAAATATGAATACATATATAAAATAAAATAAAAATATATATGATAGAGTAGAATACATAAACATACATATACATCTACTTAGATTTTCAGCAACACAATAATGATCGTCACCACAAACATTAAGTTCAAGAATCAATAAAGTGCTCGCAGTGTTTGGCGTAGATGATGTAATCATGAGTTGTTTTAAATAGTTGTTTTTTGTTAAGTTGAAATTATTCTGTGTCAGCTCTGATGCTGTCAACTTAAACAAAACACCTTCAACAAGCTTTTTACTGCACTCTCATTTCAACTTTACAAATATCCAATTTGTGATCAGTTCACCATCAACCTCAGATCAGAACCATATCTTCCGAGAACCCCTAAAAGTAATAAGTAATTATACACTGCCGCTTTCCATAATACATATGATTTCTCCCGCTTCGCCGCGCCGCAAGCTAAAGCAAATACTCCACATTTTGCAAAGAGCAATTATCACTAAATGAAGTGCTCGGAACCATCAATTTGCTCTTCAGATAATTGAAAGGGGATATACGCTGGGTAATTGAAAAGTTGTGGTCAAGTGCGATATATCTTTCTGGTGTTATATTCAGATATGGAGTGTTTGGTTTGGTACTGAAGAAGCTTCTTCAGAAGTTTGCAAGTATGTGTATATTGTCTCTTTGTTATAAACATAGCATCACGCTTTTTCTATTTTTTATACGGTTTTGTATACGGTTCCATGGGTTAAAAGATACGGCCTTTATTGCAGACTTGATTGTAAGTTATGATACGAGATAAACAAAGACAGAACCCCGATTATTATATCCATGTATGATGCACCAAGAAAGTACAGCAACTAAAAGGAGGGAGAAATTTTAATTGCGCCCAAAAATTTACACAATTTTGTGTAAAGGCAATAAAAATAATACATTTATCGATGTTTAATAAAGTAACAAAATGACAGATCCAACTACGAAGTCGCTTTGTCAAGCGTCGTTAATTTCTTCGCGACAGGACACAACATAAACACAACGAGAAATCATTAAAATACGGACGTTGGTTCCTTTAAAAATTAAAACGTAATTTTCGGTTTCATCAAAACGAATAAATATGAGGAAATTATGTCTAAACGATTATCGTATCATACTATAATTGTGGTATACCAGTTATCGTTAATTAAATGGAAAATAATTACGATGGGATGACATTTTTGTTTTGCGGTTTTTGTTTTGATGGTAGCGCATGGTTTAAGTGCCATCTTGATGCGCGTAGTGCGTCAAAAAGATTTATTAACTTGATTGCTGGTTCTTTATACTCGTAATTTGTATCACGTTGTTAAAATGCAAAAAATACTAATCGTAGATCCTCGGATATACCGTTTGCTCAATTTGCCGGGTCCTCGGAAGAGATGCTCTCAACAATTTGTTTTAAGGCAATTTTGTTTCGGCGTTAATTCGGTGAACCGTCATCGTCGATAAGAATTGACGTGGCTCTCATGGTTTATAGCTCGTCGCTGGGTTGGCAGGTTCAATACTACTTGACCTGCAATTTCATCGTCAGATCGGAATTGATTGGACGTTGTATCTGGTTTGAACATTGTTGAGTTTGCTCTCACAAAACCAATCTTCCGCTCTTCAAATTCCGAGTGCAATTTCCGAAGGTTGATTATTTCGTTTGTCTCTCTCGCGTGCTTATTTTGACTTATCTGCAGTTCGGAATTAAATATAACCACTAAATCTGGCTTGTTTGACCCCATGGTGTCATTTCGGCAAAATAATGCGCGTATATTACCGAGAACATTTTGGTGACCCTGTTATGTTTGGCACTTTAAGTTTCGTCGTGAATTTTCCGTGGTTTTTTGTAAATGTTGTCGAGTCTGTTTTGATTTTACGCCTTTGCATTCAAGCGTTAAAGGTGATTTTAGCTTGTATTATTGTTTACTTTAAAACAATTTTTGGAGGTTTCTGTAAGCTGTCACACCTGATGCCTCTCAATATTTCATCGTGTCGGTAATGCTCATCTTCTGGAAGGTGTACAAATTGGGTCGCACTTAGCTGGTTTTTCGCAAATGCACTATTAATTTTGATTGCGACGGCCATTTCTCATTGGTCTCCCGCTCAGCACCTACTTAGTGCTAACCGAAATAAATTGCTCTCTGTCGTTTTACTGCAATCCTGACGAAGACATTAGCCGTTTAATTTTGAGATAAAACCTTACAGTTATATTTTATTAGCATTAGTGTTTAACTGTCTAGCTTTAAGAGCGTAACATGATCATAACCGCGGGGTAAGGGGTCATTAAAAAGAAATCAATTGCCATCTTTCACTGGTCGTATAATTGCAAGATGAGCAACGGGGTTGTCAGCCAATTATCCCGTTTCGCCATTTTTATTCTCTAATTTATCACTCACAATCATCTTGTCTAGTTTGATAAAGGAGATAGCTCGTTCCCGGGTTACCACTCCATACATTTCCACCACCATATCGCCCCTTTACTCAATTTCGAGCCTAGAAACTTTAGGCATAAGGCGGTATTAGGTATCTTTTTGCGTGAATGTAAACCTTAGTAGGACAGCAGGTGATGCCACATGCTAATAGATTCTCTTAAATATGTATGTGGATATTAAGAGTACGCGAAATAATGTGCTCGCCGTTTATATTGTCCGTATTTTGAATGGTTGATGGATATATTGATAGGACTATAAGTGTTTAAGGGTTTATGGTAGCGAACAGTTTTATTGCATTGTCGTTTGGGTGATAATTCTCGTGATATGTGTGACAGTAATTGCTAAAATTTGCAGGCTGTTGGAAATAGAATACAATATAAAAATACATATTAACACAATATTCCTGATAAGACTGTTCATGAATAAAAAAACTTAAAGCGTGTGTACTAGTGCAACTTTACGATTTATTGCTTTAGGAACATTACAATTGCAGCAAATTGTTCTTGCTCATGCATTGTTATAAAATAAAACGATTAATTCAACTACTGCTGAACAAATATATCCGTCCGTATACTTAATTATCTAAAAATAAATAAATAATACAAATGGAGTGCAGACGGCCGGTACGTACTACGTACGGAACACGTACGTTTAGTTAATAATACCGAATATTAAAGTATCTGTGCTGATACTGATGATTATACTTTTTCCATAGTTGTAGATAGATATCAAGGCTTTGACAATGGATAGCATTAAGGCATCAACCAACTTCATAAGATCGCCATAAAAGGAACTTACCACAAAAAAATCCTCAAAGAATATAATCATATCAACATCGCGGATCTAAAATATCTCCAATCCCAATAAATATGTCGCAAAACTGACATTCGGAAATAAAGTGACGCGGAAAACAATGGCATAATTTGATGTCAAATCAAAATAACGACCTTACAGTCATACGTCGTAACTCGGATTCATCGAGTGCATAATAAAGATAGAGAACCTCCCATAAGCCGATCCGAGATAGCGGGCTTCAGATCATCACCACAGATAAGCAACCCTAGATTTGAAAGTATAAACTGTTTGGACAGCTCAGCTATGGAATCTTTCACGAGTGCTCACGATTATGACTAACTCTACCGTCTCTTACAAAACCAATCTTATCTGTTACCCCAAAGACTGTTTTCTCCACCACTGCAGTAACATCTTTAGTCAACTTCGGCGTTCTTTGTTTGACGACAATGCGAAGTGTATCTTAAATCTCAGACGCGAGGGTCCCGATTCTGCTGCGAGCTGTTATCGGTTTTCATCGGCTTTCGCAGAGCGATTGATGGATAGTGTTTTTTGCGCTCGTTCGCGGCTTCGATTTATAAAACAATTGAACGTCGTCGGGCGAAGTAAAGAAAAAAGACTGCATGCCAGTTGCGTAATGTTCTCGGTCTATAAAAAGATTTATTTCATTTCGATCGAGTGCGGGGATCGAATTGAACCATCTCTTTTCTCTTTTTCTGCGAGTCTGTGTTGGAGCAAGATGTGCGATAGCTTTTGTAGGTTCAGTGTGTGACAGAAATGTAGTCTAGTCATACTTTATAGGTTTTGATGAAAATTTACTGAACAGCGTTCACTATGAAACCGATTGATTCGGAGCAACTTCATTTTCAACTCCCCAACCAATAACTTCTGGGACTTCTGGGCCGGGCGTTCAGCTGATTTGTAAAATTTTGTATGTAGAACTAAAAATCAAATCAATTCCATTTCAGATCATGGCTTTTAAATATTATTTCACCTTTGTACAACACCCTGTTCACTGTCCAGGTATTCCTGTGAGTAATTGTCATTTCATTACGGAATTATTTCGCGTACGTACGGCGCGCGGCGGCGGGGGTGGAATTCGGCGCGTTTCGTTTTTGCTATCGTCTTCAAATTGTTCGTAATCGAAGTGGTCGATGCGTGATGGATTCTACCGCTACGGGAAAGGGTCTTACTGACTTTGTACTTTGTACATGCTGGAATATCGCAAGTTAAGTCGTTTTGCCGGTGATGTCATTTTAAATGCACCTTCATTGGTGTGAAGGTGAAGGAAGGAGTTAAAAAATGTTGATCTTCGTCGAATTAAATCTAGCGATTGAAGAATATTTTTTTTTGCTAATTAATCTCAATATTATTTCTGTTATTTATTAATTTCCAAGTGACTGAGTGTGGTCGTCGCGAAATTGAGCGGGCATTATGCTAGCAGGGTTGGGTCTCTGTACATAGATATTACTATGTTAATAGTGGACCGCAACGTTAATCCTGATCACTATGAAATTGACGCTCTGAAGATTGTTCTCCAACATCAGAGCGCAGATATTTGAATCTTTTCTATAAAATTGCTCTCACAATCATAATACCTTTCAAAGGTATCAGGCTGGATATCAATGTATACAGCTACTGATACTGATTTCATTGCATTAAACAAACATTCGAACTATAATCGCGTTCAGAAACTATACATCTTCAGTCGGTAAGATGGCGGCGGTCAATCATGTGAGCAATAAATATCGTCCTCATGTTTTCATAATACGACGTATTTTACTTATAATGTAGCAATATGACGGGGGGCAAAAACTGCTAAACGATCGACAGAGTTTCAGAACAGACTGCGCCCGAGTTAAACATCAGTCAACGGGTGAAAAAGCTAAGTACCACATTAATAAATTGAGTTATGTGATGCCTCGCGACTCTACTATTTGTAATCCCACTGCCCTATCGATGGCATATCGATGTGATCTCACTGACAACTTTATAATTTATCAGGGAGCACTTATACAGTGGAGAGCGCAATAGATACATTTTCCTTTGAAACCCAACTCACCAATTGACGGGCGGCGGGGGACGAGGTAAGAGAGCTGTGATTGGTCAGCCGTTGCGAAACTGTCCGGCGGCCCGTTATCTTACATAGGTTGCGTATGCGAACGTTTGTTGAATACAACAAACGTTTGGCGAGCCGCATTCCCCCGCAGGCGCAGTCAATTTTAGGTACAAAAAACCTACTCAGCTAAAATAAAGCTATCATTTTTACACGCTTGTCGAAATTCGTGTTAAAATGAATTTCTTCAAGTCTAAACAATACAAGGATGTATATAGTATGTCAAAACGTATGCCATCTGAAATAAATATTTTGAATTGAATTGAATATACAATTGAATGCTTTATTCCAAGATATTGATTCATATTAAGACATGTAACAGTGTTTTTCTACCGCGGCTTGAGTCAAATAGTTAAACAGTATCACGGTTTTATCACAAAGTTGAGAAAACTGCCAAAATTTAAAATTGACGTTTCACCTTAAAGTAATTTAATCTTGAGTTGCACGAAACTTTGAAATAAGAATATCCTTAGCATGAGAAACAAATGACAAGCCTATGAGATTCTCGCCAATAAATTAGTTCAGTGAAAATGACAGTTCAGTTCATAGGCTCATTTTTTCCCTAAGAGGGTTAGGCAGAGACTTAAGACCTCCAGTACTTTTTAACAACTAAATTCTTCGTGACCTGTGTACCGACAGCACTAACAATGCAACTGCCATAGTGTTTGTATGGAAGTGCTTCTTATCTCCGACCCGACTTGGAGATAAGGCTCAAAGAAACAGGCGAACTGTACCGACCATTAGATAATTATACAAAGATTGTACTAAAAGCAGGATAAATATTATTAAAAGACTGGGCAACTCGACAGCTACAAAAAATATAGTTTATTTCCTATTTTTTCTAGGGATGCTCGTGTAAACGCGTATTTTTTATTGGTAACGGATTTTTAACCGTGTCAGTGCAAATGACTCGGCCATTTAACTACTAGCTCGTCCGTCCAAAGTCAAACTGGGTACTTTGTGGACGTTGGACGCGCTTATTGAAAAGTAATCAAATTACCTGAGATGAGAATACGTAGTACTCGTTGATCCGATATTATGAGGCGGTTGAATTGGGAAGTCATATTGGGAAGTGGTCAAAAAAGGAACTTGTCACTTTGAACCTTGTGATATAGGGTAGGGTCACAATGATCCCAAGGCCTAGTCGTTCAAGAGACGGATAAACAGTCAGATAAGTATTTTTGACACTTCGTGTATGTGTAAAATGTCAAGTGTCTCAAATAAACAGACAGATAAACGCTATTTGAGGATGGAAATATCGGCACTAAATGGACTAGTCAGATTTTTTAACATGGCAATTGACCCGCTTAGAAAATGTATGCGATTTGACGTTTGCTGCACCGACGCCGCGGCGGCAGTGGCGGCAAACGTTAAATCGCATATATTTTCGTTCGCGGGGCAATGACCGCTATTGCCATGTTAAAAAATCCCACTATAGTGCTTGACTCGCCTTTTATCTTTTGGGTCCGTATTGACAATACTCGAACAAAACCGTTTGCAGTCAAACGGCAACTACTAACAAATCTATGAGTTATTGTCCAATTTATAGAGAGGAAATCCAGTAGCGCACAACGGTTAGTCAGTAACTCGACGCTTTCTACGCACCGCGAGCTCACTTATTCAATTTACGTACTACACCCGACATGGGAGTCCAGGGTTGCCAGGTGCAAGCGAAAAGTTTCGCCATTGTCTCGCTATTTTGAAAATTACGTTTGAGGGGAGGTATAGATCTAATGAATTACGAAGGTACAGGTGAAAATTTTCGCCATTTTCTCGCCATCTTGAAAATTACATTTATCAAGAGGTATAGAGAATATAGAGAATAGAACCTGCTATTATGAATTACGAAACGTGAATCATTTTGGTACCTTGGTAAGAAATAAGATTAATTAACATCATATCAAGCATCATATCAATAAACATCAAGCTTAAATAAATTGCTGACTGGCCAATTCGTACCAAAAACAAGTATTCAAATTCCAGTAAGTTTCTGGTTCTTCAAAGGTGGTTCTCCTTTGTTTGATAACTTAAATCTACCATTGCTTACGACGATGATAGGATTACTAAATTGACGTGTGGTATATGATACTATTTTAAATTTTTCCGTAGAACGCGTAGAAAGGCGCTGGCAACCCTACGCGGGACCGCCATACAATAAACAGGAGCGGTACAAGCGCAGCCACCACCGACCATTACGTATTCGCCCCACGATCGTATCTCGCACGCGAAAATTCCACACAAATGCCTTACATTACTCCCTTTATTTTATACACTGCGGAATAATAGCGCAGATCACGCGTAACGTATGCTGTAACTGCTAACGCACTTCGTAAATGCTCAGCTATTGTCATTGGCTGATAATTGTCGCGCGCCTGCCGCCTTTTTGCTTTTAATGATATTACGGAGCTATATCGGCCTAGATAAACGCTCGCTTCTTGAACGCAAGATCTTTGAGGCATTGTCCGTTTGTGGAGATAGCTGCACACAATGCATTCGGATTATTACTAATTAGGCTCTTTATGAGGGCCGCCTCCGTTGTTGGTGAATTAAAAAGATCAGTATCTCAGTTGTGTGGATTTGCGATGCAGAATTGTCTGAAGAGAATAAGCCTGCGCTTTGTCTTTACGAAATTATTGTTCGCCGGGATCGCATTTCAGGCCCACAGAAATGTCGAAAATATTGCAAATATTTTCATGTGACTTTACCTCTCTCAATAAAATATGGGAAAAGCGCAAGTTTCTTATTTCTGGCATGTGAATCCATTTACTGGGTAATAATAATAAAACTGCAAGTTAATACAGTTTGATGTTTATTTATTTAAATAGTGTCCAAAACAGATAAATATAAATACACTGCGTTATTACCACAGGCGGTTACTTGCGCCGACGATGGTGCTTGAAAACAAACAAAAGTGGACCTCTGATACAGAAATAATGACCGAGATATACAGATACCTACGTAACTAATCGTAAGCTTATTTGTGGGGGAGTAAGTAAATGTTGTGAATGAACTTGAAACTAAATTCATTGTGTCAGTCTATACTACGCGCGTAAAACTTATATACCGCTACTAAAACCCGGCTAATTTGAAACACTAACTTCACATTCAAGAGTGGGAGGCTCTAAGTAATTTTAGATTCCTCCGCATGTTTGTTCGGAAAAAAATGCAAAATGTGTACGCCAGATAAAATCTTGTACCCCGTTTATTACACAATGAAACCTAGCAGTTTATGACAACTGAGACACGCCCGTGTGGGTCGCAATGTCGAAATACTGACTAATCTAACTCGTGGGTTGCTAACTTGCCAGCAGAAAAAATGGCAATTTTAAATTATTCATGCTACCCACTCGAGGAAGCGTTAAAGTCCAAAATGAGTTCTTTATTTTATACTCCTAGACTGTTAATTTCTTAATTATTCCGTATGTTATGTCGGCTTTTCTTCCCACACGGACTGTTGCGAGGCTATTGGGCATAAATAAATTGCCTTCACATTGATATTAATAACAGTGATTTCCAATTGATGTATAATGAGATCATATTTGGTTAAGAATCGTTAGCAGTTTTGTTTTTCTAATTAATAGGGTATATTTTATGACACGTGTGGCCTTCTGAACTATTCTTCATAGTTATTGCCATTCGGAGTCAGACATTATACCTTGAAGAACTCTTGTGTTCGTTCATACACAAATGTCATCAGGTTTTGTACAAACAAATACATTTTGATGTCAAAACAACGGTAACTGTTTTATCTTATTACAGTTTTTTAATGAAAACTAATGATGATTTTGTATCCAATGGTCTCGAACTGCGTTGCAACTTATACAATCGGATTTTGAGCAGCATCTCTTTTAATATATGAACACCGCTGTAAACTGCCAAAGTGTACTATGTGTGACTGTGTAATGCTAAATCAAAGACAGAGGCTATCTAAGGTAGGCGAAACTCTCAAAAATATCGATCAAGTAATCAGGAAGTCACCTACCATGTCAATGACCATTATGTTAGCTATCAAAGCGTTTAACTCAGATCTGACAGCTTCCTTAATAATATCACAATCTGCCAGATATGTCTCATTACATCAGAATACGACATCATCGCATCTTGTAAACACCACTGTCCAACATCATGAATCGATACCGATTCCCGCAATAACAGTTTATTCGTGATGAAATCCCTGCACCCGTCAGTGTGGCCATTTTTAATTGAAACAGTCTACCAGCGCCGTTTGAAAAAAACTACCTCAACTTGCGTCGATTGAAAATTCTAATACCGTGTTTACGAGTTACTAATCAGTTAGTCAATCAGCAGTAATGAACAACTGAAAAATTAAGTTGCTCATATTACATCAGATTCATAGTGATAGCTACTCATAATGATATCCCGAACATAATAAGAAAGTAACTACGTACTTTAATTTCGCTCAGTATTAAAATCTACCAAAATCTACCCAACACTTTATAACGTCATGGAAAATCTACCAAATTAGTAGAAACTGTCACTTACTGCCACACTGCCACCCGCCCACACGACAGCGTGAAGATTGCCCCCTATTACGCGATTACGATGATCACTCGACATTCTCGGGAAATGCTGGAAAGTGTTCGGGGCGTTGATTCGCAAAGTGGTCACATTTTGCACAGAAATTACCCCAATTTAATAAATACTACCTTAGGCCCTAAACGCACGAGGCATGGTAGGAAATCAGAAAGGGTTAAAGTAATACTAGAATGCCACAAGATTGTCTAAAGCCACAAACTGCCTATTGAAGGTGTCGCTAGTGGCACGTATGACATTTCATACCTCTGTGATTTTAGTTCCCGGTTTAACCACCGGTTATGTTTGTGGCTTTGTAGGCACTTGTAACAACTCGGTGTTGCCATGACAAATGAACGGACATTACAACAGGTTATATTTAAGGACGAGTTGACTCGGTATTTTTTTGTAATGAAGTGGTAATTTTTGTCTGATGACCACTGAAAGGTTAATGGTGATATCGTGGTGTTAAATAATTATATGATAATACCACATATTACAGCTTTAGAAGAAGTGATCCTCAACATCAAAGCGCATGTCCCGCCTCGGGTGGTTTTAAATGACACGTCAACATACATAACCTATTGTCAAATAGGATGTCAATTTGACTAATTGCAACTTGACATGTTCCCTGGCTCTTGCCAGAGAGAGCACTACGACATGCAATTCAAACGATAGGAGAGTTATTTTTACACACAAAATTTACTAAAATAACTTATCTGGCCAAACGTATGCCTATACGTGTCTCTATAACTACGGGAAAGGAAGGCGCTATAGCAATCTGACCCGAAAATCATGTTCCTATATATTTCGTGAGGAAATTAAAATATGACCACAATAACCCGAGACAAAATGTAACCAATACTCTGAACCTCTGTCATTCAATTTGAATTCGGAACACAAGAAATTGTGACGACATTGTTTAAAAATATGAATTCGAAAAATCCTTCGTCTCTCATTTCCCCAGCCGTCATTCAAGCAAACCTGAATTACAGATATAACACTTTCTTGAGCCCACATACCATTGGCTTGTTAAAAATATAACGTAGGACGTTACCACTTATCTCTTGAGTGATTGTGGTCACGAGTCAAGGTAAGAGTCGATATCAGTTAGCAGCATCTCCATACTTTCAATGCTTTCGCTTTGTTGCTGGCTGGTTGTGCCAAAAAGTTGCAATGGCACATCAGCCTCCTTGCGCGTGCATCACTGAAAAGAAAAAGGTTTTAAATTATAGAAGTGTGAAGGATTGATTCCATTTTTGAATTACAACAGATATTTGTTTAGCTTAGATCCATTTGCACCAAAAACACGAATTGTGATTAGTGTGCTAATGGAATTTAAGTTTGTCATATTTCATACATATTCATATTCTTTGTTGCACTATACATTTTGATAGCTGCTAAATAGAATCAAGACGCTAATCGTATTTAGTGTTTTTGGTTCAAATGGACCTTAGTCGGTTTAATCAATGAAAATATTCGCGATACACACAACTGTTAAAAACTATGTGCAATAAAGAACTGCAAAGTTATGAATGAAGGCTAAAGCAGGTCTTGTAATTGCTATGCTGCTATAGCTTAGATTTCACGCTGTTGCATATATTTGCAAATATTTTGTCAGTAATTTAACTTACTTTACCGTCACCAATATGCCATAGCTTTGTTTTGTGGCACATATTTTGTTAGTTATTAACCCCTTCGCTACCCGGCCAGAGCCCAACCATAGCGCCTCTAAGATCACCTGTCAGAGCGCAACCGTAGTGCCGATAAAAAATCGAGGTATCATGGCGGCGAACGAAAATACTCGACGATGTTTACTAAATGAGGGATTACTTGAATTCTAATGAGAATTAGAATGAGTATTTAGGTCTCACATATTTATAGGCCGACAAAGTACAGTTAGGAAGAAAAAAGACAATTACCTTGACAGATTTGATTGATTTTACGTAATACTGAGGTTAGATAGAAACCAAAACTATGGCCTTTATTATCCTAGATATATTCCTCATCAGCCTATATAGTCTTTTCTTAGGCCTCCCATAGAATATTACTTACGAAAACGCAGTGAAAGTTTTTACACTCAACAAGCGTCACAAGATGGCTCCGGAAAGAAATGTCTTTTTCTTCAACTTTTTTCTAGTAACCAATCAAGTATCATACACCACAGAGAAGAGATTTTTATCCTCCATTTCCGGTGTGTAGTGCCAACTTACAAAAAAAGGTATTTGAACATAGTCAATATTCCGGAAGTGAAGCGTGGTCGTATGGAAAGTCTGCTTGTGGAAGTAGGGTGGTGCGAAATAATGGAAATTTGTTCGTATGTAGAGTCTGCTTACGGAAGTCAGAGGGTTAAATACTGAGGAGGATGATGAATTAAATACTCCTTACTAAAGTATCATTACGAAGTATACTCAATACAGTAGGTGCCAAATAAATAATTTTTCATTTGGCACTGATGATGTTACTGTAGTATAACTTAGTAATAAAACCCCAAAAAAAAACAATATATCTTCACTGCATCAACGAAGAAAGCGGAGAGGCGTAAGGTCGCGTCCCGGTTGCATCAATCAATGTGATAGTGCGCGCGCGCAGGGTTACATGTATTGTAAGTGCTTGTTGCTGAACTGAAGAGTGGCAGACGCCGATGATGGAAATAATTACTTTACATAGCGTCACGCCTTTTCCCATACGGGGTGGCAAAAACACAATTGTGCGCAGTTTCAGCCATTTATTCTACACTCCATTTTGCTATTGATGGAAATAATTATCATGCTCGAACTAAAATAATACCTTTAGGTCTGGTATTTTTAATGAATAAATTTCTTGCTGTGAAATATCAACAAAATAAAATAAATTTAAGATTAATTAAGTCCGACGAATGCACGGTTGTAATGATAGCGTCTCAATATGACATTTAAGCGGTTTTAAAATTGAGTAGCGATCTGTATGTATATGTACAATACTTTTCTGGTCGAAACTGACCTAGACTATTCCATGAGCTACGGATTGACACTTATTTAGGTAGAGCGAGTAAAATATTAAAACCGAAATAATAAACATTTTAACACCATCAAAAATAAACAGTCCAACTAAATTCGCTTGAAACTTACAGTCTTCTCCATAATCAATTTATACCTCAACTTATTATTTCAACTGAAAGGGGTTTGGGTAACCTACTATCCTGCTATCACAGTGGACCATTGGTTTCATTTTTTTTTTATTCGCGGCCACCGATATCTTTATTAATTTTTGGTAGCAGTATCATAATGTATTATAGTTAAAGAGGAAACAAATTGCTTTAAACCATTTCGAAGTTGAAATAATAGAGCTTCAAGTAACACTTTTTGTACTGAAAAAACTTTAAAGTGAGATATCTCAGCCCCGAAATGATTTAGCTCTATGTACTCCATAGTAAGATTAGCTTATTTTTAATTGCTCTTTCAAAATTTATAACTTTCATGAGTGGCTGCCAATACTTAAAATCGACCAAAATCTATGGAAACATCAAAACGACGCCAAAATTACCCAATGCCAAAAATACCCATGTCTCTCGTATTTCTTGAATCGAGGCAGATTTCCGACTTGGGTAATCACAAGAACTTAATTGCAACTAGTTGTCTACGTTGTCTGCCCGATGACACCGACAAGAGAAAGGTGCTTAATAAATGAATTGAGACCATATTGGCTGCCAGAAGCTGACTTATAAGATCTTAATCATCGGGCTACTTATCTTGCTTGACTTAAAACTTTATGAGATGTGGCTCTGATTACTTAGTGCCGGACGGGCCACGTATCTTTGGTTCGAGGCAAGCTGTGACTTCTCTTTCACGCAACGGAGGCGACCTTACATGCAACTTTGACAAGAATGCTATGGAGTGGAGTTGAAAAAAGTGTGTACCTTATCTCAAAACGATATGAAGTCGAAATGGGGTTATTCAGAGGTGGGTGAGAACCACGGCCCAATCAACATTGTGAAATATGGTTACTTTACCCCAGTTTCAAGCACATTACAGTCAATCATTTGTCTCTTGAACTTAATGAGAACGGTCCGTCCATATCGCTCCGAGATCCATCTTAATTACTTACAAGATGGCCGCCCTTACGCAACTTAACACTGCACTTTCTCAGAACCTTTTCCCTTCAAAGAAATGGCGTTTCGCGCCTAATTATCGCTTTCCGACGTGATATTTTCGACGTGCGTATACGTGTCATCGCAATAACTCACTCTATAATAATACGGCTGCCGCATCCGCGTTATTCTTTGAGGATGCGTTCGCGAACAATTTTTAAGGCACCAGAACCCGTTCATTATGGTTCGCTTTTTGGATAATTACGGCCTGATAAGACGAGCAAATTGTTGGTGAATTAACTGGGGAGGCGCGCCGATGGCTATCTGATCCTGGGGCTGCTGCTGGTACGAAGGCCTGCGGTGGTGTCTTTGTGTGATCTTTGTCAGGATGCCACGTGTTAATTGCGTGCTGTTGCGGCGGCTTCTTATTAATGGTTGTGTTGCATTGTATGAGGATTCTCTTTCGTATACACGTGTACAGTTCGCGCTAAGTTCCCTCTAAGGGAGGTCACCTCCCTCTATTTCACCCTACCTTATGCGAGAAAAAGAGGTCATCGAATCGCTCAAAGCCAGAGAAACTTGGCATGAACTGTACGTGTATATGAAAATTCAAGAAAATCCACTGGAGAAGTAAACATTCATGTTCATACCTTAGGCCTATTTGAGGTTCCTGAAGTCTCCGTGATATTTTACGTATAATAGTATCACGCCTGTTTCCGTACTGGTTGGTACAGGCAGTTATACAATACTCCAATAAGCAAGACAAGGGCCTAGCTAATCGCCAGTCTGGAGACTCTCCGCTGTATTCCACAAAAAAACGTCACAAACAAGTAAACGCCCAAGGATCGGGTATTTTTTGTTCTTCCTCGGTATTCGAAGCCGTGAACTCTCGCATGTGAGGCAGTACTTCTACCGCGTCACCAGCGAAGTCGTCTTAACTTAACTTAATCAGCCAAGCAGCCATCAAGAATGTACGGCATGCACATGTCATAAGTTCCACCGTGACATTTACTTAACGTTAACTTGATCAAGATTACCATTAATGTCAATTAGTTTATTGAACTAATGAACTTATAGTCGGTTTGACATTTATAGCAAGAACTTTTATTCGATTTTACCGAATTACGCAGACGCGATTACAAGTTAAGTATGGTATTGATTTTCGAATAAAAAGTTTCAGATACCTCTGTCTCTTCAATATACGAGTATCATAGGTGCTGACGTGTTGGAGATCATCGTGAGGAAACCTTCGTATCTTGGTAGCTGAGCTAGGCATTGAATAACTAGCGTTGAATATTGATTAGCTGGCTAAACAAATGTGCCGCTTTTATTTAAACGTATCTTTTGTCATTTAAGGGAAAAGGTTACGTTGCCCACCGAATTTTGATCCCCCGTTATAATCTACAATGATCTCGAGTTTAATTAATGAAAGGGTCATAAGAAGATTTAGCGGTTGGGAGTTGATTAAATTTTTCGAAATCACGACTCGAAGGTGGATCCGATGGTGATAAGGTGAATGGATGAGCCGCGATGCTTGACAGATAAGACACCGACAAATTAATGCTCCCTGTTTAAAAGTGCTGTATATTATACTGGTTTAATCGGACAATGAGCCTACGGTTTCGTACTACATATGAACTGAATCCGATCCAAAGTTGTAGTCCCGTTGTCCCCATAGCACGTGTCCCCATGATTTTCGGACAACGGAATTGTAATAAAATAATAAACTTTTAGTCGCCTCTGTCCCCATTCAGTGAGGACAGTGGCGATGGGGACGACGACGGGACTGAAAGTTAATTATTTTATCACGATTTCGATGTCCAAAAATCATGGGGACAACCGGACTACACCGATCCGAACCCGTGAAAATACGGATGAAGATACATGAATTGAGATTCACGGATGACGGACGGATCTAGTGCGCAAACTACCATAGAAATAGTACTACGACTACCTCCGGACCGTGTGATCACGGGTTCAGATCGGATTAGGACGCAGTGCGGAACCGCTATATTTCTTAAGGAGTGTCGTGAGGAAACCTTCAATTTGGCGGTGCGGCGATGGGCTACTTTCATACACATGTGTATTGTGTATCAGACAGAATGTAAGTTTTCATTTTAAAAGGATTTCTAGGCAAAAACAATTGCTTATAATCAGTGATCGGAATAGGTAGAGTGATTTTTGGTACGTCATGAAAGTCATAACATGGATATGCCTTTTTTCCCGAAAGTTCGGGATTAAACGAATTAGAATTAAAAAAGTGTTTTAGTAGCTTGAAAAAAAAAAAAAAAACATTGTTTACACGTTAACGATGACACATCTTGGAGACTGTACTCTGATTTGTCGCGAAGTCGCAAACTTTGCATTATGCCGATGGTGCTGCTTTTATGTTGTAAATCTTGCTCATATTGATTCGTTTCGATTCGCACTTTATACCTAGTTCTATGTAATCATTATGAAATTGCGAAAAAAAAAACATAATCACTTAAAAAGCCCGGAATCTCTGAGGCATATCCATGTTAATATATACGTTTGAGGTCACTCTCCCCAAATCACTCTACCTACTCCGATCACTGCTTATAATCATCTCCCTGACAGCCCCTCAAGACCACACTTTCCTGCTACACCTAGGTTAGGTATTTCTCTTTCACCAATTTCTTTTAATTCGTATACCATGCCAGATCCTTTCTCTTAATACCTTCTGTTGATTCAACGCAAGTACACAACTACCGAAAACACCAATAATATTAACTGCTATAACCCCAGCCCTTACGGTTTACAGCCATTGGACATTTCATGAATTCCCCAAGATTACAGCCTGCAGATTTTTATTGCGTGCATGTTTGCTCAAAACTTAAACACAGGTTGAATCTTCCAATCTCGTTTTATGTGCAAACCGAGTGATCGATTTTTTGTTCCCCTTTCGCAGAGCAATCAAGTTTATAGGTGTGAAAGAGATAAATATTCAGGTGTAATATGATAGGGTTCATAAAAGACTGTGTAAACTTTTACGACGTAATCGCTTTGGTCCTTTTGGCGGTTTTTTTAAATGTGGGGAGTGATTTCTTGTTGTTTTTGTGCGGTGATTAACTGGTAGTGTTTGGGCTACAGATAACATGTTTCAGCGATCGAGAATATAGTAGATTGCTGTTTTTAACCCAAAAAGAAAGGGAGTTGTTACTCGTTTGAAGCGTAGTCGTTTGCCTGTGGCTGTGGCAACCAGGGAGCACTTATCCAGTGGAGAGCGCCTAGATACATTTTCCTTTGAAACACAACTCACCAATTTACGGGCGGCGGGGGACGAGGTAAGAGAGCTGTGATTGGTCAGCCACTGCGAAACTCTCTGGCGGCCCGTCATCGTACATAGGTTGCGTATGCGAACGTTTGCTGAATACAACAAACGTTTGGCGAGCGGCATTCCCCCGCAGGCGCAGTCAATTGGATATACAGGGTGACATTTAATTAGCTGACCATATTTTGGGGAATGATAGTACCCATCATTATGAAGAATTTTCCCCAAGAAACATGTGGCCGCAAATTAAAAAAAAATTTGGGTCTCCCATAGTAACTTGAAATCAGCTGATCGGGGCAATGTACTGGGGGACGAATTTTTTTTTCATTTGCGACCATATGTTTTATAGGGAAAGTTGTTCACAATGATGGGTACTATCATTCCTCTAAATATTGTCAGCTAATTTAATTTCACCCTGTATAGTCTCTGGTGGCAACCTAGGTCAAAATGGATCCCCCATTTGGTTTTGTTTTAAATGGTAGATGACCTCTTTACGAGGGTTACTAGCCATGTTTTATTACTTGGGAAACAAGTAAGACAAATGACTGGGTTAAAAAACTATTACTAACAGTTTATTAATATCTGATTTATACCTTTATGTCTTGAGAATTAAGATGACCTTCGATTCCTTATCAACTTTTGTGATCTACCTACACAGGAGTGTATCCATGGTTTCATTAGATTTTCAAATCAATGTCAAAATCCAATTAATTGTATGTTAATTGTTAACACAATAATCCTTTTGCTCACAACAAACTAATCATAAATAAATACTACAAGAAAAATATAACTGGTACCGCTTCAAACTCTGACCGCTCCAAAACAAAAAATAAATTTCTTTTGTAGATGACTATCGTTTCTAAAACTCACAATAGCCAATGTGCCTGTGGCCATTGTGGTCTTGCACCGAATATTGCCCAAACGTGACTCGTCGGCATTTAAGCATTGTACTATAGTACAGTAAAAACAGAATTTGGTGGTCGGAGACTATGTACCCGTTCGCTATAAGTTTGCCGGTGACGATGTGACGTCACTCACAGGTAGGCTTAGCAGAAATATTACACATTTACAAAACATTTTATTAGGCAACATTTAACACATTCGATCGATATTAATTAATCTACAACAATAAAAATAGTTTAGTCCAGTTAGGCTTACCTACGAGTGTATATTCCAAATTCTAATTAGGATCAGGGGTCATGGATTTTTTTCCAATTTATTGTACAAACTTTGCTATAAATAAACCATTATTTCAAAATCTGTTTTTTATTTCAATAAATACACATTGATACACATAAATAAATAAAAATATCACGCCTCCCGACTGCGAGTACTGCGACGCGTCAGCGATGACGTTGCTAACGGTGTGCGGATAGGGCGACTCAGGGGTGCGGTTAGCGGTTGGGGGAGGGCAACCGCATTTCACGCACCGGCAAACTTATAGCGAACGGGTAGTACAAACTTTGTGTCGACTGGACCACGCACAAAAGCCCGTGGCTCAATTCGCCCAATCCGAGGCGAGTAAGTGAGCGAGACAAGTGTACCTAATTTAATTACGTAACTATGATTGCTATTTCGCTCATTCGTATTGCAACTGCGTTTGCTTTCTTGTTTCTTCGCCACGACGACACGTCGTTGTCATCTTTTGTTGCGTGCGGTCGGCTATTGCAATTAACCTATAGTAAGTAGTTTTACGGTAAGATTAGTTTTTGATACTGATTTCACTAGTTATCAGAAATTGTTGTTTTACCTACTTGTGCGCTTTGAAAGCTGGTTTCATTGTTCGGTGTTTTCTTTTTGTAAGTGTGAGGAAACATGAGCCGGTAAGTATGGTGATCGAACGGATCAACAGCTGAAAGTCCCCCTGGAGCCTTACCACAACGTCTTATGCCGATTCAATTTTCATTGCTAATAGAATCTATCAAAGATCAACATCAACACTATTCAATACTCACAATTCAATTCAATTCACAATTCTTTATTGCTCACAATAATTTAAACAGTTACATTAAAAGAAAACACATGTACAAAGGCGAGCTTATCTCTAAAAAGAGATCTCTTCCAGCAAACCAGGCGTGAAAGGAAAAAATATATAATGAAAGGGTAGGCAGCCATATATACTCCATATTGAGCTTTATCTTATCTCCCAACTTGGTTGGGAATTTCGGTCCAACGGTCATGATATTTTTTTCGGATCGATTAGGTGCTGGAATCGCTAAAAGGCTGCGGTGACCCCCCAGCGCAACGCGTGCCCTGCGCCCGCGCTGTCCACTACAGTATAGTGACTCCACAATGCGCGACACCGCTTACGGTGATAAATGCGCTCGTGTCATTGTGAGTGTGAGCGTGTTTGTTATTCATCATGAGATATGGGTACGGTCAGACGAGGGGTCTTAACAAAGAGGCTTTTAGGGTACCGATTTAAAAAAAACATATGAAAAAATATTGGGAAGTATTTTGTATCGCAGCGGTGATGGGCTAGATCCCTGTCACACAAAACGGAGTACAGTTGTTCAAACTGGAATGACGTGCCCCAATCCTTCTTTTGCGATATGCTTGTGTGTGTAAATATGCGGTAGTGGGGCGCGTCATTTCAGTTTGGACAAGCTCTACTTATTGAATAACTGGCTATCTAATATTGTCAATCCTCTGCCAAAATATGGCTGTTTTACTAATTGATTTACCAACCGAAATATTACCAGACGTTTTCTATGAGTCTCGTTCTTCCCCATCTCTTCATCGAATTGTGGTTCTATCAGTATTTCAGTCACTCGGTACATTCTTCATTTACACTGTCCAATGTCCATTGTAAACTTTCTGCGCTGACCCTGCCCAATGTGTGGATCGTTTTTAAAGAATATCGCTGTAGTGCGAGTACAGAATCTTTTCGGTGGTCGCCCGGCTTTGTCTGGTGTCGCGTTCATCATAACGCCATCTGGATGGCTTCATGCGATCATTTAGTTTTATTCTGATGCACTTCACCTTATATATAAAATTGTTTCTGGCTCGAGTGATGTACGTTGAATCCTTAGATCCCTCAGGATTCTACTGAATCCCTCGTCACACTCGGAATTCAACACTAGAATCCTTCGGTCGCTCTGGATTCAAAAAACACTATCGCCTTAAAAATAGTTATTTGTACTCCCTTAGTAAGCAATCTACTATTATGTTAGGTAGACAAATAAAAATGTTTTAAAATTAGTCGTAAAGTAAAGTATCTTGTTTTTCTCACATACTGCGAAACTCCTAATAATTAAAATATGTATCAACGCCGGCACCTGCCATCGCATTGCGTTGTGCACTCACTAGCGCAAAATATTCTGCGATATTAAAAGCTGTTAGATAATTAATGGATAAAATATTCAAATTGCACGTAAATGACTGTTAGTGCAGTTAACACATGTCGGAGCGCGCACGCAGCTAAACTGTTTATGACCACGCCTTTTTGTTTATTAAAAATGTGGTTTAAGTCGTGTTTATATATAGCTCACTATGAGACGTCCACTGTGAGTTCATAACTGACTGTAAAAGCCGCTCCAGACAGTGTAGGCTAGATTTACAACCAGGTCACCTTTGGGCTGTGGATGTAGATTTTCCATCCGCTAAGTGGATCCACAACGCATCCACGCGACGGACGCCTCCACTTCTATGTTTGCTTGTGTGTGCGTGTGTCGACAGGCACTGAAGAACGTTACAAGTAACTTTGTTATAAGCGTAGATTGATTTATAGTCAAGAGAAGTAGTTACTTAACAGATTGACAGCACAAAAATGTATGAAATTATCAGTTGTAAAAAATCTTAAGGCGTCAAACCTGTAAACGTCACTTAGCCAAAAGATTGTTGGAAGATCGTTGCATCCGCTTACTCGCTCGATCTTAGCTTATTGCCGACTATACCATTGTTAGCTCACAGTCAGCGCGATGACAGTCCGTGGTTTAATATTAGCGATATGTGAACACGCCCTAAAGTACACCGGATCGATGATAAGAGACGCAGTCGATGCATATTTATGACGTGTGCTTTATGGCGAGCCCTTCGCATTAATTGGGCATGGTAGTACAAAAAAGCCTGTTTATTTAATACATAAAGTTAACTATCAAAGATCTATGTGATATTCATTGCCATGAACCCGTTATCACTCGACGCTGGGCGCAATTATTTATCCAGTTTTAATCTGCTAAAGTTTAATAAGAGCCATTCATACTTTTTTATAGTTTCGGCACTTGGCAGCTGCGGTGATCAACCCTTGCTTCCCAGACAAAAAAATAATTCTGTGTTATCCAAGATTTCGCCATTTTATAACAATGCTATGACGATGTTATGTCCTTACTATGTTTTACTAAATACTTAACAAATATATTAATTTGATTGTTTTATGTCTATTTTCAGGTCGGTATCCGAGTGAAATGCTGAGGGAGGTCGGTAGCGTGTGTGTGTGTGGCTTGTTTTAAAATTAAAATAAAAACTGTGATGTTTTGTTTGCCAGTATATTTAATGCCTAAAAAGCTAGAAGGATTCGGGCAGCAAACGGGGCGGACAAACAACTCTATGAAGCATGTCACACACGTCAAACGGTCGGGGCGGTCGGGGCGGTCGGGGCGGTCGGGGCGGTTCGAAAGCGGGCCCACGCTGTTTCGTCATTGTGGCGATGGCGGCGGCCCTTTGACTGTACATTTGACAAGATTGACAACCACCGCCCTAGTTTTGCAAGCGAATCGTATGGCAGTCTATAGCGAGGGCTCAGAATCCAAGTTTTGGCTTGTCGGCCGCGAAGAGACTTGCCGCGCCGGCTGCAAACAAACAGGTATTTAGCGCTCTCGCTATAGCTATTGACATGCTATTGATTCGCTTGCAGAAATTGAGCCCCTGCTTCCGACCCGCCGAGATTTTATAATAAGTAAAAGTTTTTCAGTGTTTGTAGGATAACTCTGCTCCTGAGAGGGTGCAGTTTGTCACGTCCGACGGAAAACTTAAATCCAACAGTCCCGCACGTCCTTTCGGGTAGTGCAGTGAAATCTACAAAACACGTGACAATGGCGAAATGACCGCCATTAATTAAAAAACAAATAACCGGCCAAGTGCGAGTACCATTATCTATAAAAAGCCGCAAAAAAAAATGAATGGGAGCCCCCCCTAAATATTAATTTAATTATTTATTTTTTAAGTAAATAATATACTCAATAGAACATTTTAAGCGTCTACCTGCTACCATTATCAAAATCGAGCAAAAAAGAGCAAAAAAATCAAGTTTGTTGTATGGAAGCCCCCCGTAATATTAAATTTCTTTTGATTTTTAGTATTTGTTATAGCGGCAACAGAAATACATCATCTGTGAAAATTTCAACTGTCTAGCTACCACGGTTCATGAGATACAGCCTGGTGACAGACAGACGGACGGACGGACGGACGGAAGGACGGACGGACGGACGGACGGACGGACGGACAGCGAAGTCTCGATTGGCACCCTTCGGGTACGGAACCCTAAAAATTGAATTAGGATTCCGGAGGCTATAGTTTTCGGTGCCGTCCTACATACCTCCGTCCACGTAAACACAACTTCGTGTCATCTTTGCGTCGCCCTCACACAGCCCACGGTCACATTGTTAGACCAACTTGTATATGTGTTGTGTCAAACGTGGCCATTAAGAGATATCGCTTTTGTCAGACTCCGTATCTAGATTTTTTTGTACTTGGTAAGTAAAAGTTAAAATATTACATTCTCATTCTAAATCTAGTACTTATGTATAATGTTGCAGCTTAAGAAGAAAGATTATTTTTTTAATCTTGTTGCCGCTAAATTCACGAGAAACATTATCGTCAGTTGCACAACCGTTTGTAATTATTTAAAAAAAATATACAATCTGGAATACATTTGACGACATAAGTGTCGTTTTCTGTGATCGTTAAGTCATTTTAACTCAAAATCTGGTTTGCTTCGTTTATGTTCAATGAGCTAACCACAAACTTTTGACGGAATTTGAATTAAGCGAGTCGAGATAAAATTACCTTTATTTCAATGTAGCTAAAGGTCTTGATAGTTCGATTCGTTTACTCACTCCTTAAGTAAATAACCACCGTCTCATGCCTATACATTTTTGGATTACTAATCTATCAAAGTATCAACATTAACATGGCACCTATTTTCATTTCAATACTCCAAAATGAGCTTTATGACATCTAACTAAATACCAATTTTCGGATCGCTATAAAATGTTTGTGGTCGCCCCCCCCTGGTCTCGAGCAGTAATGTTATAATCGAATTATAACTGTTCATTTTCATTTTTCGCGTTCACTGCTTCTTATTTACAACTCCTATAAAAATAATTGGAGACAATTAAATATAACTGCTTATGCGTATGTATGTCTGTATGTTTAATTTTATCATTTCAATTTCGTGCTACGATAACTTGTTTTTATTACAAGTGTATGCTAATTCAGTTGTTTTATAATGTCTCCAAGATAACAATGTTGTTTATAGGATTGCATTGCTGTATTTTATGTTTATTGTTTGCATTGCACTTTCACTATTTATCATTATCTTAACTTGTTTCGGTCGATTTATTGTTATTATTATTATTGTGACGCTTAATCGGTTAAAACGTCCGGTGTTCTTTTTCGCGAAAAAATAATGCGTACTTTTGGAGTCAGAATAACTTGTTTTCTTTATATTACTTATAACAAATATAACAGCAACAACGAAGCGTCACGCATTTTCCCATACTAAATTAGAGAAGGGTAGTTATCCGACACACCATATTGCATGATACGGGGCTAGCCCATCGATGCAATTATAAATAACCGGCCAAGTGCGAGTCGGACTCGCGCACGAAGGGTTCCGTGCCATTATCTATAAAAAACCGCAAAAAAAAATGTATGGGAGCCCCCCCTAAATATTAATTTAACTTTAATTTAATTATTTATTTTTTAAGTAAATAATATACTCAATATATTGTGAACATTTTAAGCGTCTACCTGCTACCATTATCAATATCGAGCAAAAATGAGCAAAAAAATCACGTTTGTTGTATGGGAGCCCCCCTTAATATTAAATTTCTTTTGATTTTTAGTATTTGTTGTTATAGCGGCAACAGAAATACATCATCTGTGAAAATTTCAACTGTCTAGCTACCACGGTTCATGAGATACAGCCTGGTGACAGACGGACGGACGGACGGACGGACGGACGGACGGACAGACGGACAGCGAAGTCTCAGTAATAGGGTCCCGTTTGGCACCCTTCGGGTACGGAACCCTAAAAAGAAATAGTTTTCCATACTCAGAACAAAGGCCAACTTATCTATAAAAGACACATGCGTAGATTTTGCTAAATCTGCGCACGAAATGTTGGGTTGAGTAAAAATGCTGGCGCCACTTAGCTCCAGCTCTCAAGGCTGGCATAATTACCTAGATATCTAGGTCTTGCATAGTAAGACCGGAGTGGAAGTAGACTGTGTAGTACAGTAGGATTTCAGTCGGAAGTTTTTAAGGATTTAGAATTGGGTAGAACCGGGTTTTGGCTTGAACTAGCGCCGCCGCGCCGTCCCGTCGACAAGCAAATTTCGCGCTACTGCTATTGCTATTCCATTTTATACGTGACTTGGGCCCCAGGACTATACCTTCGCGTTTCGCTTAGACCTTAACTCATTGTCACTGTTTGTCTCTAATGAGTTAATGACACAATCGTATAAATACGCTATTAACTGAATGCACACACTGCTACTTCATTAAAGCGCCGCTTAAATGTCATACTGGCTCTATCATTTCCCCAACGAGAGACGGTGAGAGTTTGCCTTTGAGCATCCGCTAAACTATGAGTAGTATGTTGCGCATTCGGGAATATCACTCAGCTCTACGACAAAACCAGGATCATTCTTCGTGACTTACGTCCGTTTCGAACCCTTATTTATTGGGTTGCTTTAACTTAATTGCCAATTAAGTTTACTTAATTAATGACTGGGCCAAACTTTTACATGTACTGAGTAGAGTTTATGTGAGTGTTGCTCAATAAACTGATGATTTGGCAGGTTACCGAGTTGCGGATGATTAATTACATTTTAACGGGTCGAAAAATATTTGGGTTAGCGAAATGCCCAGTAACTTCAGTATTTTGGAAGGCCTTAGGCTAGGTTATAGGGGTTGAAGGATGCAACATCCCTCTGATACATCAATTCGCCAATAATAGAGAAATTGTTTGAAGGTTTTCCATGTTTGTGCTACACATCCGTGGATTTTTTATATTTAGCTTATACTGTGTCTTACTGCTTGGCAAAGGCCTTACTGGCAACAGCTAGAGCCCACACTTCTCTGGTTGAAGTTTTATCCCTCCACCTCGGCAGGAATTTATCCCTCCATCTCCTCCACGGAAACTAGGTAATGTATAATAATAATAATAAAGCCTTTTTTTTCCAAACATACCTAGACATTTTACACTTTAAAAACATTATGTACTTATGAACTAATTATACTACAAAATGTCTCGCAGTTCGGCGTGCCTATTAGCAAAGGCCTCCTGCAACGACTTCCATTGCTGTCTGTCTTGTGTAATGTAAATGTAGCCTAATAATGTCCCCACCGAGGGGCACAGGCCTACACCCGCATACGAATAAGATTAAGCCATACTCTACCATGCTGGCTCAGCGCGGGTTGGTGAAGGGGTTTTACGACTACTACATACTACCAAGTAGGTACTCATTCAAAAATATTACTGACCAGTTAATAATTCTGCTGACACATTAGTAATTTGGGTATACTAGCTTGCATATAATTTAGATAGTTTGCTTAGAATTTGTGGTCTAATGTGGTCATTAATTTCTGTGTTTTTGTCTGCCACAAATGCCTCATTATTATCTCCTATACTCTATCCAATTTAACAGGCAACTTGAAAGCTAACCTAAAACTTCATTAAATCCACTTTTTAAACACTAGGGATGTTACCAAAACAATCAGAAAGAATCGAAATTGCTTATTCAGTTAAACTAACAGAAGAGTTGTCATCTCGCCATCACTGCTATCAGCACTTAAAGTTATTTATTATTTGGATTTTGTGAAGTTTTAGGTTAGCTGTCAAAATTCCTGTTATATTGGATAGGGTATATTTTAGCTACCTAAACCTATGTAGGTACTCAGAATTTTACCATATTTTAACATTCCTGTATCATTGAGCATCTCATTGCCATTCCTTCCGATGTAATTACATTTATGCAGATCACCAGATGTCTCGGTTGTCGTAGGAAGTTAAAAAGTAAGAGTGCTTGATCTTTGTGTGGTAAACAATTTGGAATGAATAACTCTATTTGCACCTTTTGTAATTCTTAGGCTACTGTACTAACCTCTTTGGAATCCTCAGGCTAAATAATATTTAAACGTGGAATATTATCTACATAATTGATTGAACGGTAAAAGTGACTGTGAAAAAGAGTTCCGTCGATTTCGCTCCACGCTTGTTTATCTCTCACGCAGGAGATGCAGGTTTAAAACCCGACGCTCACAAGCTACCAGTGAAATAAATATTTTATCTTAAGTTCCATTGGTGATGGAAAATACCGGGAGAAACTTCCTTCTCATCCTTCCTTCCTTCATTACTACATAGCTGCGGTGATGGGCTAGCCCTCTGTTACGTAAGCAAAATGTAATATTGAACAGCTAAGAGTGGGATCAATTGTGACTCTTATAGGCTGTAGCCGCTGCTACAGGCCGCAGGCGTACGTGTGATATCGGTGTATGTCGTTCAAACCCAGAGACTAATATCCAATTGACTGCGTCTGCGGGGGAATGCGGCTCGCCAAATGTTTGTTGTATTCAACAGATCGCATACGCAATAACGCAACCTATGTACGATGACGGGCCGCCAGACAGTTTTGCAGCGGCTGACCAATCACAGCTCTCTTACCTCGTCCCCCGCCGCCCGTAAATAGGTGAGTTGTGTTTCAAAGGAGAATGTAGTATCTATGCGCTCTCCACTGTATAAGTGCTCCCTGTTCAAACCATAATGTTTCATCCAAAAAAAATTTTGCTTTAATCCCTAGTAACAACTCGATATGACAATATACCCATAACATTATTAAACTATTCCAAAGCCATTACAAATCCGTGAAGTTCACTCGCTTTACCTTTATCTCGTGAATCTATTAAGCCTGCACCTTTATCTGTTCATCTCGTGTAAGTTTACAACACATGTCAATGTTATCGTGCATCTCAAATGTTCAGCCCGAAAACCGGGTCACAAAAAGGTCACGAGAACCCACGTTCCCGCGATGAAATACCACCGTTTTGCGACAAAACATACAATAGTACACATACAGGTCGTTACCGTTGTTGAGTTTTACCTAATTTTGAATAAGGACTAATTGGAATAAGCCTTTATCCTTGACATGAGTAAACAATTCGTACAATACTATCGCATGACCAAAAACATGAGTTCCGGAATCACTCAATTATGCTGTTTTGTCTAATAAAGGACAGAATTATTTAACTTTGGGTAATATTTTGGCGCTATTGAGGCTTATGATTATTTCTTTGTTTCTATTTCTTCGTGAAGTCACGATATTCAGTTCACGATGTTCATTTATAAACACACAATTTATCGACACAGACCGCCAAATACACAGACACACACACACACACACCCTCTCTCACACACACACACACACCCCCTCGCACACAACACAATACAACTACTTACCACATCCACACACAATCACTGTTGTACATTTCTTGTTGTTGTTGCTCTTTTAGCTCAACTAGGTAAATAACCGTCACATAATTATTGTAAACTGTGTACATAGTTAAATCCGTAATTGGCCTTCTGACTAGCTGTAAGAATGGCTGTGTGATTTTTGTTCATTAATAAAATAAAATAAATAAAAATAAATGGAGGGATTTTTACGTCTACCTACTACTAAGCGCATTAATTTACTTAAGATAAATTAAATAATTATCTCATTGGCGCATGATCGTCACCGGATTCGATCCTTCATCTCCTAGGTGGGAAGCAAGCGTGCGACCCATTAGACCACGGAGCTCTGTTCAAGATGATTCAATATCAAGAATCAATTTAAATGTGTTAAGTTACTTTGAAATAAGTATATTCAAAGACGATTCCATCCGCCCCACCCATCACAATAATCCCTAAGGTGTTGGCATCACACTGCACAAAAGTGCACATCACGAGCCGGCGACAATGCGATAAAGAGCTTCCATGCGCACGCGTCGATTTAGGCTTTGAAGTGCGCCGATAATTGAGAGTTATTGCGCTCTGTGGCGGTAGCTGGTTGCTGGTATCGGTATATCGGTGGTAGGGCTACGGAATCAGCGGCTGTGTCTATAATTTACAGCAACAGCCTCCAAAGATCTTTTGGCAGTGACGTTTTCAGGGGGGCACTAGTTCTATGCAACTTAACGCAAAGGACCTGTCATCAAGCGTTAGTTCCACCTGTCACCTGTCAAAAGATCATTGGAAAGCCTCATTCAACGGCCGTCTAACAACTTAGGTTAAATTCGTCTTAACGTGTCACCCGAAACACGGAAGCGTCCGAAACAAACCCCACATAGAAACCGACACCCATCTAATACCCATCTCGGCCACGGACGCTTCGGAGAGATAATGATATATAAATAGGTAAAGTTAAAGAGCAACCGCTGATTCCCTGAGCACAGCATCCCACAGAAGGATAACGGAGTTGGCAGTTACGTCACTCGCGCAATTTATGTTGATGTTAATATTGTTTATGTGTGTTCGCTCGCGGCTCTGTTCGAATGTTTGTTTCGTATCGATGATTTAGTTCGGCGATTTATAGACATTTCGACACAATCGGGGTATTAGGAAACTGTTTTGAGGTGATATGTCCTCGATTGAGTGGTTTGGAACGTAAGTAACAGCATCAAGACTTTTCCTTGAAGGGATGGCAAAACATAGTCTGCCAGTGACGGGGGGTTAGTCCGTCGCCGCAGCTTGTAATTCATATTTCATATTATTTTTTTATTCAACATTAGCACTGAACATAAAAGTAAGGCTTTTTCGATATATTCATCAAGCAGTTGTTCTATTCTTCTCATTATACCGTCTGTCTTCTGATTCCGATATTGCTACCATATCGCTACTCTCGCAGATTTCCGACTAAATCCATACTCATTCTCACTCTGATCAAGCCCAGTCCGCAATTCCGGTACCTATGCCTCTGATAGGCATATAAAAAGCGGATGACGTGGGAATGGGTAGAGTACGGACTAAACCAGATTTCCGGTCTTTTTTCGATTTGATTTCCCTCGCAGTTCTCATCGCCTCCGTCCATTATAGGTCCTGTAACAAAAGGCCGCCGCCTCCCGCAATCTGCGTCGACTCGATAATCTGCGAGTATCGGGTGCGCGCGCGCTGGTCACGTATCCGCGCCGTTTACGACTCACGCCCCTGCAGGGATCGGGCTATACTCGGCTGTATGGCTAGGGTAGAGAAGTGGATAGGATAGAATATCAAAAATCTATACTTATAAAAGGTAAATATTATGGGTTCCGAAAAAAAAACTAAACCTCTGACTAAATTACTGACATTCCGAAAAGTCGCCCAAAAGGTTTTCGGTAGGTTAGTATTTTGTCCGGAGATTTTGTATTTCAGCTAGGTCAGGTTGGACTTTTTTGTTGGCTTAAATAGCCCTTATAAAATTCTTAGTTCCTGATTGACTGACTAATAGCACCGACATAAACCGCTGGCTCTAGAGACATGAAACTTTTTTACAGGGGTTCTTATAAAAGCGCACTGGGTTTACTTGTAGCCAGTTGATAAAAAATCTGTAGAAATGGCCCGACCCAGTGAGTAGGCACCAGTTTCATAAGCTGTAGATAGATATTGATAACGAACAAATTACGGGCGGAACTTTATTATCTTATTTATCCCTATGAAAAAGGGTGTGATACTGCTGCTAAGCTTGTGTTTGTTTTATCCACAGACCTCTTAATACGATCCGGTCCAGGGTATCCTAGTGTGCAAAAGCAATGTATAAACATTTACATACAGGAACATACATTGCTTTGGCCCCACACGAGGATACCACCCCTTGTGTCTTGAGAACCAGATACATCGACATCACAAACATGTAAACATCCAAGACCTGTTTTTTTAGGGTTCGGTACTCAAAGGGTAAAAACGGGACCCTATTACTAAGACTCCGCTGTCCGTCCGTCTGTCTGTCTGTCCGTCTGTCACCAGGATGTATCTTATGAACCGTGATAGTTAGACAGTTGATCACAGATGATGTATTTCTGTTGCCGCTTTATCAACAGATACCAAAAAACAGAATAAAATAAATATTTAAGGGGGTTCCCATACAACAAACATGTTTTTTTGCCGTTTTTTTAGATAATGGTACGGAATCCTTCGTGCGCGAGTCTGACTCGCACTTGGCCGTTGTTTTTTAATCCCCAGCCGTGAATCGAACTCGGGACCTTTAGCATGGTAGGCAGAGCAACAACCGCTGCACTGCTTAGGTCGTCGTATATGCTTGTATGTTTATAAAAATATATGTTAGAAAACGTTCCCATACTACATGACTGTTTTAGGGGGGGAGGGGGTTCGTCAAAGTACCACGCTAGTACAAAATATCAGTCTTAGCTCAGACTAAAGTGGTCAATCAGGGGGGGCAAAAACAGAAAAAAAGGTCACCTAGAGTATCGTTCCCTTACGTTGCATTGCCTTAGCAACGTAAACTTCGACAGCCCAGTATACACCCTCGCGCCTCAGGTACACCGCACAGAAGACTTCTTTACAATAAAGCCTGCGCAGTGATTATTGGCTTCACTAGCACCTCGTTATGACTTCACTTGTCACTTCGGATCGTGATCTTGGGAGAGTCGCCTCCCGGTGATTTAGAACCCTTGAGGTGTTTTAGGTTTTGCCTGTGGATGTGTATGATGATGCCATTCGCTGATTTCATATTCGTCTTCGTCTTAGTTTCTACATCGTAGTCCACAAAACAGATCGGTAGGAAGGATATTAGATAGGAAGACTATGTACAAAGGTGAGCTTAACTCTAAAAAGAGATTACGTATATTTTTGATGTAATATTACCATTACTGTTCGAAACTAAAAAGGCATGTTTTGTATTTCTAGTCTGATTTATTTAGTTTTTATTTAGCCTATTGCGGTGTCCCCTGCTGGGCATTGATCCTTCTACCCCGGCAGGAACTTATCCAGGGTCGTCCCTCCATCTCCTTTTGGGCCTAAAATAGAGTTTTAAAAATATTATTCAAATATCTCCTAAAGTGGAACGTAATGGTAATGAAGCAAAATTAACCTTAACCTTTTATAGGTCGGTCGCAGACAAAGTAATAAACATAACAATCGTTCACTATTTCTAGACCTTTCTATGCGCTCATTCATCCGTCGCCGTAGGCTCATCCTTTCCATCAAGTCCATTCCACACCTTGTTCAAATATTAACTGTAAACCTGCCAGCTTTTACTGGCGTAATATTTAGGGTTGCGTACACAAAATGTGTCAGTAGGACCCTATTACTAAACTTTCGCCGTCCGTCCGTTTCTCTGTTTACCCGTCAGCAGGTTATGCGTGGAGTTGTTATCATATGATTTTAGATTTTACAATACATTAGCTCTAACAACAAATAATGAACACATGCTTTAAAAAATAATTAAGGATGTTTACATGTGACATATTCTGACTTTCTCGCTTGATTTCAAAAGTTCATATAGTTGTTTCTTAACTACAGTAAGGAACCCTTCATGGTACTCGCACAGCTTGCACTTAGCCGGGTTTTTAAGCCATTATTTCAGGCGGATGACAAAGATGACATGATAATAGAGTCGCACGCCGCAAGAGCAGCCGTTAATAACTTGCACTTCATGTTGGTTTGCGTGTGCGCACACAATTTGTTCGGACTGTGTCTTATTTGTTGGAATTGGAAATTTGGAATATTAGTAAAGTACATTTCAGCTTTAAATAACACCGCTAAAAACCTCAACAAGCCGGTCGTTCCACAAGGATCAATACTTGGCCCGCAAAACTACTCATCCGGTTATTTTATCAAGCAAACTCGTTCAAAACGAAATTGAACTTGCTCGCTTAGTTAAATAATTCGGCATTTCGGTGAAACTCAATTAACGAGCCGGTTGTCTTACTGGAGCACCTTTCGCTGCAACAATTAAAAAATATACCGAGGTTTCCTAGAAAAGCTAAAAAGTACAGTTTTAACAAAATACCTGTTTTATCCACATATCGGGTGTGGTACGGTAATGCATGTATTTTTCGTATTTTTTATATATTTTTATAAATCGGGTGACTGAAATTGGGGAAATGCAGCACTATGGCCTGATACCATAAAAAAGCAGCAGCAGCATAACTTGGACCAGAACTACCACAGACCGCACGAATGAGGTCAATTGGGGAAATACATTATGTCCAACGGTAGATAGAAACGAAGATCAACTGAATAAACTCGAGCGACTTCAAAATCTCGGGATTCGTTTCGTCTTCGGTCTGCGCAAGTATGACCATGTCTCGGAGTTTCGCAGGGAGCTGAAGTGGCTACCTATCCGTCTTCGTCGGGATTTCCACACCCTCATCTGTCTCTTCAACATATTATTTAATCCACGCTATCCTGGCTTCTTGCGAGATCGATTTGAATTTTTGTCTTCGGATAGGCCCAGGAGACCACACGCTCGGTCACTGCTTATAACTCCGCAACACAACACATCCGCATATGAGCATGGGTTCCGTCTCCGTGCTATTGGACTTTGGAACGAACTTCCCAGTGCTATCAGGGACAGTCCTTCACTCAACATTTTTAAAAAACGCTTGAAGTAACACTATCTTTCTCTACCTTAATATACCTTAGTATCTATTTATATATAATATTTTGTTTTTTGTTTTTATCTGTATTTATGTATTTATTAGTAAGTAGTCTATTATTTTAATATTTATCGTTGTGCACTTATGTAGGTCTACCTTTTATTAAATTATCCTCTCCATCCTAGGTTTGCTGGAAGAGATCTCTTATTAGAGATAAGCTCGCCTTTGTACATGTTTTTTCTAATATTAAGTGTCTGTATTATGTTTTCTGTGCAATAAAGTATAAAGTATAAGTATAAGTATAGAATCATGCTGTAGAAAAATATGATGAAGAATATGAAAATTTATCGTAATCGAACATGTAACCCAAGAATCATGTCAATCAGACAAAAACTATTATGGACTGTATGTATAATAATAATGCACTGGTTTGTGAGAAAAACTATATAATCTGACGACTGTAAAAATAGACAAAAGGTACGTATCATAATTGAAACAAAAAGTAAACTTTAGAAAAAACCGACTTCCACAAACCCTATTTGATTAGATTGAGTTTAATACAAACTGTAACCCCTTACCCCCCCCCCCCCCCCCCTTGGAGAATTAATTTTGTCAAATCCCATCACAGTGCTACCCCACGCTACTAAGGAACCTCTGTACAAAGTTTCATGGCTCTAGGTCCACCGGCTTAGGCTATGCGTTGCCTGCCCGTCAGCCACGCATTGTATTTGTACCTAGTATTGAGCAGATCTGGTGGCCATATGTGGTCTTCATGAGCAGTTCCGCATCACAATATTATGCTTACCATGTGCATTTGCACGAGTTATTATGAAAAACACAAAAATCACTATAGGTCTGCCTATAATATTTGAAGAGTTCCCTCGATTTCTCCAGGATCCCATCACCAGATCCTGACCTGGTGTCAATGGGACCAATGGGAAGGTAAACCCTTTCAAACAAAAAAATAATTTTCCAAATCGGTCTATCCGTCTAGGCGCTATCGGGGAACATACATAAAAAATAAAAAAAATAATAAAAAACAAATATCCGGACGAATTGTAAACCTCCTCCTTTGGGAAGTCGGTTAAAAACCATAAAATACAGAATACGTAGAAAAAGTAAAATTATATAAAAAGTTGTGCAGTCGTGCACAAAAACAAAGTCAAGATTGTTAACGAAGAAATAAATGGCTATAATAAAGTGCCTTACCTATCCTTAACATTTTGACAACCGAAAGTCCTGTAGGCAGTAGTTTCCTAGAAGGCGGCGTATTTATGTTATGTTTTCGCCACATAGTACGATACTGTATTATGTTAAACGCTATAACCGTTATATTTAACCCGTTTTTCAACTTCATGTGTGAACGTGCATCTTAGTAATTAATCTGTCGTCTTTACCGTGTCACAAATGCCTACAAATATATATTTTTCGGTTCATCTAGGTCTTTTCTCAAAGTCGTAGGGTCCATTTTGGGTGTAGTTTGCTTTAGTTTTAGCGTTTGTGACGACGAATAGATTAAGCTTGATTGCGCAGTGTCATAATAAAGTGGATTCTCTTAATATTTGTGTGTGTTTTGCGCTTGATGAAAATCCGACGTTTTGCTGTTTTGACATACAAAAATTGTATTTAGTTACGGTGTAGGCACAATTCGGCCCACTTTTAGCCAGTTACTCAATACTACATTTCCATGACAGGTGACCAGCCCATCGCCTTACCTACAGATACTGAAGGATTCCAGAAATATAAAAATGAAGCGTAAATACAATCTCGATCGCATTCCAAGCGGTAACCGCTGAAACTCAATAAGATCTCCCAGTCGCGCCAGCCCACCCCTTGTCGCTTCGCCAACAAATTTCCCCTCTATCTTCCGATCACCGGTAATAAGTCGTATCGCAAGAATATCCAGCTGTCGATAAAGACGCCACCTGGCTGCGGAGTTTCAAACCCTTGCGTTGTACTCAGGTAGGGTTTAGCTCAAAGTATGCTATGTGAGCTCCGTGGTCTAGTGGTTTTCCCGCTTGCTTTTCACGATATAAAAGCTTGTTGTTAGATTTACTTATGTAGAGCACAGAGCCAGCATGGTGGAGTATGACTCAATCTTACTCATATCCGGGTAAAAGCCTGTGCCTCTCGGTTGGGATTAATGGGCTACATTTACTTTACTTTAGAATTAATAAGATACATAGGTAGGCATAAATCCTGCAACAAGCTTTTATATCGTATAAATTGTGTATGTAATAAATTAACGCATTTGATTCAATTTAAATTTTATTTTCTCCTTTTTAGGGCATATAAATAAAAGCTTTGTTAAAAAAAAAACACTTTTTAGCACTATCATGATATGACAAAAATCTATTCTAGACCTAGAGTACTTGTCAAGACCAGTCCAAACTTGACAGGGTTGCGTCGTTTGGTAATCGACTTCCAATGGTCACCTTCCGGCTTCACAGACCCTAGACATCATCCGGGACCAAAGTGCTTGTCAAGACGACTCAAATGAGCCCAAACTCGATAGGGTTGCGTCGTTTGGTAACAGAGTTCCCATGGCCACCTTCCGGCTCCAGCATCAGATCAGCACCATGTCATAAAAAAATATTCTAGGATCAAAGTACTTGTCAAGACAAATCAAATGAGCCCAAATACGATAGGTATGTATGTATGATAAGTATGTAACGCATGCAAAATTTCAGCTCAATCGGATAACGGGAAGTGGGTCAAATTCAAGCTGACAGATTTGACGCGAAGAACATACTGACATACAAACATACCGACCGACATACAGACATACAGTGCAAGTTAAATAAAAGCTTTTAAAAAGTCGTTTTGTGCCTCTGGCAGCCCGTATGGGAAAAGCTGTTACGCTATGTTATGTTGTTTGCTTCGTGTATCACTTCGCTGATAAATTACTAGGTAGTTTTACGTATCAAAGATACTAAATACGACTTATGTGTGCAATTTATAGGTGTCAAAACTTAATAACTAACTTAATTGGCAGCTTGAAATCCTTCAGCTCTTATCCAGTTGCCATAGGATCTACTTTCAAAGTCGTTTTTAATTTGTTTAGTTATGTCGCCTTTAGAATTCTATATATTTTTTATTTCTGCTGTACATTGAGCTTATCAACTAGCGTACTTAGATATCATTAAACACACTCGCCTCAATACCCAACCTTCAAAGACTCAAACCCACAAATCCATAATGACTCATTGAAACCTCGTTATAAATTTAATTGATTCCATACCTAAACTAAACAAACGACCTTAAACCACGTCATGCGACAGAGACGGTTATATCAGTTTATGCTCAAGCAAGAGCGAGATAGAAGACGAGCAAAAACAACATGCCGTATTTGGCATCACATGTGACTAAAATCCGCGATAAAAGATGGTCTTACGCAGCTACTGCGACGGGGTTTTCGCCATTATATTAATTTTCTCACAGTCTTCATAGGGATGGTGATGGCATAATTATTTTTGTCGTAAAATCTTCATTATTGGAGAGAGTTATCACATGTGTTGTGTTGACGACTACAGATGAAGATGTAGGACCGTTTTGATCACGATCTCGTAATTCCGTTAGATGTTTTTATGGGGAGTGTAATGATTGATGGATTGGACATTGGCAGTGGAAAGATTCTATAAAGAGCAGGCACACTCTTTACATTTTTTTTTACATACAGGCACATACATTGCACATTCATACACAACATTCCTGAATTTTCTTTATTTTTTCCTAATTCTATATCCATAATTTTTGTTTATCGCCCCAGTACCATCAAACACAATCTACTTGAGAAGTAAGTTGCTCATCCCTTACATGTAATTTATTGAGCACCATTTGACAACCGAGATACAGTGTTTTCACTAGTGCGGTTGTCACTGATCCCTCCTATTTTACGAAAAATGTTCCTAATTAAGTATCTCCCTATTTTAGTAAGTAGAACCTGTGTAAACCATGTTATCTGTCAATAAATAAATTTCAATTTCTATTTGGATTTGGCAGAGGGTGTAGTTTCTTATACAAGAGGTTCTGGGTTCGAGTGCCGAGATAGTAAAGACAAATATGAAGGTGGAAAATTCAATTGTATCTGCTTATGCTCATGTGCGTTGTGGCGAGGGTCTCGGTAAACCATTGTTGTCACGCCTTTTCCGATACCAGCTGGCAGAGGCACCTAGGCATCCTATGTGTTCGATGAAACGAAAATAGATTAAATGTATTTCGTAGTCCGATAGGGACCCGGAGCAAAGTACTAGCTCGCCTTGGTGCATGTATTTTCTTTTAATGTGTTTAAATATATGTCAATAGAATTGAGAGGAAAATTCGAAATTTCTTACGCTACGTAGAAGCGACTGTACCCTATTATGACACGGGAACTGCCAAATTATATGAAAATCCTACACTTGACACGTAAAAGCGTAAATAAATAGGTACAGTCAACGAATCGCCATCTGGGTTAAGCTTTCTGTTTTACTCTTATTGATCTAAGGATGGAGTTTCTTGATGTTTCTCAATCTATGGTTGATCCCACTATTAGCAAGATATTCATGTCCAATAGTGGGCAAAATAGCAGAAGACACTTCAATGTCTTTATCGCACAAAATAACACATTTTGCATGACAAAGGTGAGCTTATCTCTATAAAGACATTTCTTCCAGCAAACCTAGGATAAAGAGGAAATAAAACTTTTAATCTTTTGTTGTTTTAACATTGTTTCTTACAATTGTACTTTACTTTTTTCATCCATGAGACATAGAAAAGTGTATGACTCTTTGTCTATAATGCCTCTGCTAACAGGAAGGGTCACGCGGACCGCCCACGGAGACATCTACATAAGTGACGATGCGCTACCGTGCGACACGCATCGTGCCCAGCGGGTGGTGGGCAGGAAGCGTGCCTGTTTCGCTAATCTTTCCTTGTTTTTCGCTTTTGACCTACTCAAACAAACACATAAACATAGCTTCACGCCTTATCTCCTATGGAGCAATGAAGGTGTCCTCATGATGTTTTCCTTCATCGTTAGAACGTCCGATAAAATGTAATAGGATAAATGAATCTCTTGCCCTACTCTAATTTATTGTAAACTACAGCCGCACGTCGTTTTTTTTTATTCAACGGCAACATAGAAATGTGTGTCTGTTCTGTGGAATACACTAAAGAAATTACGAATTGGAGCCTTTTTCGAGGTCTCAAAATTAGGAACAGCACGTTCTCAACTAACAAACATAAAAATATAATTATACTAGAGTAAGTAATTGCTATGATAGTTTTATAAAGCCGCGCATATTGCCCCATGTTCAATTATATCTTAAATCGATAATAATTGAGATATAAATTATAATAATTCTAACATTTCAACACTCGCACGCGTACCAATAAAACATGTTAAATACTTACAAAGTGAGATAAGAGAAGTGAGCAAGACAGCTATGATTGTATCTAATCATCGTATGAACAAGCGAGATAACTATATTCCTCAGTTATCTATTCAAATCTAGCCAAGACCTTAAACGATTCAACGCAGTTTTCTTACACCGACCAAAAACAAACCATATTTGTTCCTCGTTGGAGTATAATTTATAATTGAAAAGCGAGAGGTGTTAAGTGAAATCAAGTTGCAATAGAATTATCGGTTAGTAGACAGAATATCGTAGGCAATAAACAGTCTTTCAACTCTTGCGCAGATCAATAGATATAGTCGCCGGCGCCGCATAGCGCTAAATCTCAGATATTTTCTACGTAAATGTTTAGCACGGCCGAATGCCGCTGAAATAAAGTGCTGCTTAAATATAATCGAGCCAATACTTCGGTTAGGTTTCTTGGAACAGTTTCATGATGGAAGCGAATATTATATGTTTTATCAAAAGTTCCATTGTCTTCAGAAATGGAAAAAATGCGAATGTTGTATTATCACTACCTAGTTCCTGTCAAAAAAAGCTATCGACGCTTAGTTCCATGGAACAAATCGGAAAAATATTTTGCATCAGTTCCACCATGGAACTAAATGTATGGAACTACACCGAAGTAGTAGCAATCTGACCACCTGGCACTTGAAGCTAATATCTGAGGTACCTATCCTAGTGTGGGGCTACAAATATACTTTGATGTTATGTTTGTACTTTTCGATAACGCCGCTAGCCCGTTAGTCGGCGTCAAGTAAACGGGACGTTCTTATCTGAATATCTTTGAAATCTGCGTCCGCGCAACCACAACTGTTATTTGTTCATAAACTTGTCGGTCTGTCCGAGATTGTGTTCTTGTTATGTCGGCAACTTGTCAATGTGTGTGTTTACGAAAATAGCTGTTATTCGCTGCTTTACTTTATGGCAAACTTGCGACCCGCATGCATTGAAACTACCTACTTACATTATAATTATTTTTCTTTTATTATATCCTGCAGAATGCTGGTTCATAATCCTCTTTATACTCTACACCGCGCTGGAACTGACGGGTTGATGGAAGGGTGTAGAGCTGTCAACCTGACTGTCAGAAGGGTGTAGAGCTGTCAACCTGACTGTCAGAAGGGTGTAGAGCTGTCAACCTGACTGTCAGAAGGGTGTAGAGCTGTCAACCTGACTGTCAGAAGTTCTGCAGCTGCCATATTAGAGCCTCTGTCACAGCTTTGCGACAAATAATAATAATAGTTATTGGAAACTATCGTCAGAGGTCACAAAAAGGTCCACTGACCTCTCAACCGGAGGCGGAAGTCTTTCGAAAATAGAACGCAAACGCGGACGGCGCGCCGTAACGTCATTTCCTGAGAGGCGCGTGCGCAGGTCGTCCCTATGCGATGCCGTCTGGCTGGACACTGACACTGATTGAAATCTGTCCTTTATCTTAAACTTACTCGTAATCGTAATCAAGGGATTGGTATCCGTTTAGAATATTTTTCTTTGTTTTCTCCTCGGATATGAGAGAATCGCTTCTGCGGCTGATTTGCCGCCAAATCAGAGAAGTCGTAAAACAGCAACTTGGCAGATAACAGCCTCCCTAGACAAAGTTAAACGCTAAGGATAGCGAAACGAAACGATAACTTTTTATGTATGCGATTTGACATTTGGCTTCGCTAAGGTGACGTCACGTAGCGATTCTAAATGTCAAATCGCATACATAAAAAGTTATCGTTTCGTTTCGCTATCTTTAGCGTTTAAAATTGTCTACAGGCACTGTAGTGCTACGTACACTCTGTCGAAAACCGCTCAATCTACTGTACTTATCATAAGATCTTTATAAACGTGTAATTTATGGCAATAAACGACTGAACTGAACTGAACATAAATCTCACTTAATAAGACATAAACACCATTATAAAAGTGTCATTCTCGCGAATTCAGCCAGTCGTAAAATAAACTGTCAAATGTAAAATATATGTCTTCGTATTTTCGTGAATAACCCAACAGCACAGTAAAGAGTTAGCCTTGACACACGCCGTGTTACAGTGACTCAGCGCAGGCGCCACCGCGGTCGCGACGGCCGAGAGGTTAAGGTGACATGCTGGTGTGTGTGTGGGGAAACCTGTGGGTTGCGAAAGTCAGCGCAAGTTTATGATGATGATACCATGTTTTTTTTTAATATTTACGAGCCTAGCTAGAGGGTAGACCTGGAAGTGTTGCTTGATACCTTCTGACAGTCGGGTTGGCCATTAGGCCGACACCACTCCACCAACCCACACTGAGCCAGCGTAGTGGAATATGGCTTAATCTGATAGATAGATAGATAGATAAATCATTTATTCAAAGGTACACACACATAAATTAATAACAAATAATTGAAACAAAAAGTAAACTTTAGAAAAAACCGACTTCCACAAACCCTATTTGATTAGATTGAGTTTAATACAAACTGTAACCCCTTATCCCCCCACCCTTGGGGAATTAATTTTGTCAAATCCCATCTCAGTACTACCCCACGCTACTAAGGAACCTCTGTACAAAGTTTCATGGCTCTAGGTCCACCGGTTTAGGCTATGCGTTGCCTGCCCGTCAGCCACGCATTGTATTTGTACCTAGTATTGAGCAGATCTGGTGGCCATATGTGGTCTTCATCAGCAGTTCTGCATCACAATATTATGCTTACCATGTGCATTTGCACGAGTTATTATGAAAAACACAAAAATCACTATAGGTCTGCCTATAATATTTGAAGAGTTCCCTCAATTTCTCCAGGATCTCATCATCAGATCCTGACCTGGTGTCAATGGGACCACCCTTGAGGTATTACCTATACGCCGAAAAAAGATTTGTTCAAATCGGTTCATAATTGGCGGAGTTATCGCGTAACAAACATAGAAAAAAAAACAAACATACGGGTCGAATTGAGAACCTCCTCCTTTTTTGAAGTCGGTTGAAAAATCAATTTAAATAGACGGCACTTAATAGTCTCTCTTGTATGCTGCTCTGCAATCTCATTCGTATCCATCTGTATAAAGGCCTGTGCCCCTCTGTAGGGATATTAATGGGCTACATTTACTTTACGAGTCTACTTTGTTCCAGTGGTGGGCTAATGCCTCTTTCTCCCTCCTTTTATTTTGAACGGTCTCCCAGTGGTCTCCCATTATACCCAACTCATCACTCTTTGCATTTTGTGGAGGCCTGTGGGTCTTTAGTATCTGTTTCTTTATTAATGTTTATGATTAATCGCTGACATCCATAAATCATATTTCTGATGATATTTGGTTTGTTTAATTGGTTTACTAAACGATAATAATATTCAAGAAAACCAATTAATATTTTCAGAAGTTGACACTCAGAGAAGAGGGACTATAGGAGGGTTTATCGACCAGTCGGTAATGACGAAATGATATTTCTATTTAACACAACATTCACAAGAAATTAGGTCACCCCAGATGGTATCATGAACAAAGAAGTACCACACTGGACCTTAACAAGAGGCAAACATTCGGACGGACGTTTAGTCACGCCCACGCGGGTTTCACGTCTGACGCCAATCTTCCGTTGTTGGGTGCGCAAGAGAGTCTTGCGCATGACACGAACTATACAGATAACCTACAGGTGAGATTATACTATAACCACAGGGTGCTCATCCCATGCAAATTAGGATTAGTAACCCTTCGTGAAAAGGAGATGGCGTGAGGAGTAAGATTTGTACTTTAAACGCCATGGTTTCAGTTAACATACTTCTAGGTGGCGCTAATCTTAGAATAAATCCTATATATCTTAGTGCCATCTCGTGGTATTTGCAATTTTTCGATGGTGCTGCACCAAGCGATAATAGCCTCGAACTAAAGAAGCTCCCGTAGCATCTCAGTTTACGCCGGTGTCATATTTTGTTCTAGGTGGTCTATCTGTATTAGTATTATATCTGTGCTATAACCCAGTACTATGAAGCCCATTAATGTCCTCACCAACCTTTACCCGGATACAAGTAAGACTAAGCCATACTCCACCGCGCTGGCTCAGTGCGGGTTGGTGGAGGAGTGTCTAGAGGCCATCCCGGCTGTCAGAAGTTAACAAGCTGTCCCTACTAGGGCCTCTGACACAGCTTTACGACTACTACCACCGAGTTGTGCTACTAGTCGGGACCTCCAGCATCATCGTTATCCGAAACGCCCAAAAAAACAAGCCACATAGAAACGGGTCATCCCAGTAATCATGCAATGTATGCATAACTTTAGCATTGAAAAAACCCCGCATAAAACCTTCCAGATTCATCACCAGGTCTCATCATCAGGAGAAATTAAAAAGGTCTCATCACAACGAACCTAATGATATTCTATGAATGAATAATCTTTCTTCTTTCTTTCTAACTCGATGGTACCATTTTCTCAAAGGTATTGTCTCTACGAGTCTAATGAGCCCAAACTCGATGAGTTTACTAGTAAGCATCCCAGGGTTCCAGCTCCCACCTTCGTTCTTCGCACTTCATCATCAGATCAGCTCGATGGTACCTCTCAAAGCGCTTGTCACAAAGAACCTAATAAGCCCAAAGTCGACGGGTTTACTAGTAAGCATCATAGGGTTCCCGCTCCCACCTTCGAACTCCATCATCAGACCAGCTTGATGGTACCATTACAACCAGCTCTAAGAAATCTACTTTCCAATAAATAAAAACAACATTCAAATCGGTTCACCCGTTTACGCTCCAATTGCTGAGAGACAGACAGACACACAGAGTGACTCACACGTCAAACTCATAACACCCCTTTTGCCTTCGTCGGGCGGGGGTTAAAATTGGCGTGACGAGATGTTGTGTTATCTAAAACACGTGCCATAATAATTTCTCTTACCAACGAACAAAAAAAACCTTGGTTTCATCTAACTCTGCCGACAATACGAACCATATCATAACTTGTGCTGCAGTATGTAACTCGATACCAAACCATCTTCGAAGCTTGACTCAGCCTTATTTACATAGTTGACACGTTTGTAGATTCTCATTCTCTGTAATGGACTTATCTAGAAATCATGATTGTTATTGTTGCTACCTAAACAGCGAATAGTAATGCGGACAGTTCGGATGATACTTTAACACGCCCCTTCGCTTGGGGACAGAAGAGTCCTGAATTGTAACTAGCCTATTATTATTATTTTATTTTTTATTTGTTTTTCTCAAGTACTTGTATTATTCTTGTTAGAACCGTCTCAATATCCAAATCTTAGCACAAACGCCTCGGACGAGGTACGGGCCTGCGAGCCATAAATACAGGTTATATTATTATCCTAGTTATGGCAGCAGTCAACCACCATTTTTAAGTGTACCTACCATTTTCCTTGAATAAATACTTTTACTTTACTTTACTCCTTTGACTTTGACAGTGGGTACCAAGACGTCAATTAATGTCTATTGCAAGGGGATGAGAACTTGATTTCCCCTAATTTTAATGTCATTTTTTTTTTTCCTTTTCGGCCAGGAGAATGACAATCTCTTGACTGAATGAAGGGGATTATATATTTTTTTTATAAAAGGCGGTCTAACAAATAAGGTCGACTAGCTAGATGGCGAGTTAACTCAGTTGTTACTGTTACTTTATTTTTTTGTATGCCTGTGCGCCTAAACGGGGCGTATTTTCACTACAATATGTGGCTGGCAAATATTGGTGTCTTTTTCTAACATATGAGTAAGCGAGGGCAGATTTCGTAGGTTTGTTTTTGGGTATAGATCTATAGACGTTATTTGTGTACCGAGCGCGAGCGGGGAGGACGTGATAGGTCATGAAGTCGGTTTTTTTTAAGTGTGTAACTTGGTGAATTACAATACTCCATTTTAGGTGACAGGGTGCTAGCCCACCGCCCGCAGGTAAAGATTTACATTAATGGCAAAAACTGAGAATATCCGGCCGGCTTATCTGGGAAATTGATGACTATATGCCGTAACTGTCACGATGTACACTTGCGGGGTGGGCAGGGGGCGGGGGGGGGCGATACTTACGTAAAGAGGTAAAGATGCCTCCGAGTGTAAATTCTGATGCGCGCTTTCTCTCGACTGACAGTCAAGGAGGAGTTTATTGGTGTGCTCATGGTGTGGTCTGACCAACGAATATCGTGAGCTAGATTTATTCACGTTTGCTGGAAGTAAAAAGAAGAAGAACGGCTGTGTGATTATTGTTCATTTTTAGGGTTCCGTACCCGAAGGGTGCCAAACGGGACCCTATTACTGAGACTTCGCTGTCCGTCTGTCCGTCCGTCCGTCCGTCCGTCTGTCACCAGGCTGTATCTCATGAACCGTGGTAGCTAGACAGTTGAAATTTTCACAGATGATGTATTTCTGTTGCCGATATAACAACAAATACTAAAAATCAAAAGAAATTTAATATTAAGGGGGGCTCCCATACAACAAACATGATTTTTTTGCTCATTTTTGCTCGATATTGATAATGGTAGCAGGTAGACGCTTAAAATGTTCACAATATATTGAGTATATATACTTAAAAAATAAATAATTAAATTAAAATTAAATTAATATTTATGGGGGGCTCTTATACATTTTTTTTGCGGTTTTTTATAGATAATGGCACGGAACCCTTCGTGCGCGAATCCGACTCGCACTTGGCCGGTTTTTTTTTTACGTAGCCTATAATGTGTCCCACTGCTGGGCAAAGGCCTCCCCATTTCGAGCCCACACATCTCTAGTCAGAGCTAGATTGACCCACTCTGGTTCGAACGTGTCCAGGTCGTCCCGCCATCTCCTTCTGGGCCTTCCTCTACGCCGGTGTCCGTCTATAGGCACCCATTCAGTAGCTATCCTCGCCCACCTGTCTGGGTGCATTCGGCACACATGGCCTGCCTTTAATAAAATAAATAAATAAGGGCGAATTTTACCAACGAAGAGTAACTTTTTACTCGTGAGTACTTTCTACTTTCATTTTGAACTATCTTTGTCATATAAATTATCCCCGGGATAGTTGTTTTCGCATAACTTTTCGTTGGTTAAATCCACCCTTGGTAGGGTAATGTTTTCTTAGGGCACGCGGTGACGACACGTTGAACTGACGCCATCATTACGTAAACCAGTAGACAGAGAATAGAATTATCTTGTCTACACGTAAACCGCGTAAACCGCATATGATGACAGGTTTGTTGCGTAGCAATAGCGCCCTCTGTAAACGTCACTCAGGTGTTAAAAGATAGTTGAAAGACGACACAGTAGACTTGTAATAAATTATTATTATTATTATGAGCCTGTAATATCCCACTGCTGGGCAAAGGCCTCTCTCCCCCTCTTCCACTCCATTCGATCCTGAGCGGTCTCCTTCCACTCTTTATCCCATAGACTCAACTCATCACTCCATCTCTTCCTGGGTCGGCCACGCTTTCTCTTTGCATTTACTGGGAGCCAGTCTGTGGTTCTCTTAGCCCAACGATTTGGCAGCATTCGAGCAACGTGACCGGCCCAGTCCTACTTTAATTGAGCAGCCTTCTGAGCTACATCTATAATCTTTGTCCGGGACAAAGACTTGTAATAATAATAAATAATAATAATAAATAATAATGTACATACGTAACATACGCTCGGAAAAAAATTGTGAGCGACTATTTTGTTAGCACTTGCTGTAGCCCAAATGGTTTGACGGATTTTAACATAATTAGATCTCCCTAATTTTTTCAAGTGGCACGATCAATATAATTTTTAAATATGGCGCCTGCTAATACATTGAGGAATAAATTTGAATTCAGTATGGCAAGTGACTTTAGCTGGGGTTTAAGTATTTAAATTCACCCCTTCAGCAGCGGGTTTCATTGATTTGTCAACTAGCGCCATCTGTACAGAAAATATATTCTGGTCATATCACAGCGGCGCGTGCGGTTTTTGTGTGGTCGGCGATGTTGTAATACTATAAGTATACTGATAAGGTTCTTTAGACCAATACATAATCCAATCACTATAAATATAAGTCTACCTTGATGTGAGGAATGATTCCTCCACTTAAAGTCTTCACAAAATAAAAGGCCCGTTTCGACAGTTCACGCCCATGAAGTTTTAACCCCTAATGCGTAGGTAATAAAAACCAACTGGTGAGTACAAGCAAAGCGTACAAGTTGCACCTAGGAAAACCGCTTCCTACGCGTTAGGGGTTAAAACTTCATGGGCGTGGACTGTCAAAACGGGCCTTCTATTTGGTGAAGACTTTAATGTACGTTTGTGCAATTTTGTAAATATGGACTGATGGCCATTTGGAATCACAAACACTGCTTCTCAAATTGAGATACAGGTTCGAATCCCGGTGCTCACGTATCAATGAGTTAGTAATTTATCTTAAAAGTACATTATCGGACGTTCCGTGTCTCGGATGACATTAATTAAGTTGTAGGTCCGGCTACTAAAGCTACTTGCTTATAGTATGTAGTAGTCGTAAATCCCCTGCACCGACCCACACTGAGCCAGCGTGGTGGAATATGGCTCAGTAAAAGCCTGTGCCCCTCTGTGGGGACCTTAATGGGCTAAAGTTGTTTAAAGGCTAAGTAATCTACTATGGACCATTGGCGTAATTTTTTTTATTCGCGGCCAACGGTATGTTTTTCATTATTTGGTAGCAGTATCATAATGTATTATATTTAAAGAGGAAGTATTGCTGTAAACCATTTCGAAGCCGAGATAATAGAGCTCAACACTTTTTGTACTGAAAAAACTGCAAAGTGAGATATCTCAGCCCCGAAATGATTTAGATAGCTAATGTACTCCTTAGTAAGATTAGCTTATTTTTAATTGCTCTTTCATATAAACTTTCACGAGTGGCCAATACTCAAAATCGACCAAACTCTATGGAAACGTCAAAACGACGCCAATATTAAGTTTCTTACTGAAATAAAGCTTTTGTATTTTGTATTTTAATATTACCCAATGCCATATACTACACAAACCTGCGTAAAACCAGCAACCCTTTTGTTTTCGAACCAAACAATCACAACACTTCATTTAACTGCCACTCAAACAGACGACAATTATCGTGTCTAACACACACAAACAGTTTTTAACTTGTTAACAGTAAGGTGGTACAATCAGCAACAGATATATGTGAGCATGTCTTATGTATGATATATCCTCAGCGTTGACATTGTCATAATATTGAGACTTCTTTTCTCGCGCTATCGAGATCAGCCTACGTGATCGAAATATCGATTCGTGATACCGATTATCTCCATTGAAAACACAACTCACTCAAGTGTCATTTTAAAATAAGCTGCCAAGTACAAGTTGCACTCGCTTTGAGAGCGTTTCGTAAAATTTCAGTTTTTCATATTCACCCCAGATTTAGGGGGTTAAAGTTGTGGATTTTGGAGTTTTTATGGGATATGGATGCAAACATGTGCTTGCATACCAAATTTCAGATTTTCAGGACTTCGGTAAGTACCCTAGAGGTTAGGATGACATGCGAATCGGTCATATTAGTAAGAATAACTTTTTCAAAATTTGTCTAAAAATATTATAAAAATACATTTGAGATCCTCAGATCATGCGCTTTCATTTCATATGTCACACAGCATTTTTTTTTTCTCATTTGTCCTCCCAAAAGTGGCCCCCAAATTCCATATTTATATATTTACATTGCACCTCTGTCTTTGGGTTACAGATATTAAATTCAGGTATTTGTACCAATTTTCAACTTCATCGATCCAATATGTTCGGCGTAAATTGCCTGTGACGACGGACGGACAGACAGACAGACAGACAGACAGACGCACGTGCGATCCTATAAGGGTTTCTACTTCTGAGATACGAAACCCTAAAAATCGTAATTTCGTTTCAATACCAACGAAATTACTTAGCCTAGTTTCCGACGGACTGTGCCTGCCCTCCTGTGCCTCCTGATTATTAGAAAAATCGGACGGAAATCGAAAATTGGACACTCACTCACACATAGGGTTTCGCGAAAACATGTTTTTGTTGTACTTTTTCTTGTCTTCGCGTCTCGCATTTAATCGATTTATGTACACCCCTTCTTTACTCGACTGTACCTATAAGTTAAGTTCCCATGCTCCGCCCACGCGGGTTAAATATTAGTCCGTCTAATTAACGTTTAATGTGCTCGGCTACCAATCGGTAACCGTAAGCGGGCCTTTTTGTATGTGTGTTTGTGTGCTTGTTTGGTAATTGGTGGGGAGAGGGTATGGGCCTGGCTGGTAGTTTGGTTGGTAGCTACATTATTATTTGGTGTTTAACCAAGTTTACTTACACCATAACACATTTTCTTATTGGAAGAAAAATATAAGTTCGTTACTGCAGAAATAAAGCTCTAGTAGGGTTTTTGTTGACCGTTTTAACCAATATTTATTTATTTTATTTGGGACATCAATAGCACATTACCTGAGTTTCTTGCCCTTCTCTGCTCCATCCCTAAGCCCACAACTTCCGAACGGGCGCTAGTACACAAAAATATTAATATTATATTGACGTTGACTAAGTAAACTGTATGATTTTATGGTCAATATATTTTTTTTAACTTGAACTTGAATATGTCACTAGGAAACCGATTTGATCGGTGCAACTTTATTATTCCCTCGTGAACACTTTTGGGGAGAAGAAGTGACAAATATAGTTGTTCTGATTTCATGATCAAATCAATCATGTTTACCATCAGTTCTTTAGTGAAAATTGTTCAGAATTGTGTCCCTAACCAAACCATTAAAAATTTATTATCTATATTTGGTCTACTATAGGTCTATAAGGTGTAAATGAATTAACGCAAAATGAGAAACTACTTTGTTAGGGACATCATTCTGAGCAACTTTCATTATGAAACCGATTTGATCAGGTTTACTTTTCTATCACTTTATTTTTCAATTCCCAGTACATTTTGGTCTGAGTAGGTCAGCTGATTTGTATGGAGAATTGAAAAATAAAATTACTCTGATCGGTTTTATAGTGAAAGTTTCTCAGAATGATGTCCCTAACAAAGTAGTTTCTCATTTAGCGTTAATTCATTTACATGTTGTGTATTTTACGCATTGTATGGAGTTTAACACCAGCTCCGAACCTGCATCTCCTGCATATAGCGTACTCCTGGAAGCCCTTGATGACAAACGACCATACAAGCCTTAACCCCTTCTCTCTCAGAAGCACACCGCTCGAACGACCGAACAATTTATTATTATTATTTATTACAACGGCTAACTATTGTCATATAAGATTTGTCGGCGAACCAGTTACACGTGGGAGAAACACCACAACTAAAATTAATACACGCGAGCATCAAACAACACGCATTATAGCCTGCATCATTAATTAAAACAAAACGTAAGGCTGTATACACACTGACAAATTACTCGTCAGACAATGGACTTTCGCTACTGAAGATTAAAGGTGAGCACACACTAGACAACGTAGGTGGAGAGACGGCTGTGAATATCATTCATATAAATGCTCACGACTTTTCCCCAGAACAGGGGCAGGCGGAGACTATAGACCTGTACTTGCTACGATTCTGGCATATTTTGCTTCATCATAATATGATTAATCATCATCATCATCATTCAGCCCACACCTACCCACTGCTGGGTATAGGCCTCTTCTCTACCACGCGATCCGCTCCTGTCCTGGTCCTGTGCCTCCCGGTCTCCCTAGACTATGGCGGTGATATTATTAAATATCATTTATTCTTTGTTATTTTTTTTTATAAAATTGGGAATGTCTTTTAGGTAAGACGTCGTCGTATCTAATGAAAAACATAATATTACTTTATACACCAGACCTTGTAAAGTATGACGCTCCTTTCTTAAAATGTTTTGTAGTTTAAACACAATATTACATTGTCTCTAGTACCAAAGCTAATCAAGCTATAGCTATATAACACGTAAATGTTTCGCCACACCTCGCAATTAATAACATCTCTCATACTACTAGACAAAACGTACACACGTAGAACAAGTTGGACACAATGAGTGTACACCTACAGTGTACAGTGGAGATAGCATCGACAGTGAAATTAATAAGTTGGATTCATCGCGATGACTACTGTACCGGTGCTGGTAGGTCCGCACTGTGGAGGTAAAATGACGTAAATTGATTTTGTAGAACAATATTTTTGAATTTATTGTGAATTAAGAGGAAAACTGAAAGCTAAACGCAGATGGCGTTGACTGTAACTATGGTTTACGCTTTTACATGATAGTCTATTCGTGACAAGAATGCAGTGAAATTTAAATTTAAATCTGTTAACACACTCACAGGACAGGACACAACCTTCGCGTTCGAAAGTTTGCCTTCAACTGGTGACTGTGAACTTGGCTTGATAATTGGAAACGATTTGATTGGTTACGGGGCGTAGCTAGGCCGCCGGACAGTGATGACTTTATTGCATTCTTATCACGAATTGACTGCAGTGTCAAGTGTAGGATTTTATACAATTTGAAAGTTCTCGTGTCATAATAAGGTACAGTTGCATGTGCATTTTTCATTGGAAATTGACAGGTTTCCTCTCAATTGATGCAGCGCATTGGCGAACCTAAAGATACTTGTCATGTTTACCATTGTGGAAAGAAGTAGGTATACAGTTCAGTTCGCATCGGTTTATTCAGTCACAAGAAATTGTGTGCCCTCAGTATAAACATAATAAAAATAAAACCCTGAAAATATTAAGGCCACTCATGATGGATGATTGATTAACTAGGCAACTGTCATTTGTCATCAAATCTACTTAATCAGACCCATTGAAACTTAAAAGTTATATAACTTAACTTAACTTTACCAGAATCATCACAAAATTCTCCGCCAAATATCCAAAAACATCCGACAACCGAAATTTCACTTCGAGCTTTCTCCGCCCAGCCCCTGCCCGCCCACCGCACACAGCGGTTAATGCAGCTCTAATGTGACATTATTTATTATGCCCCAGTGTACGCCCGCCCTTATCTGGGCCACTCTTTGTTGTGGTCTGTGCTAATAAATATCCGGCTGAATTAGTTAATATTCCGTTGCGCGGGATAAATGGTGGTCGGATGGCTTAATTGTTACATTCAGAGTTACTATACTAGTAAATGTAGCCGATTAATTTCCCCACCGAGGGGCACAGGCCTTTACCCGGATCCGAGCAAGATTGAGCCATACTGCGCTGGCTCAGTGCGGGTTGGTGGAGGGGTTTTACGACTACTACATACTACAAAGTAGTGATAGTAGCCGGGACCTACAGTTTAACGTGCCATCCGAAACACGGATATACTATACTAGAATTACAAATTTCGTAGAAAATTCATAGCAGAACATCGGCAGTAAAACTTAATATGAACTTTAAAGTCATATATGGATTTGTACTGGACATGGTTTACCGTATTGCTTCGAGGTTAGTTAGTCGAGTTTAGGGTCTATATTAGTGCACTAAACCTGATCAAACACTAGATATTAGCGCCAAAAGTAACATAGTAGCCCTTATTGGCAAATTGTGCCTCATGCACCTCGTATGGGAAAATTCGTGACGCTTCTTCTTCTTCTTCTTCTTCTTCTATCAGGGGGATGTTGTGCCTGCACCTGGCCCCCGAGAGCGGGGCCTTTGTGCATGTCCCCTGCACCTGCACTCTAGTTCAGCCATCCCAACTCCAGCACAAGCTGAAGTAGGAGGCCTGGATGTTCGAGGAGGGTTGACGCTCTGCTGTTGTCTCCCAGAATCGCGATTCTGGTCTCTATGGTGGAGGGGCACGCAAGCAACATGTGCTCCACGGTCTCGTTCGTGACACTTTACTATTGTATCTTTATTTCTTCACGTTTCCAGAATTATTTATTTATTTATTTATTTATTTGACACACCAACGACGCAGTAGACGATACATTACAGTATAAATGACTTACAGCTAGGTCTCGCCTACGCGTTAATAACAGGTGTGCGACAGCATTCACAAAAAAATATTATGAGAAGACATGCAAAATGCAAATTAACAAAATAAAACACATGCAGGTTTACGCTACTTACATGAAGTCAGGTACAACACAATGTACCTTATTATGTAATTAAATTGTTTTAAATATTATTAATTTATATTTTAAATATTGAATTGTTTAAAATATTATGATATGAATTTATGTTAAGTATTATATATTATTGATTATTTAGTTGTTTATTCGTTGGATCCAATTATAGTCAAGGTTACGATTTCCTCTACTTAATGGCTGCTACATCGGAATATTAATGACCCATTAATAAAAAAATTACGCATTGTCATTTTCAATTCTAATTGCATTCGCGTAAGTGATGATTGATAACGGGTGTAATAATATTGATTTATTGACCTGATTCTGTGCACGCCATTTATTTAATAGGTCCATTATTTGTGACAATATCAATAACCAACAACTTTAATTACAAAATCGCTTGGCACTACTTGGTAGTAACACATTTGTATAATTCCAGCAGTTTTATTTCCTAAAAAAATGTTGGTAACATGCAAGTATTTCACAGAGCTCACGAACAAAACTACCGTTTTTGACAGTTCCTAAAAATTATCTGTTTTGACTAGCAGCGTAAAAACCGTATTAAAGAATTCCAACTACATAAATATACATACCCGTAGACACAGACAGCGCTGCGCCATTTCTCAAATCTGTACTTTAGAGGTTGACAATAGTAAGTCCACTTTTTGAAAATTTCATTTCTCTACCTCTAGTGGACTTACTATTGTCTACCTCTAAAAGTGGACTTACTATTGTCTACCTCTGAGGTACAGTGAGGTGGCACTCGAATTACGGCTGACAGACTTGCGGCGAAGAAACTGGCTAATTTCATGACTTCATCATCTCAACATGTTAGAACAAGTCCATAATAATCTCATTATGTTGTTTCATCCAAATATGTACAAACAAAATTTTACAAGCGAAAACAAGAGTCAGGTCAGGGCCTCTGATTTGTAACAAAAAAAAACCTGTAATTTAAAAGTCCGGGTTCTCTTTTTGCGACACCCACTTCAGCGACCCACGCTGGGGCCTTCACAAAGATATACTTATTGTAATTTACAGAAAAATAACTCATAAGTAGTGTAAGGTAGAGACCATTGAAGAAGCTTCTGTAAGTTGGCAGTTTGAATGCTTTTAACAATGTCAAAAAGCACGTTTTCTGTTTTGAATATAACGCCTTACAGCTTCCTGTTGTCTACATAGATTTCTTTTGTTTCGTATATCACTTTTACTAGTTAACCTCGTACTGTGTAGGTTCCAATCCGGACCGAGAACATCAGAAATTAAGCATATTTGCTCAAATCGATAATGAACATTTCCTTCAAATATATGTGAAAGGGTTTTTCTTCTTCGGGTGCCATCTAACATAGGAGGTTGGCGACCATTACGCAACGCATTCCGGCAACTGCTCACGGGATGCTGAGGCCCGGAAAAGGGATGTTGTTGCGGAACCTCCTTTCAGTGGCAAGCTGGCCGCATACCATGTCATTTTGATTTATGTTTCCTTTTTAGGGTTCCGTACCCGAAGGGTGCCAAACGGGACCCTATTACTGAGACTTCGCTGTCCGTCCGTCCGTCCGTCCGTCCGTCCGTCCGTCCGTCCGTCCGTCTGTCACCGGGTCCGCCTGCACGAACCGTAATAGCTAGAAAGCTGAAATTTTCACAGAATGTGTATATCTGTTGCCGCACCAACCACAAATACTGAAATACGAGAGATATTACAAATTGAAAGTGGTCTCGGTACAAGATACGTCTTCACAACACGCTTGAAAAGTTTATACCAAGGCCATTTTGTTTTGGTAGGTAACCCAAGCAGCACATTAGCGCATTTAGCAGCCAACTAAACATGGTTGGTGGCAAAAATCACTATAATGGGTCGCATATCAGTGCAGATTATAACGACTAGTTTTTAACTCAGCTCTAAGTTCTACAGGAGAACAAAATATTACTGATAATGGCATATTGGTGAATTTTGCCACCATTTAACAACTTGTAGTGCTTAATTGTCTAAATTCGAACTAACAGTGGCAAATAGGCTTTTATATTCACTGATATGACACCCATAGTCGCAAATGGGTTGTTAAAATTACTGTTATGCCTATTTGGCACTTTGAGATCCAAAGAATGGCATATTAGTGTATTTAATGACTTATAGTGGCAGCTATAAGCTTAGGTTGTTATATGCACTAATATCCTACTTTGAGTTCTTTATGGGGGTCGCCAAGAAGCGAGAGTACCAATTTTCACTTATATAGAACGACAATGACACTTGAAGTTGTAAAACTAACTAAGATAGCTAAGTAGCCCCATAAATATTTACACAAAAACCGTTAAACATCAAACCGGCCAAGTGCGAGTCAGACTCGCGCACGAAGGGTTCCGTACCAATATCTATAAAAAATCGCAAAAAAACACGTTAATTGTATGGGAGCCCCCTTTATATTAAATTTATTTTGTTTTTAGTATTTGTTGTTATAGCGGGAACAGAAATACGTCATCTGTGAAAATATCAACTGTCTAGCTACCACGGTTCATGAGATACGGCCTGGTGACAGACAGACGGACGGACGGACGTGGCTGGCTTCGTGGGAACCAGAAACAGCGACAACACAAACATGTAAACATCCAAGACTTGGGGTATTTTTTTTGTCCCTAGCCGGGATTCGAACCCGGGACCTCTCGCATGGTAGGCAGACGTGCAACCGCTGCGCCACAGAGGTCGTCAATACCAATATCTTTTGTTGTAACGTTTTTCTCTAAAAGTAGGTACGTGAAATGTATTATTATTATTTAAAACAGTTCGAGTGTTTCTGCCATAGCGTAGAAAACTGTTTTAATGACTTACTCATCGTTCTTGGAATAATTTAAACAGTACCAGCAGCATTTAAAAAATACCGAAATTTCGGTATACCGGTATTTGAAATTTTCAATACAGCTAAGATGTATTACAGCGTAATTGTTCCTACCTTCGAAGTCCATCATCAGACCAGCTCGGTGGTACCATAAGAACATGCTCCAAGAAATCTACTTTCGAATAAAAAAAACTACATTCAAATTGGTTCACCCGTTTACGCTCCGCGAGCTGAGAGACAGAGACACAGATACACAGATACCCAGAGTGACACACGCGTTAAATAAAATCATAACACCCCTTTTCGAGCAGAGCCCATAAACCCTTCGATCGCGATCTCGCTTAGTAGTACATGCGATTCGCTTGCAGAATCTGGCCCCAAGTATTTTTTTGTTTTCTCACGGATCACCAATTGAAACCGAAAATAGTTACTACAGGGTCTAATATTCACTCATTTGATAAATTCGAAGGTGCATTTAGGTGATATTTGGATGTATAGGTGCCATTATGGAGTAAATAAGCTGATATTGCAACTGCAAGTAATTGGTTTGATCGCCATGATTAAAAGATGGCGAACGCAAATTGCAAATATTTTGAGACGATTAAAACAATAACAAGTTTACAACGTAAATTTGACGCGTATCTGATACATTCTAGCAACAAAATAATCGCATTCTGACCACCAGATTCCAGATTTTCAACAGAAAATGTAAAAGTGAGGTTATGTTACAATTAATTATTATATTTTTTTTGAGGAAATTTCCATCAGAACGATGGCGCATTAAAATCTTATAAGAAATATAATATGCACTTCACAATAAAATCAAAATTGCACCGGTTTTATCTGATCCTAAGACAGAACATGCGCATGTACCTAATTACGTAAATATGTTGTTGTTAGAGTGTAGAAGTCTAGCCATCACCATTCGTTAATAACGCACTTACCTTGTAGTTATATACGATGAAAATCTCTTCCAGTTCCAATATATAATCACTCAGTCTACTCACACAAACAAAACAAAGCAAAAACAATCCTGCTTGCCACTAATAGTACTACACTGATCTAATGAACGAACTGAATAGACTATCATTCGTTCAATCAGTCCAATTTGCACTTGAAGTTCCAATTTTCACCAACGGTAGCAATTTGAACGCGTTTAGACCTTATTAGATCTTTAAAATAGGCTGCTATTTTTCGCCTTTTGGTTGCATATAGGTGCTATATAGGTTCTAACCACCTATATAGCACCTACGTTAGATCCAAAAATCACCTTGCGTAGCAATTTGATATAATATGGAACTCCTATGCCACCAAATGTGCTGCTTGGTTAAGCCTTCTTTTAATGAAACTAAATTTAAATGATATGGCAATGTCGTCCCCGGACTTCTACAAAGACTTTAAATATTAATTGATGAATTACGACGTCTCTATTTAGTCTGTAGAACTTTTAGAAAATAATTATAAAATTAATAGTTTTTAATTACTTTTGTTTTCATACAAATCTCAGAGCTCAGAAATTAATTTTTTCCTTTTGGCCACTTCAAGTTTGGCTGCCAGTGATGTTTTAATTAAATACTCTTTGGTGCGTTGAAATGATGTTTTGCAGTCTGCATGACATTGACATAATGAGTGAGTGAACCTCATTGTACGGAAATTGTAGATGGGTGTCTCACGTTTTCCAGTAGGAGTAGGTTGTAGACAGTGCTGCTTACGGCGGCGTTTAGTAGGTACTAAAGGCCCTAAAAGCGCGGCAAGCTTTGAATCAATTCAAATGTCATTTTTCAACTAGCTACAAAGTTATTCTGACATAAGATGATAATTTGAACAAAACTTTTTGGGTATTTCATGAAAAATACAGTTACAGATCACACATATACAGGGTGGAAAAAACGAATGGGCCCTGGAGGGAAAGTACCTTAAAATCTCAAGATATCCGTCCGTCCGTCTGTCTGTCACCAGGCCATATCTCATGAACCGTGGTAGCTAGACAGTTGATATTTTCACAGATGACGTATTTCTGTTCCCGCTATAACAACAAATACTAAAAACAAAATAAATTTAATATAAAGGGGGCTCCCATACAATTAACGTGTTTTTTTGCGGTTTTTTTAACCGACTTCCCAAAGGAGGAGGTTTACAATTCGTCCGGATGTTTGTTTTTTTTTTTATTTCTTTTTTATGTATGTGCCTCGATAGCGCCTAAACGGATGGACCGATTTGGAAAATTAGACCGATTAGACCTATAGTGATTTTTGTGTTTTTCATAATAACTCGTGCAAATGCACATGGTAAGCATAATATTGTGATGCGGAACTGCTGATGAAGACCACATATGGCCACCAGATCTGCTCAATACTAGGTACAAATACAATGCGTGGCTGACGGGCAGGCAACGCATAGCCTAAACCGATGGACCTAGAGCCATGAAACTTTGTACAGGGGTTCCTTAGTAGCGTGTGGTAGCACTGATATGGGATTTGACAAAATTAATTCCCCTGGGGGGGGGGATAAGGGGTTACAGTTTGTATTAAACTCAATCTAATCAAATAGGGTTTGTGGAAGTCGGTTTTTTCTATAGTTTACTTTTTGTTTCAATTATATAGATAATGGTACGGAACCCTTCGTGCGCGAGTCTGACTCGCACTTGGCCGGTTTTATTTATTTTACTTTTACGTTTTGAAATAATACTCTGGCAGTGTCACAACATAAATCATAGCAGCAACATCATTCACAATTTTCTCTTATTTTCTAAGCCCAAACACAGTCCACTCCCTCTCACTATCGATAAGATGTCGTGCTCATCCCAAACCATTCTCATAGATTTTGGAGCCAGGATGTACGTGGGCGACTGGGGGGCAATTCTGGCGCTAGCGAGCTCATGAACATGTCCATGCTCGAAGATACCGAAATCTCTATCAAAAACCTATTCTTACGACTAGCTTTTCGACCAACCAAGATATCTCGATCCGTTTTCGATTGGAATAAATATAAATCGAGATCGTTTTCGAAGGATTTAGGCGCTATCAATGCCGTAATCTCGACTGGGGAGATGATCTCGATAGTGCGAGAATCGGGGAGCCAGGGGGGCAATTCTGGCGCTAGCCAGATCATGTCCAGGGTCGAAATATCGATTTTGAGATACCACAATCTCTATCAAAAACAAGAAAAAGCTATTCTTACGACGAGCCTTTCGACGAACCAAGATATCTCGACCCGTTTTCGATCGAAATAAATATAAATGGAGATCGTTTTCGAAGGATTTAGGTGGTATCAAAACCGATATCTTGACTGGGGAGATGATATCGATAGCGCGAGAATCGGGGGGTCAGGTCTTCTGCATCCCTGTTTCTTGCCTTGCATGATCAGTTGAAGCGTGATTATTTGTCTTTGTGCATTAAATTTCTGAATTCATCAGGCCCGATCACTCAAACACATCTAAATCTATATCCCTCACCATAAAATCAGCCATCAAAGTTCACTAACCCTCGATAAAGGAGAACGCCGTAAACCTTTCACGTCGCTAATTCAATGTATCGCATCGTATAAATGAATCCACCATATTACGGTCTCGGTTTCAACAAATAACACTCATAAAGCAGATTAATACGATACAAAACGCTACAATATTTCATACGGCCATGCGTGCGGGCGATTCTGTGCGCGCTATACAGGGGGCTCAAATTGAGAAGTAGTCAAAATGGGGAGTGGTCAAAATGAGAACTTGTCATGAACCTTGACCTAGTGGGAAGTCTTGTTTTCATTCACCAAAATGAAAACTAGTCATGTTAGAATGTCATAATTCATAATTCTTTCAACTTCAATTTTAGTTCATGGCAATCTGTCTTATGCCAGACAATTTATGCCAGTGTCATGTGATGACGAAACATGTGAGACGCGTAACAAGATTTAAGAATGGGTGGTTGATTTTTTGAGATCTGATATTAGAAAAATCGACACAATAATGGTTAATTACATTCAATATGTAAGTACAAATATACATGGAACAAATAGTTAGTGAGCGACCGACAACTTCTATAAATTTCACGGAATGTCAATGTCAGTCTCAAACCACAACGCTACAGAGTAAAGTGCTTTTCACCAAAGAAGTCCCACGGCAATTAGTGGAACTAAATTTGACAGCCGGCCATTTTGTCGTTGTTGGTGTGCTGTTACTGTGTTCGGACGTTCGTGATATTTTTATTAATTGTTCGTGTTTAAAGTATTGTTTATAATGCCTAAGGTTGTGAAAAGTGCTGGCCGAGAAATTATACTCAAGGTGAAGGAGTATTGTGAAGCAGAACAGCGGAATCAAGGTATTCTGATACCGATAAACAATGTTCGCAAGAGAGTTACCGCCATGACAGGTACATTTTTAGGGATACCATAATGTAATGTTTACCGTCTTGCTTGGAAATTTTAAAAATAATAATGAACGCAATATTGCTGTCAGCATTTAAACATGTAATATTGACACTTTGTTATTTTATTGTACAAATGAATACTAAATACTGACATTAGAAATTACATTGTTATATTTTGTTCATTGATATACTAGGTTATTTATTAATTACAAGTTCACCTCGATAAACAATTTCAAGATTTTTAATCTATTTATTTCATTACAGGTGTTTCTGAGAAAACCGTCTCAAGGATAACACAAGAAGGAAAAACAGCCGCAAGTACTTCGAAAAAAATTGTCACACCAGGAAAGAGCCGTCCACATCCAAAAAAGTATAACTTGGATGATTTTGATCTCTGTGCCATTCGCCAAACTATTCACCACTTTTATATTGTGAAGAAAGAATTGCCTACTTTAAACAAATTACGCACCGTATTGAAAGAGGATATTGATTTCCAAGGGAGCATCACAACTCTGCATAGAATATTACACAGTATTGGTTTTAAATACAAACGATGCCAATCTAAAAGAAAGATATTAATGGAACGCCATGATATAACTGCTTGGCGATCAAGATACATTGAGAAAATACGAAAAAACCGAATTGTCGAAAAAAGACCGGTAGTGTTTTTGGATGAAACCTACATCCATAACACATACCATGCTAAAAGTTGTTGGCAAAGTAAAGAAGAGCCAGGGCTTTACGTTCCGGAATCTGCTGGAAGTAGATGGATCATTGCTCATGCTGGTACTGAAAATGGTTTCATAAACAATGCATTACTGATATTTAAATCACAATCAATGTCCTCTGATTACCATGACGATATGAATTCGTCAAATTTCCTGAAATGGATGACTGAAAAATTAATACCGAATCTGCCAGAGAGATCTCTGGTGGTTATGGACAATGCTCCATACCACTGTACACAACTAAATAAACCGCCAACCATGTCAAGCTTAAAAAGTGATATGCAACAGTGGTTGCAAGAAAAGGGATTTTATTTTGAAGATAACTGGACAAAAGCCATATTATACGATCTAATTAAACACAAGAATAATTGAAACAAAAAGTAAACTTTAGAAAAAACCGACTTCTACAAACCCTATTTGATTAGATTGAGTTTAATACTAACTGTAACCCCTTTTCCCCCCCCCCTTGGGGAATTAATTTTGTCAAAACCTATATCAGTACTACCCCACCCGACTAAGGAACCCCTGTACAAAGTTTCATGGCTCTAGGTCCACCGGTTTAGGCTATGCGTCGCCTGCCCGTCAGCCACGCATTGTATTTGTACCTAGTATTGAGCAGATCTGGTGGCCATATGTGGTCTTCGTCAGCAGTTCCGCATCACAATATTATGCTTACCTTGTGCATTTGCACGAGTTATTATGAAAAACACAAAAATCACTATAGGTCTGCCTATAATATTTGAAGAGTTCCCTCAATTTCTCCAGGATCCCATCATCAGATCCTGACCTGGTGTCAATGGGACCACCCTTGAGGTATTACCTATACGCCGAAAAAAGATTTGTTCAAATCGGTTCATAATTGGCGGAGTTATCGCGTAACAAACATAGAAAAAAAAAATAAAAAAAAAAACATACGGGTCGAATTGAGAACCTCCTCCTTTTTTGAAGTCGGTTGAAAATAAAGGCCCAACTACTTATGCTGTCGATGAACTTCTAAAAAACCACAACCACGAAGTTTTAAAGCTGCCACCTTACCATTGCGACCTAAATCCTATTGAAAAAATATGGAGTCTCGTAAAAAGACGCGTGGCTGACAAGAATGTTGCCCAAGACCGGAAAGAAATAGTGAAATTGACTGAAGAAGCGTTTGCGAGCATAACCCCAGAAGACTGGTCAATACAATGCAAGCACGTCGGACATTTAGAAGATGAATATTTTAGAAAAGATGGGCTGATAGATGAAGTAATGGACCGCTTGATAATTTCAACAGCAAGTGACAGCGAAACAGAGTCGGATCACGACAGTGATTCAAATAGCGACTATAGTATGTCGGACATAACGCCTCTTGAAATTGACCATACTTATGCAATACAATTTTAAAATATTTTTTCATTATTTCATTTTCTATCTTGACCGTTAGTGGTCTGCCGCGTTGTCTTGTTGCTGTATCCCACTTCCGTTTAGAATTTCAGGCTCCTTTAATTTAGGTACTATTTGCACACTATGACCAGGTAGGTAATCATCACTTGCGAATGATCCAATAAATAAAATGGAATTTCGTTTATTTTTGCGAGTTACAAATAAAGATGCTGGCAACATTTAGTCGCACGACTACAGCGCCGCGTCTAGGGGACTTCTTTCGTGAAAAGCACTTTACGTCAAAGTCAGGAGTTAAGGTCACTTGTGTATATCACGTGACATCCGAAACACGGCCGGAAACAAGACTTCCCATGTTTAATTTTTTAATGTTTCAATGACTCTTCCTCCCAAGCAAGAGGTCCTAGGTTCGAATCCCGACTAGGGCGGAAATAAAACCTCCGGTCTTCAATGTTTCAATGTGTTTGACGTCTCTATTTCCCACGCAATTAAATTCCCTTAATTTTAATGTCATTTTTTTCCTTTTCGGCTGGCAGAATGACGATCTCTAGACTGAAAGGGTTAAATCGTGCTAAGACCCGATGACGTTCCGGAACGTCATTTTTCCGTAATAGGTTTTGAATTTTGTTTGTGAATGAATCCTATAACTTTATTGGATTGACAGTTTTGACACAAAGTTTTGCTCTACTCTACTTTCGTGTGCCGTCTCTATAGACCGCTGAAGTTTAGTCTATAAAATTAATCACGCTGTATACTCTGAGGGCAGACCGCCTATGAATGTCTTGCTACTGTATGGTAAGTAATGTATTGTTACATGTTAAGTACGTTGACGATTGGCTATTCTGTTTGAGAGCGGTAACGTTGGTTTTGTGGTATTCAATTGTGAAATAGCTTTCTTCGTGCCCCATACTTCGTGCTTGATTGTTCATATTTGCCTTCCTAGTATTCGTTATTTCTTTATAGCGTCACGCCTTTTATACGGGTTGTTAAAGTCACATTTTGACCAATTATTCAGAAACTACTTCGTTTTGCGTCCATGATTCCTTATACTCACTTAGAGTATTTCTCTATCTTGTTTTCTTTACTTCCTATGAATCCATGAGGCATTTCAGGACCACTGAATTCTGCCTTAGTATTTTTATCAACCTTTCTAGCAAATCATAACGAAAATCCAATCATCCATTTTAATCAAACATACACTTGGTAACTTTACTACAGTATTGTTTGGAAATAAGTCCATTGACATTGAAATATAGCGAATGATATCGGCCATATTTTCTTTTCTAAAAAAAAACTGTACCCTATTTGATAAGTCTCAAATAGCTCCCATGATGTAACATTTTTGATAGAAACCCATCTACGTCTATGCATCAAACCCTTTCAGGAACCCTAATACCATAGAGCAAGTATTCCAACTTTATGAGTTGGTAGTAGTATTTGCTCCATGCTAATAACAACTCATAAATCATGTTTCATGTTTCAATATGTTTCAATGTTTCAATGTTTCAATAAAGCAGGACCTAAACCTCTGCCCAGCTTTTTCGTACTAACAATAATTGAAACAAAAAGTAAACTTTAGAAAAAACCGACTTCCACAAACCCTATTTGATTAGATTGAGTTTAATACTAACTGTAACCCCTTATCCCCCCCCCCCTTGGGGAATTAATTTTGTCAAATCCTATATCAGTGCTACCCCACGCGACTAAGGAACCCCTGTACAAAGTTTCATGGATCTAGTCTAGGTCCACCGGTTTAGGCTATGCGTTGCCTGCCCGTCAGCCACGCATTGTATTTGTACCTAGTATTGAGCAGATCTGGTGGCCATATGTGGTCTTCATCAGCAGTTCCGCATCCCAATATTATGCTATGTGCATTTGCACGAGTTATTATGAAAAACACAAAAATCACTATAGGTCTGCCTATAATATTTGAAGAGTTCTCTCGATTTCTCCAGGGTCCCATCATCAGATCCTGACCTGGTGTCAATGGGACCACCCTTGAGGTATTACCTATACGCCGAAAAAAGATTTGTTCAAATCGGTTCATAATTGGCGGAGTTATCGCGTAACAAACATAGAAAAAAAAAACATACGGGTCGAATTGAGAACCTCCTCCTTTTTTTGAAGTCGGTTGAAAAAGTACAGCAGTACTGTTCAGGTATTAGGCGTCCAGTGCGCACATCCGTGGCCCACGCACCACGCACGGGACAGGTCTGCGCGATGCTATCTCTTGTCTCGGCTCCTTGTACATCTGTAAACAACTGTCCTCCACTCGCGGTGGGTAAGCCCGCCATTGTGCTGTCATAATCATTATGTATCTCAGGAGAGCGTTAAATATCGGAGTGCGATTGTGAGCTGATTGCTCGGGTTATCTGGATTGAAGATGGAAATAAGACTTTTTCACTTCTCATGCTCGTAAAGTTCGTCTTTATGTCGGGTATAGCCAGCATAAAATCAAATTTTATGTTCTAGAGCATAAAGTAAAATCTTCGTCTAAATCTCAAACTCTGACAAAGGTCGTCAGGTAAACAGCCACATACACCTATGCTAAGTGCCACTGCCGGCGGCCAGAGCCGGCTGCGGAGGCACGTCCAAAAAAAAAAGTTTAATGGCGGGAAGTCCTTATTTTTTCTCGGTAATTTCAATTTGCAATTATTTCATAATATTTACTTTTTTTGCAATATTCTGTTTAATTTCCTCACAATCGAATTGAAAAGCAGAGTGGATAACTCGTACATAAAACCCATTTTTATGCCCTTGTTGTACAATCTACTATTTTAACATGTACTTACACCTACATTGCTTGCTTAAAACTGGCCACATCGATATTTAGCACAAAAACACACATTTTAATAGGTTTATGGTTTAGCGGGAGTCACACTTTCTTCTCACACAGGGGATGCAGGTTCGAATCTCGGTGCTGACGTTGTAAATTTTCTTCTGGCCATCATTTCAGTAGCATATTTCCTTAATCAAGATTTCTTCAATTCAAACTTATTTCCCGAATTCCGTAACGAACAAAATTGGGGTTTGCTGGGAAAAAGCCAAGACGTCAACATTTTACCCACAAACGCCCCATATCATTACGAATAATACCTACATGTGTGCTCAGTATATCTGTCCATCCGTCCGTCTGTCTGTCTGTCAATATTTGACTTCCGGCGGCTTTCCCGCTTCGTTTCCTCCCAAATGTTAGTCATAGTGATTGACATTGTCGCGCCGAGTATATTTTATTTTACCTAAGTTACTTTAGAGCTTCATACAATCATTTTTAGGGTTTCGTACTCGAAGGGTGCCAAACGGTACCCTATTACTAAGCCTCCGCTGTCCGTCTGTCTGTCTGTCACCAGGCTGTATCTCATGAACCGTGGTAGCTAGACAGTTGAAATTTTCACAGATGATGTATTTCTGTTGCCGCTATAACAACAAATACTAAATAAAGCGGTTCATAGAATACATCTACATACCAAGTTTCAATTGTGTAGTCCTAATAGTTTTGGAATAAAGTTGCTGTGACATACGGACGGACAGACATACAGACTTGACGAAACTATAAGGGTTCCTTGTTTCTCTAACGGAACCCTAAAAACAGATTATAATATAATTATTAAAGGGGGCTCCCATACAACAGACATGATTTTTTGCCGTTTTTATAGATACCCTTCGTGCGCGAGTCCGACTCGCACTTGGCCGGTTATTTGGTCCCGGCTACTATCGCCACTCGGTGGTAGTAGTCGTAAAGCTGTGTCAGGCGCCATAATAGGGCAACTTGATAATTACTGACGGTAGGAATGCCCACTGGCCCGTCACCCCTCTACCAACCCGCACTGAGCCAGCGTGCTGGAGTGTGGCTCAATCGAACTCGTATCCGGGTAAAGGCCTGTGCCTCAGTGGGGACATTAATAAGCTACTTTTACTTACTTATTGTACTCCCTGGCAGGCTCCCTTGCCCGCTGGAGATGCGGCGACTCACAGGACCGCGGCAGCTTTGTGTCCGCAATCGTACGATCGCGGGTGACACGACTTGAGATTATGGGTCCGGGCGGAGGGCACGGGTCTTTTGGGCGTGAGCGGAAAGCGTTTAACTTACCCCCAGTTTGTAAGAGTGATCAATGTAAGATGGTGATCAGCGGCACCGGTTGGCTGAATTGTGTTTTAACAAGTTGACTCAGCTAATTTTCAATTGGGGAACCGGGCGTTGCTCAAAAAGACCGTGGATGGAAGAGATGTTCTGAGAAAGTGATGTTTTGGTATTATCTCTTCTGTGGTTTTGGGAAACGTATATGACGGGTACGGATGTTTTGATAAATAAATAGTCTGTGTCGCAACGGATCTCTTCTCCAAGGTATTTTTAATAACGCGTGTGAGCGAGAATTTGATCCTATAACTAATTAGATTATTAATAAATCTGCTGATCTGTCGTTGTTTTTCGTGAAAGTATGTAAGGTGTGACATATCACTAAGAGACTCGTGGCTATTTGAAACGAAGCTTCTCGTAACTGGTTCCCTCTCAGAAGCACACCGGTCGAACAAACGAACAATGGAGAACAATAGATAGATAATGTGTCGACGAGAGGGTTAAGGCCTGTAGTATTAGACCTCTCTCAGTTCTGTGAGTTGTTTGATTGACGGTTTCGCCACATGAAATCTGTCTTGTTGAGTGATTTATTATCGGTCTGGATGGCAGTGGCAAAATACGCTGTTTCACTGCTACCTAGTCAAAATAGATACTATTTAGGAACTGTCAAAACGTCAAAGTTCGTGATTTCGAACATAAGTATTTAGAAAAGATATTCCCGCTTCTGCACCCGCTCTGCTCGTGGCACTCAGTTACCCAGCTGTTAGATGCCGCGATACACACGAAGACATCGCTTTCCCCACGTCCGTCCGTCCGTCGGGTGCAACTTATCTGGATGTGATGCACTTTGAAAGAATGCCACGTGAAATGGGACGATAAGAGAGATGAAAGAGCTCCGTGGTCTAGTTGGTTTCACCATGTTTCACGATTGATTTTTAAGCAGAAGACGCGGGTTCGTATCCTGTTGCTGATTATTGACCAATGAGATATGTAATTTTTAACCGATTTCCCAAAGGAGGAGGTTTACAATTCGTCCGGATGTTTTTTTATTTATTTTTGAAGTAAAACTTCTTAGGGCACGGGGGTAAAATTTATTTAACCTCTCAACTGTGGGTTATTCATATATTTGCTTTTCAATTGCTACTAGCCGGGTGCTATCACGAGTGGCTAAGAAATGTAAGGAATCGGTGACGTCAGGGTCGGCTGAAGACTTTTAAAACCGCAACTATTTTCAATACGGTTTTTAACTAATCAGATAAGATAATAATACATTCGTACAATAAAGAATGTTAATTAGTGAGAGAAAAACCTGATGAAACGTTAACAAATAAAAATTATTTTAAGCATTCTTCCACGAGTTCTTGATTTCCGGTATGGCCAAGATGGCGCCGCCGCCGCCGCCGCCGCTGGCTGGGACTTCAAACAAAACCAACTAGCATGAGCATGACTAAAACTACTTCGTTCAACCTCTTTGTTGGAACCGGAACTTATGTTTGACAGCTGTGCGATGCGATCCATACAGTTTGTAAGAAAAGAGTTTCATCAATGTCACACGGGTCGATATGGATTTCTAAAACAAGCAAAGCAATGCATACATTTGAGCGAGACGGCTTAAAGACGTGACGTCAGATGGTATATAATCTGAGCGAGATGCAAATAGTAGTGACACTATTGAATGAGTTAAGTATATCACCACGAGCGCGACAAATTGTAGATAAGGAATCATCCGAAGGAATTACTTGGAACCCACAGCCCTTCACGTCCTTCCCGGGTAGTGCTAACGAGCGACAAATCATCATCATCATAGTCATCAAATCATCTCAAGACATTATAATTTCCAGGTTCTCAAATGAGAACCTGACCACTTGACACTGGCAAAATTAACCTCAAAAGAGGTTAGGACGCCATTAATAAAAAGAAGAAGAAGAAGAAGTAGATAAGGAATGGTGGGAAATAAATGACATGACGTATTAAAAGTAAGTACAAGTATAAAATAATTTCAAATAATCGGACGTCTGAAACTTAAAAGTAACTTGAAGCAGAGATTGGATCTCAAAATTGGAAATTTAAATCTCTTTTAGTATAGGTAGGTATAGGTGTATAGTATAGGTACCACTTAATGATCTAGCTACAGAAGTTTTACTTCTAACACGTGTACGGTGCTACACGCGATTTTTTTATTTATGTACTTATGTGCCCCGATTGCGCCTAGCTAGACGGATTGACCGATTTGGAAAAGTTTTTTTTTTGTTTGAAAGGGTTTACCTTTATAATTCATAATTTCTTTATTGCACACAATTAATTGCAATTACAAAAAGTAAATAAAAACAGTGTACAAAGGCGAGCTTATCTCTAAAAAGAGATCTCTTCCAGCAAACCAAGTGCCGATGAGAGAGTTTGATATATCAGCAAGGGTAGACCTTTGTGTACAACAATATACCTACGAGTACCTACAAAGCTAGAATATACTTACATCCAAATACATCCCAAAATTAACTACCAAAATATTAAAGATATAATACTATTAATAAACTAATATAATATATAAAGAAATTTTTACATACACATTGGTCCCATTGACACCAGGTCAAGATCTGATTATGAGATCCTGGATAAATCGAGAGAACTCTTCAAATATTATAGGCAGACCTATAGTGATTTTTGTGTTTTTCATAATAACTCGCGCAAATGCACATGGTAAGCATAATATTGTGATGCGGAACTGATGATGATGTCCACACATGGACACCAGAACTGCTTAATACTAGGTACAAATACAATGCGTGGCTGACGGGCAGGCAACGCATAGTCTAAACCGGTGGACCTAGAGCCATGAAACTTTGTACAGAGGTTCCTTAGTAGTGTGGGGTAGCACTGAGGTGGGATTTGACAAAATTACGTCCCCAAGGGGGGGGGGATAAGGGGTTACAGTTTATATTAAACTCAATCTAATCAAATAGGGTTTGTGGAAGTCGGTTTTTTCGAAAGTTTACTTTTAGTTTCAATTATTCTAAAAAGAAACATGAATGTTCTGACGGTGATCTGAGAAAATCATGAGGAAACCTTAATTTTTCTATAGTTGCGGTGATGGGCTAGCACGTAGTCATGGAAAGTGGAGATGAATAACTGGATAAAAGTGGGCACCTGTGCTCCTGCCACTCCGTATGGGAAAAGGCGTGACGTTATGTTATAGCGCGATGATAAGAGATGATGAACTTACATCCGCAGTATTCAAATAGTAATTCGTTCCAACTCCAAAGATCCTACAGCATCTCCAATACAAAATACAATTCAATCCAGCTATCCCCGCAACGAGGCTACTGCCAATTTATAAATCGGGCGTCTTGAGCCCGCCCACCCATTCAGCAGAGGCTGGCAGCAACAATTAAAAGATCGCCCTGCGGTCCCCGGGACCCCTGGTCATACGATACTATCGGCTGACCTGCCCGCCGCCTGCGAAGCCACCAGACCCACTTCCAAAACGGCCTTACAGATTTCCCGCTCAGACCATTATGAAACCTATTTTCTGTCGGCTCTCAGCTATCGCCTTTTGTTTTTCGGTGTTGGCGCCTCTTTTGCTTTCGGTCTCGCGATCGCCTTTTGTTTTTCGGCTGTAGAACCCACTTTGCGTTGCGTCTAGGTGGCTGTCTTTTGTTTTCGGTCTGACCCCGAGTCCAAACGATTCTGGGGTTAGCATGATGGGGTTAAGGTGGTGTTTGGGGTGTGTGGGATCCGTGTTATGGTTGTTGTGCGATTGGGCGGATGAGGGCACTAACTGTATCGCGAGCTAGATACAGTGACCCCTGTCGAAGGATCATAGCTCGATGGTAGGACTATAATGTGTGGTGCTTTATAGTGTTGTGGTAGCGCCGTGGGTTCTACATACATAATGCTCTGCCTTTTTTCCGGACGAAGGGTGGGCAATGACTATGGATAGACCGTGGTTTTTGTTTTGGTTTTATATTTAGCATGACCTTTTAAGTTAGAAAACATACAATATTTTTGACACTTAAAATTAAACTCAGATTGCTTTGGTGAAGATACAGACATACCATCATATATCTGGGCCTTATACTATTGTGATACGGTAGAAAATAAACGAGTTTACACAATACTGTCTAAAACAATTCGCTTACTAATAGTTCTTGCGATTCAAAGGTAGATTTGTATTACTCAGAGGAAAGTCATACAACACCATCAGCAGATTCTTGCGGCGTAATTTTTCAAAAGTTCATCGTCAAACAGCTCCGTGAATACCGCAGCATCGGCAATGTTTATCTCATTAATATCAAAACAATAGATAGGTTTTCATAAGCATCCTATTGCCTGCACAAAATGACTCATCTGCTCTCCGGGGCTTGCATAAACAAAAGGATTTTCCAAATAATCCCCGATGCAACAACCAAACGCGCCAGCTTAAACCCAACCTTAAAGTACAGCTATAACCTGAAAAATTCTTTAACCGACATCCTTTCCATAAGTCTTATTGACCTTTCTACCTATTCTTTACGAAAAACGTCATAAAATCCATTTGGATTGCACAGCAGACTAACATTTAACCTCCTAGGGTTACAGAGGATATTCGCGTGCGGTGTTTTGCGTTTGGTTACTGCACTGATTGGAACAGCTAGTTTTGACTCCCGGGGTGGCTTGCACATTGTACTGGCGCGTGACACCGCTCTATTTACGACGGAGTCGGTCGCACGGACTCAAAGGTACTCTGGGGCTCGGGAATCGTGGATTTTATGCACCTACACTAGTATATTGGCTGTAGAATTATCGATTGCTTTGGTGTGATTTCGCTGAAACAAACTGTATTTCCATATTTTGAAACGCTGCAAACGGAAGCGATAAATTGCCGAGAAGAAAATCGTACCCTGATTTTTTAACCCCTCGACGTTGGTAGCTCTGAGACATCGCGATTTTGATCAGGGAAAATGTCAGCTCTAGCTGACCGTGGGCGTTGAGAGGTTAACAGTATTTTTATTTGCCTTGTATTTAGTCTGATTTTGACAGGACTCTTTTAAATGATAACTATTGGTTTGGAAACAACTCTTATACAACCCTCACTGATTTTTTGCTTTTTTCTTTCCTATTTGAATTGCTACCAGCATATTTAAGTTTCTGTGTACTTCTTTTACTTCATACCCTCAATAAAGATGCTATAGGTCACATCTTATTTTCCCAGGTTTCGGTTTCCAATGAAAGTGCATATAACTGATGGTGGAACGAATTTGGTCATTACGAAGTGGCACCAGACTGCAAGTGGCGCCACGCTTCTTGGGTGGCATTTCTTATGGTGGCCACTTTCGCACCAAGTTGGCCATCCGCTTACTCCCGCATTTTGAATGCAATTCTTGACAATTTCTTGACAACAATAGGCTTGTGGCCTGTCAAGTCAAAATAGATACTTTTTATGAACTGTCAATACGGGACTTTTGTTCCTGATTTCTATGAAATAACAATAAAATGACGTCATGTAAAAGTGCCATCAAATGCTGTCTTTTTTGGACAAAATTGACTTAATAAAATATATCTGCTGGAAATATACAATTCTGAGTATGTCAAGCCATTTTGTACATAATTCTTGAACTTAAGACTAGTTCCTAGATTTGGATTACCTTGGCCACAAGCCTATTGAATGGAATTTTTGACAACAATTTAATGCAATTTTTGACTTAGATAAGGCGAGGGTACTTCGGGTGGAGGAAACGAATTAGCATATGGGTGTTAGATTTGGCCGGACTGTCATAATATGAACAGAGCAAAATCTAAAGGTTATCGCCAAAGTGTTTTATGCGGTATTATAATTGAGGAGGTTATGAACAAAAGGTGTCATTTACCCGGCTACTATCACTACTTCGTAGTATGTAGTAGTCGTAAAAAAACCCTCCACCAACCCGCACTGAGCCAGCGTGTTGGAGTGTGGCTCAATCTTACTCGGATCCGGGTAAAGGCCTGTGCCCCTCGGTGGGAACATTCATGGGCTACATTTACTTAAGGTCAACGAAGTGTGGAAGTGAAAAGCGAATATAACTCGGGAATAGAAACAAGTGGGGTGGCAATTGTGCGCTCGCGCCTAATCTGAATCAACATAAGCGCCAAAACGGAAAAAAAAGCTATTTCAGGAAATTCCATTTCAATCTTCAAATCGCTAGTAACAACAATTCCCCACATATTACAATTAATAGAAAGATCATATTTACTACTACTGCGTTATAAAAGGAAAAAATATTGGAAAAAAGGGTTGACTTTGGATTAATTTTCTATCGAGAAATTTTTATCCAAACATGTTTGCCATCATGAAAACCCTAAATTATATAGTCAAATTACATATACCAGAAATTGATGATGATTTGCTAGTATTTCCTGAAATACACAGCAAAAGCAGTTGAAATAACCGGCCAAGTGCGAGTCGGACTCGCGCACGAAGGGTTCCGTACTATATTTATAAAAAACAGCAAAAAAAATAATTTTGTATGGGAGCCCCCCTAAATATTTATTTTATTTTATTTTAATTATTTATTCTTTAAGTAAATAATATACTCAATATATTGTGAATATTTTAAGCGTCTACCTGCTACCATTATCAATATCGAGCAAAAATGAGCAAAAAAATCACCATTGTTGTATGGGAGCCCCCCTTTTAACTACGCAAAAATCATAAAAAAAAAACATTTTAGTATTATTTTCAGTGAAATTGACCCTAGTTATGACCATAGAAATCAAAGATTGCCCATCATACTTACTAACCGGAACGAAGTATCGTTAGTTCTGTGTAAATAGATATACAACTAAGTGGTGTTTCATCAGAGATACGATCATGAGCAGAAATGCCATCCCAGGAACTAACTAACGACAACTATGCTAATATTAGTTATTTGTCACGGGCATATCGTACTTATTGTTCGTTTAGCCGCAATCAACTGCTTTAGGTACTAAACCAACTTAGGACAATAGTTTTATACCGACCGGTCAGTACCTATTTTAATTGCTAGGTCTTGTCAATACTATAGATTAAAAAATAAAGTTTCAAAAATTTGTTTGATATATGTTTCCTTCTGATTACTTTCGAACTACTAAATTAATTTAAATAAAACATAGCTAAAAACCATTGCAAGAAAGTCAACTACCATTTACAGAAAACCCCATCAAAATCCGTCCAACCGTTTGAATACAAATTATATACAACACTTTTTTCTTCGGGGTTTAAAAAAGGATCTCTTTTCCTCCATTCCCGTACCGCATCGTAAAGTATTTATGTATAATAATAAGCCTCTATTCGCACGTGGTATTGTGTGCCATGTCCACGCTATTAACGGCCACGATTTATATACCCTTAATAGTGGCCATGGCCAATATTGAATAATTATAAAAGATGTGGCGCCGCTTCCGCAGAGTTATATGTAGATGTCGCCACTGGGCTTTATTGGCCCTTTGCGATGTCAGTTCAATTGATTTTATGAGAATTTGATTGAATTCATCGACGATTTGTGTGTTTAGTTAGATTTTCTCGATTTCACGGATGGTAGCGTTAAATTCGTCCCGCTATATTTGCATTATTTATTTATTTTATTAATTAACAAAAATCACACAGCCATTCTTACAGCTATTCGGAAACATAAACTTAAAATAAGGCCAATTACGGATTTAAATATGTACACAGTTTACAATAATTATGTGACGGTTATTTACCTAGTTGACCTAAAAGAGCAACAGCAACAAGAAATGTATCAAAAAACAGTGATTTTGTGTGGATGTGGTAAGTGTGTGTGATGTGTTTGTGTGTGTGTGTCTGTGTATTTGGCGGTCTGTGTAGTGTAGTGGACAAAAACAAAATAGATAAGTGACTGAACTTAAAAAGCATAGTACGTACAATATCATGTATGTAATAATTATAGAATTATTGGTTATTGTATGCGATTAAAATACGGACCATAAATAAATATCAAAATATCATCGCCCTCTCTCAGTAACAAACCGAATCGATACTCCACGGTATCGAATACTATACATATGTAGACCCAGCAGGCTCGGTAGGGAAAGAAGTAATTAAATCATTCCGTTGACATAATAAAAAGATACTTATGGTTCAAGTGATTCTTTTGAGCTTTAAGGAGATTTCACATTAGGTTTTCTTGTACCCTGTAGGTACCCATTTAAGATTGTGTACTTATTTAAAACACAGCTAGTCGATGGAGCTTGCGGTCATAATTTTTATGATATAATTATTATGATGACTGTTTTGCTTTTAGCACATGACTCGCTAAACGTAACTGGGTCAATCAATATATTTGGTCCGCATCCTGAAATTTTTGATTTATAATGTTTTGAGTAGTTTTTTCAATTATTTTATTTGGTAGATTTTTTAAATTAGAGCAATTCGTATTTCCTTCTTCCGCAATAGAATTTTCCGTACCCTAGGATTACGCCTGCCAATAAGAGGACTAGATAGTCCTTAAGGGAGAGTACAAGCTAACTCAGGGCTTAGACGGTAAGTCTAAAAGGTCATTTACACGTACGCACACGTACACTTTCAATAGTTATGCAACAATCAGGTTTCTGTCCTCTGCAGAAGGACCACCGCAGTGAAATTTCACTTTGGGCTATTTTTTATTATTTCAAATTGATGCGCTTATAATTCGTTAATTTTGCTGCTCGTTTGAGTGAAATTAAAAATGTATTAATGTTGGGAACGGAATCTGGTGGGAAAGATTGAAAAGGCCGGTGAAGTAAGGGATCTTTTTCTTAGCCAATTTAAAGTACGCCCTATCGTCAAACTACCTTTTGAAATAACGTAAAACAAATTAACTAAGTTGATTTAAGAGTGCACCGAGCTTCTAGCGCTAATCGATTTTGGGTATTCTTGCGCTTCGTGTATGTGTGCGTGAGGCAAACCGGCGGCGGCGGCGGCAAGAGCGAAAGCATGCGAAAGGCTAGCAAGAGCCCTGCGCCGCCCGCCGCGCCGCGCGTGACGAGCCCTGCGCCGCCACCCCGTGTCGTCACTCGCGAGTTGGTTGGTTGGTATAGTAGAACCCACGAGTAGCGTCGTTTGAAAAGCCGGCAAATTCAAAAAAAGTCTCGTCATGGCAACTGTATGTTTACGACCTGAATTAAGGAGAACGCACACTTGTCTATCACATCTTACACTAATCGCTCGGCACCGATGGGTCTGAGCACCTTTATTGGATTTTGACAGTTTTGACAACTTCGACTTTGTTGCTATCTAAAAAGCCCACTCTATGATCATGATCAAACTACAGGACTCGTGGGTTCTACTATACCTATCTATTACCAATACCTATTTACAAAATAAAACAAAAAATCGATTTCAAATAGTTTTATTACAAATATTTACGGTTAGAAACCTTTTTCCAGATTTTACACAATTTTATTTATTATGGAATATAGGAACATGATATTTTTTCTATAAAAAATATTGAGGTGTAATGGTCTATCTCCACCAAGCGGACGGCACGGCATCGGACGGAATCGGATTTTACAATTTTGTAACGAAAATAAATCTTGCATGCAGTGTTTACAGTCTATTATAGACTCTAAACACTGCATCCAAATCAATAACAGCAGCATATCGGCGGGCGCGTGCGGCGGCGGCGGCTGTTATTGATTTGGCAATATAGACTCTAAGAGCCCTCGCCCACGACGACTTTTTGCAGCGCTGCAGACGCGCGTTTCGTAAACGCGCGGCAGCATCGCTACTTACGCGCGTTAGTCGCATTTGCTACGCGCTTCAGAAGCGATGCTAACGCGCGGCAGCATCGCGACTGTAGCGATGCAAACACGCGACAGCATCGCTACTAACGCGCGTTAGCATCGCGACTGATTTTTGGTTACGTGGGCGAGGGTACACAGCTAGCGACCGCTTCGCGACTGTATCGATGCGAACGCGCGACAGCCGCGCATCTGCAGCGCTGCTCTAAACTATCTAAACACTGCATGCAAGATTTATTTTCGTTTCAAGATTGTAAAATCCGATTTAGTCCGATATGCCGTGCCGTCCGCTTGGTGGAGGTAGACCATAATTATCAGGGATCGGAACGAACGAAGGTGTGAATTTACCTAAAGTTGACATAACAAGGAGCAGTTACAACCACTTGAGTTGAACCGGTTTGAATTTAACCTGTTAAATTTCGGGTTTTTGTCTAACCTGTTAATTTTTGTTTTTATTAGTTTTACATGTTCCTTACATTTGAAACACCGAACTATAAACATTTTCAAACTGCTGATTCCCAAAAAAATATAACTTTTTTATTTTTAAATTTTTCGTAAAATTTACTGAGTAATGTACTTTACATCATTCAAGCGAGGTAAATAAAACATTCATACAGATTGTAATTGAAAGGTGCAGTCATTTTTTCAACTCAACTCAAGTGGTTGTAACTGCTCCTTGTCATGTCCGACTACAAACTTTAGGTAAATTCACACCTTCGATCCGATCCCTGATAATTATAAATTGAATAATACCTTATTACCTTTTATGATAATATTCTAAGTAACAGTAAGTAGTGCAATAGAAACTCATAAAGTGAACTTATGAGTTTCTATTGCACTACTTACTGAATAACGTAAAATAACATAACGGCTAAATAAGGTGAGAGTCCCAGTTATCGACCCTTTAATTTAAAATTCAAATGATTTATTCTTCAAAATAAATTCTGAATGACAATCAAGACTGAGTGAAGTTGCATGATCAGGGGGCCTAGACAAGTGACATCGCTAGGTGACGTCACCTTAGCGATTCCAAATATCAAATCGCATACATAAAAAGTTATCGTTTCGACTCGCTATCCTTAGCGATGTCACTTGTCTACAGGCACAGGTAATTTGGTCTTATGGCAAGGAACACACGAAAAATTACCACACAAAACATGTTTTGACTTCAAAGCCTACAGCGCGACCGTGTCTAAATTTTTAGCGTTTAATTTTGACGTGACAACGTCTTATAAATTGGTTTGCCGGGTGACACGATTCAAGAAACTGCGTTTCGCTCCGCTCACGTTATGCGCTCACAATGAGAGCGAGTGAGAGGCACGCGTCCCTTCCACTCGGGCATGGTTAGCCCACCTAAGAGCGAGAGAGACAGACATAAAAAGTGAAAGGCACGCGTCCCTTCCACTCGAGCACAGTTAGCCCGCCTAAGAGCGAGAGAGACAGACCGAGTTTTAAATTGTTACTATTATTTCATCCTTCTTCCTACTATACGAATGAATATTCACATTAAAATTATTTTACCACTCAAAGTCGTTGTCACTTAAAACTTTCGCCCGTACACCGACTTTACAGGCAACCAATTTTTTCATCATCTGGATATTTTTACCTGTTACTTTAAGTAGTAAGTAAGTAATTTCATTGTCTATTTCTCCATCCACTGGAAGACAAGAATTTTGTTTCCACGTAATTGGTACCCTGTAATAAAACAGAATATTTTATTTAATTGTAATTACTTTATTTATCGACAAAATTGGTGTTCGGATGAAATTTGTAAGACTTATTACATAAAAATAATTATTTTTTGAACTTACGATTCCAGAGTGAGATAAATTTTAGAATCGGTGTCATCCAAGAAATTTACCCTGTAAATCGAAAAATAGATATAGTGGTCATTCATACTTAATTTATTATAATGTTTTCCTATACACCCTACTATTTCTACGCTTACAGTTTATCCGATGACTCTTTGTTTTGTAGTGAAGTGCCAACAGCTGGTACATTTACCCTAAAAATAGAAAAAGATAAATAATTTTCCAGTATAAATATTTGTTCAAATATCGTAAGTAGGTAGATAGGTAAGTGCAAACCACTTTTAATAAGTAGGTATAATCGGGAGGTAGGAGGATTATACTTACGAAGCAACAGTATTCTCTTTGTCTTCAAAGTTCTGTATTAGTTGTCTTTCTCTCATCCCGTCAGCAGATGGTTCATAATTGTTTTGCAGTGAAATGTCAACAACTGGTACATTTACCCTATAAAAGAAAAAGAATGACAGAGAATGGAATGTGAGAAAAAATGTGAAAAATATTAGTGGAATTAATTTAGTCAAACAAACCACAAACTACAAGTAGGTAGGTAGGTATTGAGTATACTTACGAAGCAACAGGTACATTCTGTTTGTCTTCAAAATTCTCGGCCTGTAAGCTGTAAGCGTCGTGCTCTAGAAGGATAAATTAAATTGTCGTTTAGGGTTCCGTGCCGAAGGGTGCCAAACGGGACCCTATAACTAAGCCTTGTTTCATATGAATTTCTTTATTGAAAACAGATAATTTACAGTGTTATTTACCACAATATTTTTAGGATTCCGTACCCGTATTGTGTGGTGGTACGGAACCCTCTGAGCGAGTACGAGTGCGACTCGCACTTGTCCAAATTATTTATATATATGCAAGTAGGTAGGTAGGTATACGAGTTACACTTACTTCATTTCCTCATGCAAGCGTTTAGCGTTCTTTTTTCGCCAACCCCTTCTTTCCTTTGATTTATTTACTTTGTTCCCCATCTCGAATGAAGTGATTTTTGACAAAACTCTTCGTACGTTTTCAAATCCGGGCGTCTCAGTGGAAGCGACACAAGCTCCCCGTCCGACAGCTGAAGCACTACTAAAGCGGATATGGGGGAGGAGAGGCAGGTCGGGTTTAGGATGGCCGGAACGCGCATGAATTTAGGTATTTCCTTCGTATTGATAAACAAACCCACATTTTGAAAATGTAAAGTGTATACGTTATAGAAAACATGTAGTAGTTTGTTATTATTCAAAACTGACAACTTTCCGTAATTATTCAGGCCGTACTAAGGGTTTATTTTATTTTTTAGAGATAACTTTGCGAATTAATTCTATCGAGCCAACTTAATCAAATCGTGTTTCCATCGTATATACCGGCTGAGATATATCCCCAATAGTACTAATATATTTGGAAAAAATTTAATTTAATTGTTTATCACTTCAAACAAGGGTTATAAAAACGTGTTATTGTGAATAAAAAGCTCGGTGCAGGCTTAATAATATAAAAAATGCGGTTAGTAAGTTTTAAGTAACTTTTCCACGATGTGATTTGTCAAAACAAGTTATTTATTTGTTTATACCATTTTATATTTGTAAGTTTCAATACCTTACATAAAGTCTTCCAACGATCTTTCTTTTTACATACAGGCACATACATTGCTTCTGGCCCCACACTAGGATACCCTGTGTCGTGGGAACTAGAAACAGCGACATCAAAAAAATGTAAACATACAAGACCTGGGGTTTTTTTTGTCCCCAGCCGGGATTCGAACCCGGGACCTCTCGCATGGTAGGCAGATCCGCAACCGCCGTGCCACAGAGGTCGTCACTTTCATTTGGTACTTGAGTGATTTGTACAGGGGGATGCTAGTTCAACGCAACTTATATTAGCATAACGAACTTGTACATAGTGTATCTAATATAACAGGCAACTTGACAGATGTCAATCTTAGCCTGTTAGTGAGGGGATATTGCTCATAAAAATCGATTTATGAAAAGAATCGATACACCCTTTAAACATTTGTGAATCGGGAATAATTTTACAAGATTTGCAAAGAGAAATTAGAATAGACAATGTAGTTGAAAATGAACTAATTTTATCCATAAGCGGATAGCAGTGATGACGATGACAAATCTTCTGTTAGTTCAACTGAATAAACAATTTCGATTCTTTCCGATTGTTTTTGTAACATCACTAGTGTTTTAAAAGTGGATTTCATGAAGTTTTAGGTTAGCTGTCAAGTTGCTTCTAAGCATGGATAGAGTATAGTTCAACCTGTCACCGCGCGCCAAATGTTCGTTGAAAAGCACTGTACTTGGCTTCACCATAGGTTTAGTAAATCTATACTGTCACTGAACACTCATTCCTACCTATCCCATTACACAATCCCAAATTGTTTCCCGTTTGGACACTGCCTGCAGGATTGGCATCGGGCCACGGAATCGCGGGCTAGATGGGATTTCTTACCGACAAGGAGGTTTTATAGCAAACGTTCACTTTACGTGAGTTTTATAGCAGCGGCAAATACGAATTACGTGTTACGACGCTCATCATGAACTGTTCTGTTCGTCCGTCTAACTGTCTGCGCTTTGTGTATTTTTGCTGTGCGAGATGACTCTTTCGCTAACTTAAAATTACTGAGAGATAGACGGTAATAGTACCAATCTTGGAGGCCAATTCTCGTTTCTATAGCAAATTTGTCGAATTAGAGACGTGGTTCGTCTTTTAATAGGCCAAGGACAGATTGCGAAGGACCTTTGCCTATCGAAAGACGAAGCTCCTCCCATTTGTCTAATACGCATTGAGAGTTTAAGAGTCTAATAGGTGAGAATCGGCCACCTGTTTCGTCCCGCTAGCAGAGTCTCCATACGGTGAAACAAAAGAGAATAATACCATAGAGCGAGGGGGTTAAGTAATATTTAATGTCATAAGATGGATTTAGGTATACTAATAAAGGTGCGAACGCACTAGGCGGAACTGCACCGCAGCGGAACTGAGCGACACGACGCGACAAAATATTCTTTCAAGGCAAACATATGGAGCAAACCGCACTACACGGCAACGGAACTGCACTGCAGCGGAACTGCGCGGCAAAGTTGGGCAACTAGGCAAAACTGACGCTACCTCACGCCCCCGCCCCTCTCTCCTCTTTCTATCTCTTTCGTTCTTTGTTCAAATGGCGGGTAAAACTGTCGCGTCGCTGCAGTTCAAGTGCAGTTTACCAAAAAATGACGCGCCGTGTCGCGCAGTTCCGCTGCAGTGCAGTTCCGCCTAGTGCGGTCTTACCTTTAGGGGCATCCAATAAAAACGGTATGCCCTATTATTGGACAAATAAATTTTGAATCAAAAATTAAAGAATGTCATTTAGATTCTTGGAGGGGAGCTAATTTGGATTGATCTTTAAAACTGAAATTTAATTATTTTCAGTTCAAATTATATGAGAAAAGAATGCTGTGCGTAAACATTTATAAACATTTATATACAGGCACATACATTGCTTCTGGCCCCTCACTAGACTGCGTGTTTGCTTACATTATTTAATTTACCATAGAATTAGCCGTACCTAGATAATTTTCGTAAATATATTTAAACTGAAACTACTCTTAACAAAAAGGTTAAAAAACGGCCAGTGCAACATTAGGGATAACACAAACGCCAATGGTATACTCCTTTTTGCCACCAGATTAGTAATTTGAGTAGAGATGTTGATAAAATATTTAGTCAAAAAACTCGCCGAAATTCTTTCGCATTAATCGTGAGTCAGATGAAAGTGTACAGATGCACCCCACGCCATACGCATGCGGCGATGCTCAGATCTTTTTAATTGATACAATTCAAGTGCAAATATTCGTTTCGTCATCAGTGAAAACGTACCGGTTATTATATGCGGACGTGACCAAAAACAATAAAATCTGATAGCAATTACATTTCTTTTCAACTTCTGAAACTGTTGCTCGAATTATCGGGCCGTAAAATGTTTTTCTACAGAAGTTCCGACTCGACCTCTTTATTGCTACATGTGTAAAAATGTGGTTAATTTTTTTAATACATGTTTGCGATTATTTGTGCAGTCAGCATCATATGTATATGTATATGAGCTCGAGAGCTACTCTTATACATATATCACACATTATAAAAGCCTAAGTTTAAAAACATATGTGACGATCTTTGATATCATGGTAAAATTTATAAAATATATTCCTAATTCACTACTGAAAATTTTAGAAAAGTGAATCCATTACTTTAAACTATAATTTACTCTATGCTTTAAACTATAATTTGACAGAAAATGCTTTGATTTCGCTATAACTGCACGATGTGGCTGAGTGGTTTGCGATCTATAACACATTTTGTGTCATCGAACGAACGTCTCTGTATGCGTTGCTCTTGTTTGAAGCTTTACTTCTGCAGTTCTTACCTTCGGGCGGGCTCCCAGCTTTCAAAAGCACAATAGGTTGTTCCGCGCAGTTTGCCGAAGGACAAAAACATCGACAATGGAAACTGTTGCGGCATCGACGCAGCACTCTGAGGTGTCAGGAAAAATGCCGCTGGATTTTTGCGCGGTTGTTCTTTTAGGGTTCCGTACCCGGAGGGTGCCAAACGGGACCCTATTACTGAGACTTCGCTGTCCGTCCGTCCGTCCGTCCGTCCGTCCGTCCGTCCGTCCGTCCGTCCGTCCGTCCGTCCGTCAATCCGTCTGTCCGTCCGTCCGTCCGTCCGTCCGTCCGTCCGTCCGTCCGTCCGTCCGTCCGTCCGTCCGTCCGTCCGTCCGTCCGTCCGTCCGTCCGTCCGTCCGTCCGTCCGTCCGTCCGTCCGTCCGTCCGTCCGTCTGTCTGTCTGTCTGTCTGTCTGTCTGTCTGTCTGTCTGTACGTCCGTCCGTCCGTCTGTCTGTCTGGCTGTATATCATGAACCGTGGTAGCTAGACAGTTGAAATTTTCACAGATGATGTATTTCTGTTGCCGCTATGACAACAAATACTAAAAAATAAAATAAATTTAATATTAAGGGGGGCTCCCATACAACTATCGTGATGTTTTTTGCGATTTTTAACCGACTTCCCAAAGGAGGAGGTTTACAATTCGTCCGGATGTTTGTTTTTTTATAGATAATGGTACGGAACCCTTCCGTGCGCGAGTCCGACTCGCACTTGGCCGGTTATTTTGTATTTTTAATTGAGCAAGGATTATTCTAGGGGCGTCAAAATAAACTGTCCGCGTAATATAACGAACTAAACGGACAGGTTTTAATCCGGTTGGTTGGTAGGAGGTTTAATTCCAATTCCATTTAGTGCCGTTCTCTCATTCCTCAGATAGCGTTTATCAGTTTGTTTATCTGGGGCTTTTGATATTTCACACGTACAAAAACTGTCAAAAAAAGTTATCTGACTGTTTATCCGTCTCTTGAGAGACCAGGGCTTATTGAAATATGTATTACTCATGCAAAATATCATTTGCTCAATATTTATGAATGGAAAACATTCCTACCATATATCAAAAAAAATAGACATTCATCACGTTCTAGATTCCATCTTTGGTGTTGATTAATTTTGCAACAAATTTCTTTCGAAATGTCATTAAAAATAATAAATAGTGCCATTTTTTTCCTACAATTAGTATACTTCTGTATGTCAAGGGCACCTACAAAGTTACCATTTTGACAAGTTTCTGAGCAAAAATGTAGCCAGTCAGTAATACAAAAGGTGGCGATCTTGTAATTGCTAAATTGGCATTTGTTGACGCCTCATAAATGATACATTCATTTCTTTAGCTGATATCCTCCTCGTTATTACTTTTTATTACGATATCGGGTTAGCCCCTTGTCAATCAAAATTGACCATAGAATAACTAGCAAGGCCAAAGTGGCCACCACAGAAGCCATCTTCACTTTCACCCCCTCCTCATCAAGAAGAGGACAAAATTTAAAAATAAGCTCACATTTCAATAGGAAATATTGTAACATAATGATGTTACATCTCAAAATGAAAATATAAATATTGCTTGATAGACATCTTCTATGAGCCCTTTCTGAGTGCTGCCACCTTATGCTGTAACCCAAATCTATTAAACCAGGAAGACAGCTCAACACAGGATCACGTCAATATTTCTGTGGATTGTAACAACCACTTCGCTGACGCCCACAGAAATATCGACGTTAGGGCACAGATTAATAAAGGTTAGGGTTAGATTCTTGTAGATGGAGTTTTGCGGATGCCTCTCTCGATAGACTCGCGAGCTTCCATACAAAAAGCGGTAACGTTTTCCACCCCTTAAACCTTGTCCGATTTTCACATTTTTTTTTACATGTTTGAGATATTATGGAAAACTATGCTCGTACGTTTTGAGTTTTTTGAAATATTATATATTTAGGAAATATTGGAACTTATATTTTTACATGGACTGGGTTAAGTTCTAATATTTCCTAAAATATACATTATTTCAAAAAAATCAAAACGTACGAGCGTAGTTTTCCATAGTAACTCAAATATGTAAAAAAATGTAAAAATCGGACAAGGTTTAAGGGGTGGAAAACGTTACCGCTTTTTGTATGGAAGCTCGCGAGTACACAATCCTCTTAATAGTTTCGGAAGGGGTGGCAAGACCCAGCCACCTACCAATGTGTTGATTATCATAATCTGTGACAGCGCCCCGGCCGCGACTAAAAACCGCGCACGCCGCTCCCACGCTGTCGCGCGACAAAAACCCGCCTCATTAGGATGCGGGGGACACCACGAGCCTGAACTTACTGTACAGTCGGAACCAGTACTACTGGAGCTGCCACCCTACAAAAATAAATAGCGGTACGACTTTTTTTTGGAAGCAGGGACACTATTTTGCAAGTGTTTCGTTTTTATTCATAGCCTTAACTGGTCATCGGTAGGTAGTTTATAAACATAAACATTTACATACAGGCACATCATACAATGCTTCTGGCTCCACACTAGGATACGCTGTGTCGTGGGAACCAGAAACAGCGACGACGTAACAATTACTTTTTGATTGGTCTTTCTTTTTCCGTTGCCATAATTTGCTAAACTCTGTAGTCTATAGGAACTGTCTAGTCTATAGGGATTTATCAGAACAAAGACAACGTAAATAAGACTAGTATCAGAAGGTACACTGGTGTTTTAATTATATTACAGCACACTTTCAACCTCGCTGGTTATGAGCGAAGGAGGGTCGGGGTATCCTCTTTGTTTGTCATATGGTAAGAAAGATGGTTGCCCCCACCCCACCCTCGCTAAAAGACAGAAAATGTTGGCGCGCTTTGTACCCATGTGTACAGTTTTACCTCATATGCCCAACTTTAAAAAGTTATTTCAGTAGTTTGAGACACTTTTTTAATCCAGAAAAAAATAATGTTATAAAATAGTCCTAGATGGCTAAAAATTTAGAGTTTGAAAACATCTTAACTTAATGTCATCGGGAACTATATGAAAAAAAAAACTAATAGTCAAACTTTGCTGTGTCCCATGACGAGTAACTCTAGTATGGGACACTAATCTACTATTGAATGATTTATATGTGCCTTTATGAAATAAATAAATTGAAATTGTAAATTGAATTATTATTATTTTTTACCTAAAACGAGTTATTTCAGGAGTTCTACAAGGAACACTCGTATGATTCTTATGTGAAAAAATCGGTAATAGAAATATCTAAATCTTTTTTTAACATATTTTTAATAATCAGTGGTTTTTGTGTATTTTGCAAGTTTAGTTGCAATTTACGCCATTATATAGGTACTTTATTTTATCATATTTCTTTTATAATTTGTGAAAATTTCAACTATCACAAATCCAGTTACTAATTTTGAGGACTGTAGGCGCCTTAAAGACATTCGCGGCCCAGCACAGATATCATTCGTAAGGCGGTTCCAGTTGTACTTATTCCGAGTATGCTCCCGTCAGATTACAGCTTTACCTACACAAGGAAACGAAGCTAATATGAACTTTAATGCAACGGTATAAAGGCGAGGGAGATAATAGGGGTAAGCAGCCGGTACGGTATTGTTTCAAGTAGTTACTCCTGCGTTCTTTTTGACTGCGGCCAGTACAGAGAATTCGAATTTGGAATTAAATTTTTGGAATCTCTTTTTAGGTTTTTCTGAATTTAAGGGTTTTCTTGTTGTAGACAAGTGGCCAGTAAATTATAAACTGGATATTTTAATGTCAGAGTGCCATAATAAAGCTAACTGAACTATATTTTACTCGAGTTAAGCCTTAATTAACGTTCTAGCTAGTGGCCATTAAAGAGGTTCATTCGACTAAGGTTCTCTCTGGTCGACCTTAGCTCCCTCTTCCGGCGTTCGGTCGTGCTACTCTCCCCATTTTGCCAGAAGCGACAGATGAGGCACAGGGGGGCTACTCTCAAAAAAACATGCACTTAATACCTTTATTTTTAAGCTTTCATTTTTAGGGTTCCGATCCTTAAAATGTAAAAAGGAACCCTTTTAGGATCACTTTATTGGCCGCCCGTCCGTCCGTCTGTCTGTCTGTCCGATTGTCTGTCCGTGTGTCACAACCTTTAGACGCATGGGCGTATCAAGCTGTATATCAATATTATCAATTGTTAAGGTCTGAGGTCGCATAAACCTGTGAAAAAAAAATTAACCTTCTGGGTCAAGCCAATCAAACGATAAGCCCGTTTATGCTGTAAAATTGTTGGATTTTCATAGTAATCGCAATGAACCCAAAGCCTATAGGGTACTTCCCGTAGGCCTACAACCATGAAATTTGGCACAAAGCAAGCTCTTATAGCACAAGTAAAGGGATAAATCTGAAAACTGCAATTTTCTGTCTTTCTACAAAAATATTTAATTTGGTTTACACGGAAGACATAATACTTTAGTGTTTTTTATATGGAAACCTAATAATAACACATGTTACGCTCTACAAGTGTGATCAGAACCCTTGGTGCGCGAGGACCGTTTATTTATAATGAGTTTAATTATAGTGACTGCTAAAATATCACATGAAAATAAGCCACTATTACTAGTGACTTAAAATTATTTGGTAATGTGCCTATTGATAACGATTCCGTAAGTTGGTATATCAATCTTATCGTTATCGAATGGTTCCACCGGCATAAATAAAGTGTTCATGTCCTCAGGAAAAACTTGCTCCAAAACAAATTCTAGGCGGCATAATCTCTTCTCAAAAAGACTTACCGAAATCAGTACATCTACAAACCACAGTAGACCTCCAGGATGTCCCTTACTATCGGATGTCGATAGTTCCACGGACACTGGCGCCCATGCGTCTGCGCACCTAACGGTTACATCTTTCTAGGTAACCTACACTCCACATTACCTACCTTACTGCTTTGGAATATGAACTAAGCGAATGACACACCAACAATTTTACTAAGACCACTAACCGCCTATAAGGTTTTATGCAGAGAGGTGTCAATGCTAAATGGTTGAACTGTAAGGTGTATTCACGGAGGTGCAAACTAGGTGACGTATGTGTCGGAGTTTCCGCTTTGATGGGAAAAGAGGGTAAGTCGATTGCCGATGTTTCCGCAGAGCCATGTATGAACTCTATATGTTTTTCTGTTTCCGTCTTGTGTTGGTATGTGTCGTTTGATATTGATGCGAGGAGCTATCGCTTTCCTTCCACATCGATTACACTCAAAGTGTGTTAGATCTGCTCTTCAATAACTCAAATCAAAATCGACGTATATTGCGACATAAAAGAGTAGAAATTAAATGATGGCAACATTCACAGACCACTGCGTGTTTTCTTTATTGGCATATTTGGACTGTATATAATTTAAGTATTTGGATTGTCTATCAAAACACCCAATAGTGCTCTAATATGTCATTTATGTTGCCATTATTTATTTTCTACTCGTTTATGTCGCACTATACCATAGAAGTACTATACTTACTAAGTCCATGCACTATACAGCTTTCCATCGATCTTTGGCACGCGGTGACAGGTGGAACTAATGCTCGATGACAGTTTCGTTGAACTAGTGCTAAACGTCACTCGAAAGTGCCAAAAGATCTGGGCTGAATAGACTTTTGGTGTATGGGAAGCTGTCACTTTTTAAACTAGTGGCTCTGTGAGCTGTAGACCTCGCGAGTATGTCGGTGGAAAACTGAACTGCTAACACACATAAAAAAAATAACCCAAATAATTTTCTTTCAATAACACATACAAACTTATGAATGTACCTGGTTACGTACATGCAGTATGAAAGTAGCCGCACCAATAACTTTGTAAACTACATTTCGCGATCTTTAATACAACCTATTGACTTTTTACTAAAATTATATAGTCTGTTTCACTCTAATGGTCTTTACGAATCCAACGACACCTCATTTGTTAATATCCATCGAGCCGTTTGGGTTGTAGCGATTTTTTTACATTTTAAAACCCCATATCTCCGCCATTTTTAAAAAAAACTAAAAACTGGCTCGAGTAAAAAATTCTATTTATTTTTCCAACCTGCTCACAAAATTTCACGAGAATCGGTTCATAAATGCGACCTGTAGAGGAGAACAACCGGACATACGAAAGCCTTTTTGCCCAAACCTGAAACGGAGACACTTCGCTCGCTTCGCTCGCTCGGTCAACAATTTTCTTATCGAACCTAATAAACCTTTTGGTTGGGTTTTCACAGGGAGCACTTTTCCAGCGCATAGATACATTTTCCTTTGAAACACAACTCACCAATTTACGGGCGGCGGGGGACGAGGTAAGAGAGCTGTGATTGGTCAGCCGCTGCGAAACTGTCTGGCGGCCCGTCATCGTACATAGGTTTCGTATGCGATCGTTTGTTGAATACAACAAACGTTCGGCGAGCCGCATTCCCCCGCAGGCGCAGTCAATTGGATATATAGTCTCTGCTACAGGCCCATCGTCGTAACTTCGTTTAAAATGTGAAAACCATCCGATGTTCACGTAGTTGAAAAAACTAGCCACCTCAGGTAATTACCTCCAAAGGTCTAAGGTTACCTGCGTTGAGACCTCTGCCCTTTGGAAAGTGCTTGTTGGCACTTTTTAATTAAATTAATGGCCATCACTGTCCTTGGCAGTGTTGGACGTCAAGAGACCCTAAGCTTTCCGTTGCCTTTTTATGGAAAGTTTTAAACAGTGTTAAGGCCGAAATAATGGATACGAGGAACGTTTTGACAAATGGAATAGGAATAAAAACATTCTGTGTATTTTAGTGCACATTAGGATTCTGAAATCGAATAGCCCCATATACCTACGAGTAGGCCTCCAATGTCTGTTTTTCGACACATACACAACACACTCAATGAATTTTGAATTTGAACTGAAACAGGAAAATCTTCAGGAGACTGCCTTAAATTTTCAACAATCAGTGTGTGGTTCATTATTTGTAGATAATAAGCTCGCCTTTGTCATGTGTTGTCCACTTTCCATTGTAAAATCTATTATTTTGTGCAATAAAGTATATGAGTAATACACTATAGAAGCAATAGAAATACACTTTGAGTATATACATACTTGTATAATTGTTTATTTGTGTAAGTATCACGATGTTGCTACTAATTTAATATACGACAAATTACATCCGACGTAATGACTCAAATGACGTTTAAATAAGCTTGCAATGATCATGGTAAAATGCCCGTCTGTATGTAGCAGACATTTCTTCGAAGGACAGACAGGCCAACTTCTAATTATCAGCATCAAAAATGCGAATCATTTGAAACATCTACTATAATGTGAGAAACTGTCTGATCGATGGGCCAGCGCGTTCTGGATAAACTGTACATTTTGATTCTTAGGCTTTATTTTATGAGGCGAAGGGATGAAGATCGTGGTACAGTTGTGTAGCTTACTGAGAACGCGAATGGACACGGTTCCACGAAAGACCATAGAGTTGGTAGGTAGATAGATGTTCTGATCCGAAAAAATATTATTAGCTTAAAGTAAAGCCAGTAGGCACCTAGGTAATTAATAGAATGTTAACAAACTTTACAATCAGCCGATTCCGCTGACTTTTTAGGGTTCCGTACCGAAGGGTGCCAAACGGGACCCTATTACTGAGACTTCGCTGTCCGTCCGTCTGTCACCAGGCTGTATCTCATGAACCGTGGTAGCTAGACTGTTGAAATTTTCACAGATGATGTATTTATGTTGCCGCTATAACAACAAACACTAAAAAATAAAATAAATTTAATATCAAGGGGGGCTCCTATACAACTAACGTGTTTTTTTTTGCGGTTTTTTATAGATAATGGTAATAACCCTTCGTGCGCGGGTCGAACTCGCACTTGGCCGGTTATTTAAGTCTAGTACCTAATAGATAAATGAGCTGCAAAGTGGTTAGGCCCCTTATTGTTCGTTCGTTTTTCCACAGATAGTTTCATCGAGTTGCTCGTTAGCACTACCCGGAAAGGATGTGAAGGGCTTTATAGTCTATTCGCGTTAAGAATGCAGTAAAGTCATTACTGTCCGGCGGCCTAGCCACGCCCCGTAACCAATCAAATCGTTTCCAATTATCAAGCCAAGTTCACAGTGACCAGTTGAAGGCAAACTTTCGAACGCGAAGGTTGGGTCCTGTCCTGTGAGTGTGTGTTAACAGATTTAAATTTAAATTTCACGGCATTCTTATCACGAATAGACTGTAGGTTCCAAGTATCTCCTTCAGATGTGAACAACTGCCACCCCAAAAAATGAGGTTATGTCACCTAAATACTGACATAACCCTTCGTCATTTGGTAATTTTATAACAATTACATTTTAATTGTTATTTGCCCATAGCGGCCACTGTCACAGACGAGGGGTTGAGGGAGTATGAAATCGAGCTAATTGGTCTTCATCAGCCTCATAAAGTAACGTTAGTGCGGAAGTGCCTTACCAAACAACGTTACTCAAATTTTAGTCAGTCTATAACTCTTTCAATACCTACTTTGCGAATCTTGCGATAGATCTCAGACGCATCTTCATAAAACTGTCTCCCTGAGACGCCAACCTCTTACCCAGCTCATCACAACCGCTAACCGCTCTTCCTCGCAGCATTCCCGCGCGTGCAAGTTTTTGTGCGTGAGTCAAACCTCTGTGTTTATTTAAACGCTAGTTGAGTGGCCGTGCTTAGCCGTTTGCTTGACAGTTCCTTGACTTCGTTATATGTCGAGGCGTCCTCAAATAATTCAATTTGAATGGAATTTGTGACAACAATCGCTTCAGTTAGGTTAAGTCGAGGGTAAATCGGACGGAGGAATCGACTTAACATGCGGTTTGTTCAGGCGTTACGTACGTACGGGATTAGTCTTCAAATGTCAACAGTTCCGCTGCGAAATGCTTGTAAAGTACATACAGGCGTATAATGCACACACAACACACACAATATAAATACTTACACATCTACTTACGTTCTTCATTTTAGTATTAGAAGACACTTGCTCTTGGAATTTTCTACATTTTAAATTATAAATTAAAATTAAAACCGTAAACATGTATCAGTAAAATGCAACACAACATAACGTAACGTATTCATAAAGTTAAATAACAATGAATAATCAGATTATCATTTCTGCGAGGTTAATCTCGGTCGTGCAATAGTTTTTGTCATCGGTATCTTTTTGTACGGAAACTTCTTTTGTTCAGCTCTTCGAGTAATGACTATGTACGATGTACCGACTTCAGAAGCGCGGCTGAAATTGAGGAAGTATTTTTTTTACCTTTTCTTTTTGTTTCCAAAACATATCAACATTATTTAAAAATAAGTATCCTTCAAGTGCGTGTCGCTTTCTCACACGATGGCACCAACATACAAGAAAAATACAAAAAAATAATCTATTATAGAGGACACCATTTTCATTAGGGTTCCGTACCCGAAGGGTGCCAAACGGGACCCTATTACTCAGACTTCGCTGTCCGTCTGTCTGTTTTTTATAGATAATGGTACGGAACCCTTCGTGCGCGAGTCCGACTCGCACTTGTCTGTCTGTCTGTCTGTCACCAGGCTGTATCTCATGAACCGTAGTTGCTAGACAGTTCAAATTTTCACAGATGATGTATTTCTGTTGCTGCTATAACAGCAAATACTAAAAAACAAAATAAATTTAATATTAAGGGGGGCTCCCATACAACTAACGTTATTTTTTTTGCGGTTTTTATAGATAATGGTACGGAACTATTCGTGCGCGAGTCCGACTCGCACTTGGCCAGTTATTTTTATTTTGTATTGTTCATTTCCAACAGACAAACACATCGTCTAAAAATTTCAACCCTCTTTATATTACGGTTCGTGAGACATAGCCCGCTGAAGGACAGACAGACAGACAGCGAACCGTGCTGGCTCTCGTTTGGCACCCTTCGGGTACGGAACCCCAGGAAGTTATTCATTAGACATCGGCCCTTATGACTCAAGATTTTATAGCCAACTTACTTTTAGAACCAACCATCCTGTGAACATACTGTTGCAATTTATTTCTGACATTGTTGGCACTTAAGTTTTTACGAAGAATTCAGGCACGATTTTATAATTGCATTTTAATTGCCGCCACGTGTCTCGTAAATTATTAACCGTATAAATTCGGCACTTTTTCGGTCATAAAACGGCAACTTTATTTAGTAAGTATTGACTTCTTTACGTTCCACGTATATGCCGGTAGCATTCATGTTGAACTGTGAATGATGGGCGGGTCGGTAACTCGGTAACGAAGCATGTGTCAAATATAAGAAAATCTTGAAACATGTCACACCAAGCGGGCGGATTATGTTTCATAGAGTTTCAAAAGGAATCTGTATTCGTTCGAATCTGTATCCGTTATCTGTGGGTCAAGCAGGAATATTTACCAGACCGAAAAAGTGTTCGAGTTCAGATGAAATAAACCTTAAGAAATTCTACATAAGAGCCACTGAAATTTCAATTCGAATACTTTTTCGATGCGTAATTTTTCCTGCTACCTACACTGGTTTCGCTTTAATTGTTCATACATACATCTTTCCAACGATCTCTTGGCGCGCGGTGACAGATGGAACTAACACTTGATGACCATTGAGAAATAAAAGGTCTGTATTGATGACATTGATTCGTTGCATTAGTTGCGTGGAACTGGCGCCCTTCTGTAAACGTCACTCATCATCATCAGCCAGATCTTTGGAAGACGGATGTCTTCTGAGTTTAGTCTATTGGCTGGCATATACTGGGGGCGATTTGGGAGATGTCAAAACCACTAAACTAAGGTACTAAACTGACAATCTCAAGCTTCAAATTAGCGACTACTATTTTAAAAAGTTCTTTTTCAGCAACTTTTACGTCATTTCTATTCAAAATCACGAGCTCTTCTCACCCCTATGGAGAAAAAAATTCGCGCGATGGCCACAGATTCGATTTTCAAACACACAATATTAATTAATTTGCTTATTTTCTTAGTAAACTTAGTTCGTGTCGCCTCCCGAATCGCAAGCATTTTCTGTAAAATAGTTTCGTTGCTGTCGGTACGGATTAATTTATACAATTTTTACGTGAGCTTGTTTTGTCGTTTGCGCACTGAGAGCAGCGCAGCCCGCACTCATGATCTCGAGTTAAGGGGCAGATTAAGCCCACTACTACAAACGCGAGTTAACATTAATCTCTGAATTTGACAACTCTGTATACATTTGTATGGAGTTATCAAAGTAATTCAGATAGAGCGCGGTTTTGACGCCAAAGCTAATTATATGCTATGAAATGGAAATAATCAAATAAGGTTAAGATGGCTTAACAGTTGAGAGGGTAACAAAATCTGTAATTTTCGAAACGTGTCAAACGTTTTGTTAGGAATCCGACTAGATGGCTCTGCCAGTCTTGTGACTCGCGGTGGTGAGGTGTTTTCCTAATAGGTTATAAGTTAATTATTGTATTGTTTTCTATGTGCCTTTATACCAACCCTGGTCCGACAATAAATAGACTACCAAAGGTTTATTCCGTGGTTTTATTGTAAGGTGCCAATAAGGGTCGCAGTTCAAATATTGGTCCTTCGAACCGGACAATAATGAACTTATAACCTATTAGCAAAACACCTCACCACCGCGAGTCACAAGACTGGCAGAGCCATCTAGTCGGATTCCTAACACGTTTCGAAAATTACAGATTTTGTATTAGGAAAATGTCATTATGATAAATGACATTACAAGTAGATGATACAACTCATATCTGACACCGGTGTATTGTTACGGAGGATCATAATATATCTCCTACAAAATGTTTTTAATTTTTTCAGCCAACCTTCCACTTAAAGGAATCAAAACCTTATCTCATCTCGGCCGGCCCACTGATGCTAAGATCCAGTACTGAATGTTAAACATATCTGCTACTGTTCGGTTGTTCATTTTTGTTATTACATCAATTGTTTTGCATCAATTGTTTTGTGCCCCTGCGACTCGCTCCCATAAATAAATAAAGAAAAATTAAACCTCATTTGCGTTTGATCTTAAATGTATGTAAATGTGTTATGTGTTATGTTAAATATGTTATTTCAGTTTGACGTGATAATAACCTTACATATTTATCTTCCATTATTGAGAATGATTAACATAGCCGTGTTATACATATTTAGATTATTGTTTAAACTGTGATTTTGCTAGTTTCTTAGGTTAGATTCTGCAAATTTCATTTCGCAACTCAGACAAAGTCTGCGTTGTTTTGTGACGAAGGCAGTTTGTCACATCACTCAGTATGATATCGCTACTTTTAATTGGCTAGTGCATAAAAAGCGAAAAGAATGTCTGAAAACTTGATCAGTGAAACTCCGAAAAAAATTACTTAACTACCGAAAACCTCCTGAGCTTTTCGGAAAGTTTGTTTTTTTGTCGAAGGTTTAGTTTGAACCTTTATTTCCCCTTTTCATTCCTTTTGTACTGATCGGAGACGGAGAATCACTTCCTTCTGAACCAGCCAGTGTCCCGTCCACGTGCACATACGCAGAACCCGATGGTAATTATGAATTATATCTGTACAATCGCATTGTTCGCTCCCCCGGTCTTTACTGAAATAATGATCAGGAGGTCAAGTTTTAATGAGTGCGATTTATGAGGATGTTTCGGCTCGCTTTGTAAGTTTGATCTTTTGGTTTTATTACAATTAATTTAAAACAATAGTATGATTTAACATTTCGAAACATTGTATACTTAACTTCTCTACCTCCTACCCACAATCCTTTGTGAAGCTTCGTAGTCTAGTGGATTTTGCATCTTGCATCTCACACATAGCGGCCATTCTACGTCTAGTTATGCGGCGTTTCGTGAACAAAAGATTTCCTTTAGCAGGATTGATCTATAGGTCCAAAGGATGGATTTAAGAAGTGGAGCCATCTGGAATTCTGATGCAGGAGAAAGAGGGAGAGGGGCAAAGTTTGTATGGACAAAAAATATATACCATAGAGTAATTTATATATAGGGTAATATATACCATAGAGTAACTTATAATATATACTTTACCTATATGAAGCTGTAATTTGGTAGGCAGGTAGTTTAAAGATCCAGGACGTAAGTTCAGTATTTTTTTTCAAAGTTCTGCTTCCACGAGAGGCAAAAAAAGGGAACGAAGTTTGTATAAAATCCAAAGAAAACTTTATCTATGAAGCTGTAATTTGGTAGGTAGGTACCTAGTTTAAAGATCTGGGACGTAAGTTCAGATTTTTTTTTCGAAATCCCTGCAAGGGGCACAAAAATTATAATTTGGAATTTATTTTTTTACAATAATTATAGGCTTTCTGTATGAAAGTGTCCCTTAATAACCTTAAAAATAGAATCTCTATATTTATTTTATACGATAACGATACCAAACGTGCTATATAAACTTTAGCCCCCCCTTTTTTGCCCCTTAAGGGGGAAAATAAAAAAAATACTGATTTTTGACTGGTTTTTTGAACTTCTTGCCAAATTGCAGCTTTTTATTTTATTTTTCGTGTTAGTTTGACATGTTTAAAACAAAAAAAAACATCACGTAGTGCTGAATAAAAAGACTTAAGTAATATTATATTAAATTCTATTAGGTACCAATACTTTTTGGGATTTAATAATTCTGCATCTTGATTTTATATCACTGACTCTTTTTTGTCTTTGTACACTGCACTCGGTAAACATACTAGGTGTATTTAGTTTTAATCATCAATAATAGCTTTCTTTAACTGACCGCATTAAATGCAACTTAATATCCACACCTTTCGCTTTCTGGACAGTATTTGATACAGTTTTTATTCTTAATTAAGAGAATGTTAATTGCAAACTAAATATCTCTCTGAGTTTTGCCGCCAGAGAGAAATGTCGAATGTATTTTATCGTACTTTATTTTCTGTGATTTGGAAAGTGCAGATTTACTCACTTGAAGGTACAAGTTAAAGGTTTTTACTTCATTATTTAAATTACTTATATTCATACCTGCCCACGAACCCACAAATTCATTGTTTCCCTACCTAGAAAACACTTTTCTTGGATGTGACATTCTGATCGACCTATTTATTAATAACAGTATCATTGCTTCACGCTTTTTTCCATACAAGGATGCAGAGATACAACGCTCACGTTTAGCCAGTTATTCAATATCTTCTCTATTTTGCGTAAGAGGGGGCTAATCCATAGCCCCGCAGCTATGGATATTAAAAAAAAATCTCAAGATGTTTTCATCGCCCCGTTCACGTTTATAGTGTGCACCCCCTAGTGGGAAAGTTTTGGGGTAGTATTCATATTCATTTATTTGTTTAGGTACTGTTTTCTTCATTCCGCATATGTATTTTGGAGTGCTGAATCCGAATCTGAAGTTTGCGGACAAAATTTCAAAGAGGTAAAGATAAAGAATCATATAATCAGGAACATTTCGTGACGCAACATTGAAAAAAGCGCAAAAGCGAAAAATTTCTGACTTTTTCCAGTTATTCACGTTTAATTCAAAAACAGTCCATATTTTAAAAAACAGTGTATGAGTAAATCAAAAAGACAAAATTTCGCTTCGATGACAAAAAACAATAGGTACTTAAATTGGTTACTTTGACTTTTAAGAGGTCCAAAATACGCCTAAAATAATCAAGATGGATTTTCAGTAAGAATCAGTATGTGTTCCATCTTTTGTATTTACCAGGCGCAATACTACATCCACACTGTATGTTCCAGAACATCTTCCAGGTCCAAAAGGTTTTGGGTGCACATAACATACCCGTTCAGGGCTTTAAATACCAACTTTATTTGCAACTTTGGACTATAGATACGAGCTATATCCCGGTCCCGCAGGGCTACTCCTGCCTGCCATCTGGTAGAGGAGTTCCTACTGCACGTATTAGATGACCGTCCGGGTCCCAAAGGTTTTCGGACGATATCCTTTCAAGGCTTCAAAAACGTACCAAATTACTTAAAAGTTTTCGAAATCTTTAAAACGCCATTCTATGCTCGGACGTAATTCCCAAATAGAAAGACACCCGTTTTCACAGTTAAGTTGGCATATCTGTATGGATCGAACTCTTCGTTCGGGATTCTGCCTCTTCCTTTGACAGATTTATCGTGTTTGACACTTCCTTCGTGATGTTCGCGCCCATAGCCCACTTCCGGCAGTGTTGCCAGCTAATCTTCCGTCAAACGTTCCGATATCGTTGCGCCGACCGAGAATAATTACGTTATTGTTGGGGTCACGGTGGATTTTTCGCTGGATATCGATAACGCGCGTGGTCGCCGACGGCGGCTTAGGGATGGGATTGTATCGATGGTTTCGCGTTAGAAATTTGCGAGTATCCGTAACCTGGTTAATTCAAGTCGTGAATGCAGTGAGTTTTAATACGATTCTTAGTATAAATTATTGAAGTATTGAGTTATAGCAATGGGGTAACAACCTGTCATGTTTTCGCTTATTTGCGCTTGGTTTCATGGTTGGCTATAGTGCCGCGAAAGCTAATATTTTTCTGAACATTGTTCTGGAATGCTCATAGATATTGGTAATCATGAGTACAAATCATCATCATATATTTAATTTAATTTTTAAAATGAGTTTGTTCTCTTAAATATTTTCTGCATGCAACTTATACCTACCATAAGTATAGTTTTAAATAATGAAAGCCCGTAATTGGCCTCAGAAAAGTGTAATTGTTAACTTATATTTTAATTGTATGTGCTGTGGGCTTAGTACCAATAAATGAATAAATAAATAAATAAATACAGTGGGTCACTTATTTATTTTAATGATCAACTAGCTTTTTTATTACGATGGAGTTTCAAAATCATGTCGTTTGTTACATCGTGGGCCCAATGCTCAAACTGACGCTAAACGACCTTTTGCTGTTTTTTGACGAAAAATATCATTGGCATAGAAGCCTAAAATAATCGACACCACCTCCCCCCATCCTTCAGCTGTGCGCGTAAATCGGTGCGCGTGCGCGCCACAGGGCGACGCGGGGCTCGTAATTCGCGCGACGACCAACCTTCCTTGAGCTGAGCTAAAATATGGGATTGAACTTCGAAAAGGGTGGGATTATGGCATTATTACTAGAATTAACGACGGAACTGGTAGATATTATGTATTTGGATGTAATGAAATTGTCATTTTCCTAAGCACATCTAAAGGAACAATCAAGGAAGATAAAAATGTATAAGTTATCAAATAAATGTATTCCGTAGATATACAAAATATTCTTTGCTCTTGACAAGAGACGCTAACGAAACTTACATTGACACGTCTCATATCCGTCTGATAATACGGCTACAAGGACCTACACAAACGCATTTCTCAGGTCTCGCCACATAGTTGATTGGCTATCACCGTAAAAGTAGTCTAATGTCTAATCTCAAATTCATGTCATTTTTGTATTACTTATGTATGGGGAATTCATGCGGTCACCGGTCTCTTAATGACGTTTCTCCATACTTGCGAGCATTGATTTTGAAATAAAATTGTGACAAAATGCGCGACTGAGTCACCTCAGTGGCTTGCCTCATGGTAGCCCTGATGGACATCTTATGATCTACTGTTGCCCTGCTACTGAGATGTGCAAGCCATGTCTGAGAAAAGAGCGATGTTTCTCTAAACAGGTTTTTATGTTTTCCTGGTATGTGGACGTCTGAAATAATAAATCAATCTGACTTTGATCCAAGTGTATAGCAACTTATGGCCATATTTACAGACGGTTACGTTCCGCTTCAACATACTGTTGCTATGTCACAAGCAAGAGACGGTGACAGCTTTGAGTGTCCGTCACACTTGAGTTGTCAGTTGTGCATCCTGGCTTAACGGCCTAACCTTATGAGTACTGAAAAAACAATCTTGATCTTGATAAGCGAGCGACCTATCAAAATGCTAGGTGGCTCCATAAGTACATTATCTTGTAAGTTTCGTTTTTCGAAGTCATTAGTAGGTATGTAAAGACATTGCGAGTCGTAAGACAAGACCCGCAGACCACAGACGTTCTATCGGACGATAAGTCGAAATCAGTATGAAAATGTGTGCAAGTCCGCACATTGTTACGTCTTGGTTACGCTCGCAGCCCTAAGTAGCTAGATTTTCTGTCTGAAGGCGTCTACTAGTTAGCGATTGCAACTGAACTTTGATAGACTTCTATGGACTTAATTGCAACTTTGATATTTTAAAATTGCAATCGAATTACAACTCGTAAATACTTGTCAGATATATGGAGACGAACAGACCAATCTATCGGCTGATAGAACGACTATGTTCTGTGGGAACTCTTTCAGTAGCCTTTGTTTAATCCCATGACTAGTGGACAGAGGTCGGAGTTGGACTAGTGTTTATTGGGATAATACACACTTATATCTTGTTAAATGGCGGTTACGCCCTTCTTCCCTACAGTAGCTCTTAACGAAATTCTTTGCTGGATATATCTGTAAGAAGCCAGTCAAAGCCGCAAGCCATAAAAACTATTTTGTGACGCGTTGAGCTGATCCCTGCCGGCCAAACCTATGACATTCAGTAAACAGGTATACAGAAATCTACAGTACTGCTACGGTCATTACTTTTATATACAGTGGGTTGTGTCTAAGCCTTAGACTCTAAGGTAATCAAATAAATCTAGGAACAAGTCCGAAGTTGAAGCATTATGTTCAAAATATTTCAAATTCAATTTTATTCAATTTTCATGTTATCGCCGCAAATAAGGATCAAATGTTTATTTCCTCCCTCACAAGACAGGCTATGCCTAGTGTGAGGGTCAGCATACCTGTGAATTGTATTTCCTTTATGGCAATAAACGATTTTTCATTTTTTTTTCATTTCCAGCAATTGTATTTTGTAAAGTCAATTTTGTGCAAAAAAGACAGCACTTGATGCCACACGCGGCACGCCACAATGACGTCACGTAGTGCTATTGACATTGTTCATTTTACCGTTTTGACAGTTCCTAAGAAGTATCTATTTTGACTAGCAGGACACAAGCCTAACCTTCTGGCCACACACTATGAAAAGTGGATAGGAAGATGGACTGTTCCCTTTCTGATTTCTCCTTGACAACACGGTATTGTACGGTACAATACAAACATTGGACGCTGCTTCTCAAAATATGTTTGTTCTAATGGTGATGGAATACATCGCGAGGAAACCTTTGTTACTCCATAGCTGTGGCGATGGGCTAGCCCCCTGTCATGCAAATGGAGTATCACTGGCTAAAAGGGCACATTGCCAACCCGTATGGGAAGAGGCGTGATGCTATGTTGTGTTATTTCGTCGTGTTCAACTTCAGACACGTTGCGAAATTATTTGACTACACTGTCAAATACCAAATACTAGAAATGCTGTCGATGCAAGAACATCGTTGTCCCTCAGTATCTACGTGGTGAAGTGGACAATGTGACACAATAGCTGCATCCCGCTGGGTTCTGTACGGAACGTGACACCTAACCTCAACGTGCCAACAGAAATGCAATTTTCACCTTTTCCCATCATTTTATTTTTGCGCTCCTTTGTCTGCGGCATGCACCTTCTAAGCTTAGGCTGCGATAACTTTAGAGACATCTGTCTAATATACACTCTATGGTCTGACATTGACATTTGGGATAAAAATGTCCATTCTTAATTCTTATTATTGTAATAAAATATGTAAAATATGGTATTCGATGGGATTCCCTATCGATCAATTAAATAACATGAAATCCGAAGTGCTGTAAATACAGATTCCATTTTCAACCGACTTGAAAAAAAGGAGGAGGTTCTCAATTCGACCCGTATGTTTTTTGAAGTAAAACTTCTTGGGGCACGGGGGTAAAATTTATTTAACCTCTCAACTGTGGGTTATTCATATATGTGCTTTTCAATTACTACTAGCCGGGTGCTATCACGAGTGGCTAAGAAATGTAACGGAAATTGGAATCGGTGACGTCAGGGTCGACTGAAGACTTTTAAAACCGCAACTATTTTCAATACGGTTTTTAACTAATCAGATAAGATAATAATACATTCGTACAATAAAGAATGTTAATTAGTGAGAGAAAAACCTGATGAAACGTTAACAAATAAAAATTATTTTAAGCATTCTTCCACGAGTTCTTGATTTCCGGTATGGCCAAAACCAGTGACGTGACCAAAAACTACTTCGTTCAACCTCTTTGTTGGAACCGGAACTTATGTTTGACAGTTGTGCGATGCGATCCATACAGTTTGTAAGAAAAGAGTTTCATCAATGTCACACGGGTCGATATGGATTTCTAAAATGATGAACGAATCGTTTTGTGGCCGGTAACTATGGAATAGGTACCTAAAACGCGCTGCGTAGTCGCGCAACGGGCAGCTAGTAATCGCATAAAGTCACTTAGAATCATCCAAATGTGATATTTAGTTTTCAAGCAAATTCCGATGTGATGGATGGCTGCATTAAGACTTCTTGAAAACAATAAGTAGGTACCTAGAACTGTTCTAAAGCCACTTTTTATTATATAGTGCAGTTCAAGTCACAAATTAGCAGTTTAGCTACTAAGTACGTGTTATACCTACCTATTTAATGTTTATCTGTAGTAAACGGCCAAAGCGAGGTCTACAGCTTACAGAGCCATAAGTTTAATGGCTTATTGTTTCGCTTATTTGTTTGTATGTAATTTTTGTAATACATATTTTAAAGTTGAATTGTTGTTATAACTGTTGAAATTATACGATTTTGATTTTAATAAGCTTTTGTAATTTTAAAGTTAATGCTTCATGCCAGTCAATAATGTTGAAGTAAAATATCAAAATCGAGGTATGTCGTATGGCGGACTAAGGAAATGTCAAGAATAAAATTAAATAAGAGTTACGTCATCGCTTCGCGATGAAGTAACCCTAACAAATCCTAGCAAAGTAGGTATGTATAGGTTAGCGGGGGTAGCATAAGGCACGCCAGTCACCCCAGCCACGCATTTTGTCACAATTTAATGTCATATCATAATGAATGCGCGCTATTTTATGGAGAAACATCATTGAGACGCGAAAGGAGTTGGCAATTTGGCAAAATGACTGCCCCAGACATGTACAAAGACTTCTCAACAGCCAATTAATAGCATTTAAATATTCTCTCATAAATTTCTGCGTCTTTAGTTAGTTTGTAGAACTTGAAGGAAATGATTAAATAATTAAAAGTTGTCACTTCATACTCTATGAATCCGCCATTGATTAGTGACTTTTGCCATCGTTAAAAATAACATGCAACATAATTGCCAACTAGCAAAACTGTTGAAAACAGGAGGTTTCCAGAGGAGTGGCTAGATGGCGTTATTGTTGCATGTTATTGCAAAATGGTGCTTATTTCTAGCGACGGCAAAGGTCACGGAATCATATTGGAATCACGGAGTATTGAGTAACAACTCTTATTTACCTATATTTAATTATTTTTTTCTTCAAGTTCTACAAACTAAATACAGACGCAGTAAATTAAATTTATGAATGAATATTTAAATGCTATTGGCTGTTGAGAAGTCTTTGTACATGTCTGGGGCAGTCGTCCATATATTGATTTAGCCATCTTCTTTGTCATTTATCTGCGCGACTGAGGTGAGTGGCAAGCCTTATGGTAGCCCCGCAGGTACACATTAACTTGGAATAGTTGAAAATACGTACTCGATCAATTAAATAAAGGGACTGGGCACAGAGACAAGCAAAGCAATGCATACATTTGAGCGAGACGGCTTAAAGACGTGACGTCAGATGGTATATAATCTGAGCGAGATGCAAATAGTAGTGACACTATTGAATTAGTTAAGTATATCACCACGAGCGCGACAAATTGTAGATAAGGAATGGTGGGAAATAAATGACATGACGTATTAAAAGTAAGTACAAGTATAAAATAATTTCAAATAATCGGACGTCTGAAACTTAAAAGTAACTTGAAGCAGAGATTGGATCTCAAAATTGGAATTTTAAATCTCTTAGTATAGGTAGGTATAGGTGTATAGTATAGGTACCACTTAATGATCTAGCTACAGAAGTTTTACTTCTAACACGTGTACGGTGCTACACGCGTATTTTATTTTTTTTCTATGTTTGTTACGCGATAACTCCGCCAATTATGAACCGATTTGAACAAATCTTTTTTCGGCGTATAGGTAATACCTCAAGGGTGGTCCCATTGAGTGGTGTAGATGAATTCTGGCTGTAAGGACCGATATTCGTTTATTTTGTGTAATATTGTGCATTCTTAGACGTCATTCGCATTCCTCGCGGACAGGACCAAGTAAATGATCATGAAGTCGGTTTTTTTAACCGACTTCCCAAAGGAGGAGGTTTACAATTCGTCCGGATGTTTGTTTTTGAAGTAAAACTTCTTAGGGCACGGGGGTAAAATTTATTTAACCTCTCAACTGTGGGTTATTCATATATTTGCTTTTCAATTGCTACTAGCCGGGTGCTATCACGAGTGGCTAAGAAATGTAACGGAAATTGGAATCGGTGACGTCAGGGTCGGCTGAAGACTTTTAAAACCGCAACTATTTTCAATACGGTTTTTAACTAATCAGATAAGATAATAATACATTCGTACAATAAAGAATGTTAATTAGTGAGAGAAAAACCTGATGAAACGTTAACAAATAAAAATTATTTTAAGCATTCTTCCACGAGTTCTTGATTTCCGGTATGGGCAAGATGGCGCCGCCGCCGCCGCCGCCGCTGGCTGGGACAAACAACAAAACCAACTAGCATGACTCAAACTACTTCGTTCAACCTCTTTGTTGGAACCGGAACTTATGTTTGACAGCTGTGCGATGCGATCCATACAGTTTGTATGAAAAGAGTTTCATCAATGTCACACGGGTCGATATGGATTTCTAAAACAAGCAAAGCAATGCATACATTTGAGCGAGAATGGTATATAATCTGAGCGAGATGCAAATAGTAGTGACACTATTGAATGAGTTAAGTATATCACCACGAGCGCGACAAATTGTAGATAAGGAATGGTGGGAAATAAATGACATGACGTATTAAAAGTAAGTACAAGTATAAAATAATTTCAAATAATCGGACGTCTGAAACTTAAAAGTAACTTGAAGCAGAGATTGGATCTCAAAATTGGAAATTTAAATCTCTTTTAGTATAGGTAGGTATAGGTGAATAGTATAGGTACCACTTAATGATCTAGCTACAGAAGTTTTACTTCTAACACGTGTACGGTGCTACACGAGTATTTTTTTTTTTTTTATGTATGTGCCTCGATAGCGCCTAAACGGATGGACCGATTTGGAAAATTATTTTTTTGTTTGAAAGGGTTTACCTTCCCATTGGTCCCATTGACACCAGGTCAGGATCTGATGACGGGATCCTGGAGAAATCGAGGGAACTCTTCAAATATTATAGGCAGACCTATAGTGATTTTTGTGTTTTTCATAATAACTCGTGCAAATGCACATGGTAAGCATAATATTGTGATGCGGAACTGCTGATGAAGACCACATATGGCCACCAGATCTGCTCAATACTAGGTACAAATACAATGCGTGGCTGACGGGCAGGCGACGCATAGCCTAAACCGGTGGACCTAGAGCCATGAAACTTTGTACAGGGGTTCCTTAGTAGCGTGGGGAAGCACTGATATGGGATTTGACAAAATTATTTCCCCAAGGGGGGGGGGGGGGATAAGGGGTTACAGTTTGTATTAAACTCAATCTAATCAAATAGGGTTTGTGGAAGTCGGTTTTTTCTAAAGTTTACTTTTTGTTTCAATTATCAAATTAGCTTCTTCAATTGTTTGACTAAGGTTAGGTACTCTTTTGTTTCGACGCACGTGCGGTTATTCGGCCTGACTATTCTTCAAGCGATCACTTCGTATAATTTTCTGAACACAAGCTTCCAAACCACCGGCTTTTGTTAGTTAAACTCGCCCTTTCTTTACCTCTCACCGGCGATTAAGCAACAAACCTTTATGCAAGTTTTCGCTGCATAAATCGCGGGATTAAACATTATACGTCCCGCCTTAGAGCGGCTTGCGACAATACGGTATTATTTTTTAATCCATCGTTTATTTTCCGGCGAGGTACGCCTCTTTGCAAAAATCCTGGCAAGTGAATCTTATATGCAATTCTGGGACCTGTAGGTTAAAGCTGGACGTACGTTAACCGACAAGTAAAGCAGACAGGCGACGGATTTTGATTTTGTATACGAATTCATATGGATATGACATTCCTAATATTTTCCGGTGACAGATACGGAAGGTACAGTCTTCCAACGATCTTATGGCGCTTGAGTGACGGGGCGCCACTTCTACGCAACTTAATGCAACGAACCTGTCATCAACGCAGACCTTTCATTCCTCAGTGGTCATCAAGCGTTGGTTCCACTTGTCGCCGCGCGCCAAAAGATCGTTGCAAAGCTATCTTTTGCGGTTGACAGTATAGGTACTAACTTTCTGAGGACGTTTTGAAACCTTTGCTGCAACAAAAACTATTTTGAAGAGTTCTGCGAACTCAGGTGACTGAAGGTCTCTGTCCACACGCTTCTCCCGTTGACCCGCGGAACCCCAGAATAAGAAGTAAAAAATCAGCATATGATTATACCGAGCAATATCCGAGAAGATTACGATCTTATCGCGAGATCTGAACACAGGCGCATCTCGGGACCTTTACATTGTACGATTTGAGAAAAACTTCAAGGTATTTTACTAAGGGTTTACGTCAAAATACACATGGCGAGGAAATCTTTAATATAAGTAGTCAAAGTCAAATGTCTTTATTTCTGTAGTTTATTATCTATCAAATATCGATAGAACACATCGTTTTGTTCCTCGTCTCTACTTTGGACCAGCGCTATGAATACCACTATAGCAGTTCCGGTATGGCCCACCCACTTGTCAGTACTGTCATGCTTTACATTACTGCCTAAACGTTGGCGACACAGTGCTTTTACTACCGTTTTATTGATGAACGGTGTAACGTTTCACCAACTTAGCTGTTCGGTTGATAGCGGTCGCTAGTGTCGTAGTAGTCTTCATAATAGCGGACATGGTATAGTCCGCAGTACCAATTTATGCCACCTGAACAGCAAGTTGGTGGCTCTGTACAACTTTTTTTAAATATTTTACGTAGTAAATTAACGATTTAGTAGATAAATAGCAGCGGCTGAAACTATATGAGGTTAGAAAACCTCAACCTTCTTTGAATAGTTGTAGTCCTTTGTGCGACTGATTTATGATTGAAAAAAATAGGGGATTTTCTGACAGCGAATTAAGAAACAAAAATAGTTCTGAAAACTCAAACTCAAATGTTTTTATTTCTGTAGATATTTACAAATATACTTAGAACACGTAATTTTTTGCCTCTTCTCTACGTTGGACCACTGTGAGCTGTGACAGATGGCTTTGATTCTACAGGGGTTTAATTTAGATGTCTGTGACCTCATTTTATAGTGGCATTTAAACCCTCGCTCGCCAACGTCATCTAATGACGAATTTTGAACTACTAATTTTTTTAATAATAAAACCCGCCACATAAATAAAATATACGTAAATAAAATAAAATTACATGTAAGCTCGCCTTTGTACATATACTTTATATTTTTACTTGAACCTGCTTTTTGTGAAATTATATTTGAATATAAATTCTTTTCCGTATTTAAATACGGAGTCGTATTCGTCTCGTTTCGGTTTGCAAATGGTAAATGCCTCCTTATTAATGCATCCCTCTGTAATCTGTCTTGTGAAATTCAGTATTGTGTCTACTTTCCAGCGGCCGGCCGCTTACGAAACGTACAGCTTTGGGCTGACCGCTCGTGTGCCTTTGACTTTTGAAAGAAAAAATAAATAAATTAAAAAGTATTGACGAAAAAGTTTGGACGCAGATGGCCTCAAGTCGTTCGAGTATTGGGTTATCGCTTGATATGAAGAAAAATGTGTTATTAAATAAGCTTATGTTAGGTCGTAGGAATAATTGCATTAATTACAGCTAAAATTATCTACATTTATTTAAGTTAAGATAATGTATTTATCGATATTTAGGGAATTAGTATTTTGTTCAACTTCCGGGATACAAACAACACGAACAAGAAATTGTTAGGTTGTAGGAATAATTGCATTAATTATAGCTAAAATTATCTACATTTATTTAAGTTAAGGTAATGTATTTATCGATATTTAGGGAATTAGTATTTTGTTCAACTTCCGGCATACGAACAACACGAACAAGAAATAAAAATGGCGCGATGACTGGCGCGCAAAGATGGCGACGTTGAATTTCTAGACGGCCTAGTGGCAGTCGGTTGGTGGCAGTCGTTCGTGTTGGTCGTACCCTGAGACCTGAATTGATAATTAGTGTGGAAGTGAAATTATATACAGTTCGTTGCAGTGACTTGAGGAGTTTTATTACATATCCGAAGTGGTAAGTACACGCCTACATTTTATGAAAATAGTATTACTTTATTATTGCATGGTAAGTGCCACGCAATAGATAATCTTGGAACTCGCAATTACATGCAGGTTTTAGTATGTTAATGTGTATTTTATGAGCAATTCTTGTGCAAAACATTTTCAGATGAAATATATTTTGGCGCCAAAATGTCAATGTTAAGGTGTCCTATCTGATAGAAACTGCCTTAATATAGGGGTCTACGGGGCAGGAAATTTTGTCCGTTTTTAGCTATGATGCACCGTTTCAGAGATAATTGGACTTTTGGATTTGGCGCCAAAATAATCAAAAAAAAAGAAAATAATGATGATTTATCATGTTTCGTATTGTCGCCAAATCAGCAATGATGAGGTATCCCTTTGGATAGGTCTTGTACTGTCGTAGGGGTCCACGGGGAGCAAATTTTGTCAGTTTTGAGCAAGGCAATTGAGAATTCGAGCCAAAATATTTTAAATCTGTTATTCTTGAGATACCGTTTGGTGAAGGCCAGGCCACATCGAGAAGTGTGGTGTAAAATTAGAAGATAGTTAACAAGTTTATGAACCTATTTTTGTTTCCGAGTTCCAGAAATGTCGGACCAAGATGTGAATGACCCGAAGCGACATCGAGATCGCGACTCCCGGCGATCTATCTCCAGGCGCAGCCGTAGCCGCCATCGAGGTCGCAGTCCTTCTCGAGATCGAAGTCGCAGCCAGCGACTGCGTGAGCAAGAGGAACTCTTGGTGCTCGAGCGGGAGCGCCTGCGCTATTTGGAGCGAGAGATAAGTAGACAGCGCGACCGGTTAAGTGCCGCTAAAAGTAACAGGAGTCGGGAAAATGGACGTGAACGCCGACTGGAGACACCGCAGGAGCAGGTCGATTCATCTCCACGTCACGAGCAGCGCAAAAGAAGTCCTAGCAGAGAACCAGGTGAACCATCAGTTCGCAGATCTAAGAGGCCGTATAGTCCCCAATTTTCGTCAAAAGATGTAGCAAACTTATTGAGTTCACTTAAGGCAACGCCGCCGCAACCATTCACGTCAGCACACACAAGCAACAGGGGTATTGATTATAAAAACATTCTTCCTGAATTCAACCCTTCCACTAAAAATCAACGCATTGACGTCTGGTTAAAGAAAGTAAATGAATGTGCTAAAGTGTATGGTTGGGACGACATAACTACGGTACACTTTGCTATGCAGAAACTTCAGGGTTTGGCCAAAGTATGGTACGAGAGCTTAGAATCCATAATGTTTACTTGGTCCCAATGGCAAACCAAGCTTTTGAGCGCTTTCCCATTCGAGCAAAACTATGGCCAAATCCTGGACGACATGCTGAAGCGTAAAAGCCGCTACAATGAGCGTATAGAAACTTACTTTTACGAAAAGCTAGCCCTAGTGAACCGGTGCGATATAAGTGGCAAGCGTGCCGTCGACTGCATCGTTCACGGAATCAGTGACAAAACTATTAGGTCTAGCGCTATAGCGGTGCGCTGCACGCATCCTGACAACTTGTTGCAGTTTTTACTTGCACACGAGAGCAGCAACGAAATATTACACCAGGAGAGAAATAATAACTTTAAACCAAGAACGGGGTCAGTCGATACTGCTAGATTCACTAATAAGACCAATAACCATGCGGGTAGGAACAACACTGCAGTCCCTACGATTTGCTTCAACTGCAAAGAAAAAGGTCATACTTATCAGCAATGCCCTAAGCCCTTAGTCAAATGTTCCGAATGTCAACGGGTGGGACACACTGCACAGCAATGCCTTTACAAATCCTTGAGATGCACCCACTGCCAGCGGATAGGTCATTTGGCTGAACAATGCAAGGCAAAGGAATCTGTAAACAAAACCATGTCAATATCAACATCTAGCCCGAGTTCTAAATATCTCAAGGATGTAATGGTGAACGATATCGTAGTGCCGGCTTTCATTGATTTCGGCAGTGAAGTAACTATATTGAAGGAATCAATGGCTTCGAGGCTGGGTCTTAAACATGATAGTGTAGTGTCTGCAATGAGGGGATTTGGGAATGAGTTGGTGCAATCCTTAGGGAGTGTAGCTGTTAATCTAATAATTGATGGAGTAGGCGCTCACGTAACTTGCCGAGTAGTTCCAGACAGATTCCTTGATGTCCCTTTGCTAGTTGGGCAGACATACACCGAGCAATCTCATGTAGTAGTCTTTAAAAGCGCAGAAAAATTACAATTTCATGACGTCGGTACTGAAATGCCCTTGTCCAAATCCGAAATCAATGATAGCAATATATTAAAGGTAGTTGTCGAACAGCCAATGGTGCTTAACGGTGCGGCGTCAATAAGAGCAACAACTCTACCAAGGTACGATGGGTATGTCTTGCTAGACAACAAAACTGTCGGTAAACCAAATCACCAATATACAATCACAGGAGGTGTTTACTCGGTCAAAAGCGGTGTGATAAATGTTTGTATTAATCCTGTATCCAAACCGTGTCTCCTCTGCGGAGGCATAACGATAAGTCGGGCAACAAAAGTAGAGGTAGTGAATCGAGTGTTCTCGTCATCAGCTGAGGCGGATACGTTGAGTCAAGTAGTGTTTGACAATGATAGCGTGAAAATCGGTGAGACTGCATGCAAGGCTGATAGGAATAAACTTCTTGATATCTTGAAAAATTACAAACATTGTTTCGCATCGACAATGAAGGAGCTTGGCTGTACTAACGCGGCTGAAATGAATATTGAGGTCAACAGCAAGGTTCCTGTTGTCTATAGGCCATACCGTTTATCGCACATGGAACGGGAGAAGGTAAGGGGTATGATTGATGAGATGCTGGAGGCCGGCGTAATCAGAGACTCCGTCTCTGAGTATGCCAGTCCCATCATACTGGTGCGAAAGAAGGACGGCAAACTCAGACTGTGTGTGGATTATAGGATGCTGAATTCAATTACGGTGAAAGAGCGATACCCCATGCCGATAATTGATGATGAGATAACACGGTTGTCGGGTCAGGGATTCTTCATAACCCTGGACCTTGCATCCGGCTACTATCAGGTACCGATTGCCGAAGAGTCCAAGCCGCTGACGGCGTTTGTCACGCCAGACGGCCAATACGAATTTAATCGCATGCCGTTTGGATTGGCAAACGCGCCAGCTGTCTTTCAGCGGATGATGAATAAAGTGTTGGGGTCTGATCGTTTCAACAAAGCCACCGCGTATATTGATGATATATTGATCTATGGTGAGAGTGTGGATGAGTGTTTGGCGAAGCTTGAATCTGTCCTACGATCACTTGAAAACGCTAATCTGACATTGAATCTGGCTAAGTGTGAATTTCTTAAAGATACGGTCGATTACTTAGGTTACGAAATCAGTGCTTCCGGTATCAGACCTGGCAGTAAGAAAATTCAAAGCGTTGTTGATTTTCCACGTCCCGAAAATCAGCATGCTGTACGACAATTTCTAGGGCTAGTCAGCTATTTTAGGAAATTTATTCTAAATTTTGCCCAGATAGCAAATCCACTAAACAAGCTCCTTAAAAAGGACGTAGATTGGATATGGACTAAGGACCAAGAGGAATCATTTCGTACCTTGAAGGATAGGTTGATTGAGAGACCCGTGCTAACCATTTATGATCCCCAGGCTGAAACGGAACTGCATACCGATGCAAGTAGAATAGGTATCGGTGGAATTCTTTTGCAGCGGAAGCACGCAGATGACAGTTTTCGGCCAGTAGCTTTTTATAGTCGGCAAACCTCCCCAGAGGAAAAGAACTTCCACTCTTACGAGCTGGAAACTCTCGCTGTCATATGTTCCTTAAGGAAATTCAGGGTCTACCTACTGGGGCTCGACTTCAAGGTTGTGACTGATTGTTCGGCATTGCGTACGACATTTACAAAGCGTGACTTAATTCCGAGAATAGCACGGTGGTGGCTATTAATGCAAGAATTCCAATGCACGATAGAATACCGTCCGGGAACGAAAATGGCTCATGTCGATGCATTGTCTCGGAATCCCGTAGCGACCTTTCCGAGTGCAACGGAGGTTGATCAGTACCCAATGGTTATGGTACTTAGTGACGAAGATTGGTTACTCACCTTACAACTTGGGGACTCTGAGTTATCTCGAATACGTGACATTCTTACGACTGATATAGATGGTGATGGATTAAAATACATCAAGGACAATTACTTAATTAGGGACAACAAATTGTACAAATATATAGGAGGGGACACTTCGAATGTTCGATGGGTGGTTCCAAAAGGCGCAAGGTGGCAATTATGCCGCATGAACCATGACGACATCGGGCACTTTGGGGTAGAGAAGACACTAGACAGGATCAAAGGGATTTACTGGTTTCCAAAGATGAGTAGGTTTGTTAAAAAGTACGTGAGTGCCTGCATCGAATGTGCGTATGCAAAAAAGAGTTCACGGGCAACCGAAGGGCAGCTCCACCCTATAACCAAGGTGGAGATACCATTCCATACGGTCCACATTGACCACCTGGGCCCCTTTGTCAAATCAAAGAAAGGGAATAGCTACTTGCTCGTGCTGATCGATGCATTCACAAAATTTGCATTTGTTAAACCCGTCAGGAACACTAAAACGCAAAATGCATTAGCCGTATTAGAGGATATATTCAATACATTCCGAACACCAGACCGTATTATTTCTGATAGGGGTACTTGCTATACATCACACGCTTTTAAAAGATTCTGTGCAGACAGAGGTATCAGGCATGTTTTGAATGCGGTTGCAAGTCCCCAATCCAACGGACAAGTAGAGAGATATAACCGTACCATTCTTGGCTCACTGACTGCACAGAATCTTAACGGTGACGAAAGAGACTGGGACACAAAGGTAGGCAAAATTCAATGGGGTCTGAATAATAGCGTTCAAAAGACCACAGGTAGAGCGCCAGCTGAAGTGATGTTCGGTACCTGCATGAGCAGCGAAGTTGATCCTCGACTTAACGAAGTGAGACAGGAGATGCAAGGTAATGTAGAATTATCTGAGATTCGCCAGCAAGTTAAAGATAGAATTGATGCTGGGCAATCCAAACAAAAAGATTATTTTGATAAAGGAAAGCGCCCCGCCCGGGTGTACAAGGAAGGCGAACTGGTGAAAATCACCAAGATATCATTTAATAATGACGGAAGGAGCAAAAAACTCCAACCATCGTATATAGGCCCGTATAGAGTAGTAACGGTATTGGAAAACGACCGATATGAGGTGGCTCCTATTCCGGGTTTAAGTGGAACTAAAAACAAAAGAAAGACGACCATAGCTGCCGCTCGCATGTTACCATGGGTTCACGTAGCGGCACTTGAGCTTAATAATGATTCCGATGATGATAAAGAGGACGTAAGTGAATTAAGTGGTTCCGAGTCTACTTAGTTAAAATTACTATTAATTAATATTCTAAAAACATATGTGAACTCTAATAACTTTTATTACATGTATGTGCCTGTATGTAAATGTTTATGTTTATGTTTTAAAATGACTATTCAATTATAATTCAATGTAATTAAGTACTGTATATTAAAGATAATTTGTTTGAATGATACAGATATAATGCCAGCTATTTGATAAAATTGTATTGGCTGTTGGAACGTGTTTCCTGTATATTGTGATTTTTATGAAATTATCTGATTATTTTATATGTATAAGATTGTCTACAGTCATGGATGATTGTATTGTAGATATTCTTTGAAATTATCACGATTGTTTACAGTCATGTATGATTGGCTGTAAATGATCGGATATTGATTATAATTATAAAAATCAGTTCAAACGCGCTGATTAAAACTATGAGAAAGGAAATATTTATTGTTATTTTTGTCGAGATTATCTATAGTCATGTATGATTGAATTATAGATAAATCTTTGAAAATATTACGATTCTTTACAGTCATGTATGATTGGCTGCAAATGATCTGATATTGATTATAATTATGAAAATCAGTTCAAACGCGCTGATTGAAACTATGATAAAGGAAATATTTATTGTTATTATTGTCGAGATTATCTATAGTCATGTATGATTGAATTATAGATAAATCTTTGAAAACTATAACGATTGTTTACAGTCATGTATGATTGGCTGCAAATGATCGGAAATTGAGTATATGAAAATCAGTTCAAATGCGCTGATTGGGTTTATGAGAAAATAAATATTTATTGATGTTACTGTCGAGATTGTCTATAGTCATGTATGATTGAATTGTAGATAATCTTAAACAGTTATCACGAATATTAACAGTCATGTATGATTGGCTGGAAATACTCGGATATTGATGAAATGAAAATCGGTTCAAATGCGCCGATTAAGAATAAGATGAAAGTAGAGATCTAATTTTGTTAACTTTGAGATCTAACTAAACCTAAAGATGATAACTATGATAGTGTAGAAAGTGTAATGTGTTAGTTTAGATAATTGTATGTTTTTTTTTATATATACGGATAGTTCATTGCAAATCATGCACAATAATTTATGTCAACCGAGTGTTAGGTGTTGGTCACTTGACACGTGTACGAGGACGATACACGTTTTCAGGATGGACGAGTGTTAGGTCGTAGGAATAATTGCATTAATTACAGCTAAAATTATCTACATTTATTTAAGTTAAGATAATGTATTTATCGATATTTAGGGAATTAGTATTTTGTTCAACTTCCGGGATACAAACAACACGAACAAGAAATTGTTAGGTTGTAGGAATAATTGCATTAATTATAGCTAAAATTATCTACATTTATTTAAGTTAAGGTAATGTATTTATCGATATTTAGGGAATTAGTATTTTGTTCAACTTCCGGCATACGAACAACACGAACAAGAAATAAAAATGGCGCGATGACTGGCGCGCAAAGATGGCGACGTTGAATTTCTAGACGGCCTAGTGGCAGTCGGTTGGTGGCAGTCGTTCGTGTTGGTCGTACCCTGAGACCTGAATTGATAATTAGTGTGGAAGTGAAATTATATACAGTTCGTTGCAGTGACTTGAGGAGTTTTATTACACTTATATTTAACTAAAAATTAAGAAATAAAGAGTAATAATAAATATTTTTATATACAAGCGTGCTAAATATAACTCTATTAGTTACTCCTTTTTATATTAAGCAACAAAGCAAAGCAAAGCAAGGAAGGGTTTTTTGGATCTGAATAAAAAAAAACCCTAACGCGCCATACGTGAAAATTCAGCACGTCTCTTCTACAGCATAGCCTTTCAAAATTCTTGTAAAATCGTAACATTCTGTACAATAATGAATATGAATATGATTCTTCTATACTGTTAGATTTTTCAGCAAATTCCTTCACCTAAAACTTCACCTTTTACAAAAAAATCGGTTTAAATTAAGCCAAAACTCCGCTGTTGTCTGAAGAATTTCACACGCGCGCTGCGGCATGCCGGCTCTTCGTAGCTTGTCAATAAACTCCATATAAATTGCCTTCAGTTGGGACCAAATTTAAATATAATAGCGGCTATCCTTAGCGTTGCTTTTTACCGAGGCTGGATGTCGCGCAATCTTCGCCCGATTATATTGTAAGCAAATTATCCGCCTCATCTGGCGCGTTGACGGGTTAAGTTAATTTTGGGTATTGTTTAGGTTTAGGAGGTTTGTTAATTTTTGTTCAGTTTTAGATCATTCGTGGCTGTAGTACAAAGATCGTGTAGGTAGCAATATCTGGCCGAGAAGAACACGGGATGGGTTACCTTTTCTTTGTGGCATTTGTTTCTGGCGCATCCTTAGTTTCGGAAGGCGCCACATGAATAAATTGGGGGTGCTTTTTTCATGTGTATTTCAGGAAATACTCGGCATATCGTAATCAGTAATTTTTGGTATATGTAATTTGACTACCTATATAATCTAGGGTTTTCAAGATGAAAAACGTGTTTAGATAAAAAAATCGATAGAAAATAAATCCAAAGTCAACCCTTTTTTCCAATATTTTTTCCTACTATACCGCAATAATGGTAAATTGGCCGGACTTTTTCTTTAGATCACCGATGGGGTAGCACAGTTTTACGTAACCCTAGAGTTGTATGGATAATTGCGTAACACTATATTTCATTTGTGGGAATTGAAAATCGGTAATGATTACCTTTTAGTATATTTCCGTCACAGTTAGAAAATAACCGTTGAAAATGTTACTACTTCGGGTCGCGGTATCATGAATTGAACCCGTATCTCCCAGGCAAGCGAGCGACTTACCTCTCAACAATTGAATCTACTATTAATTGCAGCAAGACTGCGACAGCAGGTTTACTTTATAGAAATTATTCTTCCAGCCCAATGCCTCCCAGCTCAAAAGCAGTAACTATAGACTGAAACTGTTCATAAGAGCACAAACTGTACCAAGTAAATGGATTACTTTGTGCCAAGGATGATTTGGAATGGAGGCGATTACCATTCTACTTACAATTCTCACCAAGTTTCGCTTTCAGTTTGTCATCTCACCCCACTTTGCCATAAAAAAAAATCGTGACATGGTTACATTACTCGCTCAGAGACAAGGAAACCTGGCGCTGTTTTTACCTACCTCTTTTATCTCAAATTCTCAGAAAGATCATTAAAAACGTTTCTTGTACTTCTCGTTTTACTTGTCATAAATACCCATACGTCTAGCGGTCAACAAAAGACCACGATATTTTGTTCTGTCTTTTCATAGTTATTGAACTTTATCTTGAAGTGCGTACTTTGGTACTTTAGACGGACGTACAAGTACATACATAAGTTTAGTCCGTGGAATTATTTTTAATAACCTCTTGTCTTGACTAAGGGATGAAACTTGCTAGGTGCTTCCATTTGTTATTATTCTGAAGTTGCCGGAGACTGACTCAATTTGAGTTGAAACTTCGTTTGAGTTAGGCTTTCAATGGGAGCTCGAACGGGTTCGTCCTGAAGTGTATAGTTTCTTCGTTAGTTGACTGCCGTGGCTTCAAGTGTAATCCGCAATCTTTAGGAAGACCACTTACTTGTGTGTATGTATTTAAATTAATTATGAGCTGATTAGTTAACTCTATTGAGTTGATCTATTTGTTTTTAACATTGACAGCGTAAAGTTTTTTTCAACCATTACGGCATCACGGGATACTGAGGCATAATCAAATCACAAACATACGATTTTCAAGAAGCCTTATTCGAAATTCTGATTTAGAAGTTCATCGTAAAAAAATCTCACCAATTACCAAAACTTTTTTATCACTTCAATTAAAACGGTAGCAAACCTTCTTGCGCAAGATTCGAAATCCGAAATAATTTATCCGACTAATTTACGGACGCGATCGCTTCGGATAACGCTCGTAAGTTAGGTGTTTAATTGACGACAGCTTCCGATTTTTGTCGGGTTGTATATTATTCGGCAGGATTACAATATTGATGTGACTTTAGGTCACTTTTTTCAGATTTTGTGTTGTGTTTATTCTATAAAATAATCGGCGAAAGTAAACGGGGACTTCAGTCAAGTGACGACACACAGTGATTATTTTGTAATCCTGAAACTCTGGCTACCCCTTATTCGGTATTGCTGTATGTATTGCCGTTCATGTCGTGCTGGTACGTTTCGATCGTGTCTGATCCATTTAACACTGCACTTAATGATAGAAACTATTAGTTTCATACACGGATCTAGTATGACGAAATGATGCCCCTTTCTTCAAACAAGAATATTGGTGACAATAAATTATATGCTAAATATGTAAAGAGATGGCTGTGATTTCATTACCACAAAATTATGATATCAACTTTCGAAAAATCCAAAAAAAAACCGAACCGTCTAAGAACCGAATGAAAGAAACTGCTGCTGCTCAAAAATAGTGCAACTCAATTAAGTGCTATTTCATGTAGAAAAAAAATGACAGATTTATTTATCAGTCAAATCTTTTAGTTGATATTTGTGCATTGCCTGTCTTATTCTTGTGTCCTCATTCCAAAACTAATAAAATACTTACATACGCCATGGACGTATTAGCTCTCAGCCCATGGGGCAGCAACTTCGGTGGCGGGGCAGCCTTATGAATGGATCGCCATAGGGCCCCCGACCACACACCACCTCGCTCCTGGGGGGCGGGAGGGGCCCCATATCATAAGTAGCTAGATAAGTATTACAACGTTGTAAGGAGGATTGTTTGACCTTATTGTAAAACATCCACGCGTGGCGCGGTTTTGCCGTGTTCTTTGTGTGCTTATGAAGACTTAGCTGTGTCCCTAGTCCCTTGAGAGTCTATGTGTAGTTGGAACCAGTAACTGTGTAGTCACAAACATATAAACAACAAAGAACTAGGGAAGATTTGTTCTTCCCGCCCGGAATTCGACCTCGGTTATTTCGACCGCCTTGCAAGATATTTGTTACGTTTATCCTACGTCTTTTCTACATTATTGATTTATCTTTTGCGCACGGAAGTTCTGACAGCGACGGTAAACGTCGTGAGGAAACCTTAATTTTTCATAACTGTGGCGATGGGCTAGCCCCTTGTTACGGAAAATGCCCTCACGAGAAAAAGGCGTCACGAGGTAAGAATCTCAGTCAAGGTATTAAAGACACTATTATGATCATAATTAAGGGCTCAGCCCAAAAAACTCAAATCAAGATCCATGTCTGCTTCACAACTTATTCAACCATATTTTTTGCAACAATACTTTCTCATACTATCTCATCATCAAAACAATAAAGTAATGCCAACATTTAAAGAACGTTAAACGCATATGCAAAGTCACCGTCATGAATGATACTCGTACCGACAGTACTTGCGAAAAGTTGATGGACGGGAAATGTTCTTGAGTATGCTGCTCTGTCTCAAAACACACCGCTTTTGATTTATAAATCACTGAAAATCCGACTCAGTCTAACGTCAAATAGAAAAAAAAGTTGGCTAAAATTGTTCCATAAAATGACAAACACGACCATCTGGTAGGTAATCCTATCCAATCCAAATTGCAACTTTATCCTATGAGATTCTCGCCTTTAAATCAGTAAGGTGACAACCTTAAACTTCAAAAACGTTTCGTGCAACTCAAGGGAAACCTGTATCAGGACTCTGTTACAGATCATTTTGGACACACCCAAACAGCTCACTGAGCAATCTTGAAGTTTACTGACACATAAATGTGGAAGCTGTTAGGGCTGTAGAATAGAATAAGGAAATTAGAGTCAAAATAAACTTGTATCTATCCAGGCGTTAGTTTCCTGTCCATTTATCCAGTCGCGGTACACCCGAAATTAAACAGCGGATTGGCGATTTTAAATTTCAACACACAATCAGTGTTGAAGCAAATTAACCGATAAATCATCTCTGTATCGAGAAATTGCTTATTTAAATTCGGCATGTCCTCAGGCGCAGGCGCTGAGGTATTGTAGAGGCGTCTCCCTTTGAGATCTGAGGGATGATGGTTGGACTATTGGCTTATGTAATTACATGTACATAATATTATCGTCTTGCTATTTTCTGTGAGAGGTGGAAGAGGTCGTTCAGTCACAAGAGAAAATCTGACTCCCAGAACACACATAAAATAAAATAAAATAAAAATAGCCTTTATTTCTACCACAATTATTACAAGTAAATTATAAATTATTTTATTTGGAATTAGTTTAATACATGCATAAATTATTATTTCAGAATCAAATAATTCTTCTTTAGCGTAGGCCTCCCCCATTTCTCTCCATCTGTATCTGTCTCTAGCTTGTCTTCTCCAATCTGCTCCGCTCACTTCCGTGAAAACATCCTCCCACCGTTTTCTTGGTCTTCCTCTCTGTCTCTGGCCATCCCTGGGTAACCATTCCAGTACTTTCCGAGCCCATCTATCTTCAGTCATTCTGCAGACATGTCCGGCCCAGTTCCACTTTAGGTTCCTTACTCTTTGTCTTATATCTGTTATTTTCGTTTTCTTTCTTATAGTTTCGTTTTTGAACCTATCTCGTAGTAGTCCCAGAACACACAGCAGCTGTAATAAACTTCTGAAAAGACGAAAAGGCCAATGATGATGATGATGACTATTTTCTGTAAGAAGTGGAAGACGCCGTAGTTGACAAGATACAGTCAGTGTTAGACATTTGTTAGCACGCATATTACGAATTATACTGTAATGATGAATGAGTCTGATGCTGACTGCAAAATACTCTATGGAATCACCGTATTATCTGTGCCCAAGTTTATACATTTTTGAAGTAAAACTTCTTGGGGCACGGGGGTAAAATTTATTTAACCTCTCAACTGTGGGTTATTCATATATTTGCTTTTCAATGCTACTAGCCGGGTGCTATCACGAGTGGCTAAGAAATGTAACGGAAATTGGAATCGGTGACGTCAGGGTCGGCTGAAGACTTTTAAAACCGCAACTATTTTCAATACGGTTTTTAACTAATCAGATAAGATAATAATACATTCGTACAATAAAGAATGTTAATTAGTGAGAGAAAAACCTGATGAAACGTTAACAAATAAAAATTATTTTAAGCATTCTTCCACGAGTTCTTGATTTCCGGTATGGCCAAGATGGCGCCGCCGCGCCGCCGCCGCTGGCTGGGACTTCAAACAAAACCAACTAGCATGACTCAAACTACTTCGTTCAACCTCTTTGTTGGAACCGGAACTTATGTTTGACAGCTGTGCGATGCGATCCATACAGTTTGTAAGAAAAGAGTTTCATCAATGTCACACGGGTCGATATGGATTTCTAAAACAAGCAAAGCAATGCATACATTTGAGCGAGACGGCTTAAAGACGTGACGTCAGATGGTATATAATCTGAGCGAGATGCAAATAGTAGTGACACTATTGAATGAGTTAAGTATATCACCACGAGCGCGACAAATTGTAGTTAGGGAATGGTGGGAAATAAATGACATGACGTATTAAAAGTAAGTACAAGTATAAAATAATTTCAAATAATCGGACGTCTGAAACTTAAAAGTAACTTGAAGCAGAGATTGGATCTCAAAATTGGAAATTTAAATCTCTTTTAGTATAGGTAGGTATAGGTGTATAGTATAGGTACCACTTAATGATCTAGCTACTCACAGAAGTTTTACTTCTAACACGTGTACGGTGCTACACGCGTTTTTTTTTTTTGCGTGTAAGTATTATAGTCGTATGGCCTGTAATGGCTGGTTTACACGTCTTTAGTGCTTTAGTTGTTAACTAAATTTTTACTAAATTAATGCATGTAAACATTCAAGTTAGTAACAAGTTGCAAGTAAAAATTTAGTTGTCTACTAAAGAGTTGAGAAATAATTCAATTTTTTTGTTTAGTAGGTGGGCGTGAACTAAATTACTAAACACATTTGGACAGGAAAAATAACCTATTGAGTACTTTTTTTAGTTAATATAAATACAGCTTATTCTTAACTTTAACATCACATCTTCATTAATTAACAATAATATTTTTGTTTCAGGTAATAAACTTGCTTACAATAACACGGGAAATGGGAACTAAACTAAGGTAATTGGTTATTAAGTAAGTATGTATGTTTTCCATATACGGTTAACGACTATCGAGTGATTTGTTTGGAATTCACTCGATATACTTACACTCGAATGGGCGAGAATAATACCCCTGGGCCCAAGGGAAATGACGACGTTGATAAGATAGGTAATCTAAGACTATGTTACCTGCGCAACTACTGAGTCTACACAACTAACGCAACACTATAAAAGCTGACGAAAGAACAGCAAAAGCTCCCATTGTCTTACTCAAAGCTCCAATTTAGTACCAAAACAATTACCTGACTCACCGCGCTTCCCAGACGTGTCATGGCTCTATAATATCAGGTAAGCATATTAAAAAGAAGGAAGAAATCCAAGTAAAAATATAAATAATCAAAATAAACATAGCGTCACATTTCCCTCCCATACGGGGTGGCAGAGGCACAATTGTGCCCACAAGAAAAAATGTAGCCAAATGTAGTCCAATCAATAAATGTAGAGCTCGTCTAAGCTGAAATGACGCGCCCCACTCCTTGGTTATGTATGACAAGTAAATACAAAACCAAGGAGTGGGGCGCGTCATTTCAGCTTAGACGAGCTCTAGCCCATTACTGGTCCCCACCACCGGCACACGCAGACATTAAGTGAGATTCGAGCATTCGAATTGAATTACCTACTTGAGGACGCTTTGACTTAAATACCAAGTCTAGGATACGTCAAACAATCAATACGGGGGTCATGGTCTGTGGGGGTCATTCATGGTGACAGCGCAGTGCCAAAGAAAACTAGCGCGATGGACCCCCTCTTTCCCAACCACCACACCACCCTTCCATCCTCCTCGGACCATAGCTGTTGTGACACGCAATTACCAGCGCCCGCGCAGCTCTAGACGTGTGACGTCATCGCAAATTGATCCAGATTGACGCCGTTTAGCGGCAGAATTGTGTGTGCAACCTGTCATTATACTTCAGTGGTTAAAGCAATGGGTAGAGCTGCTAATTTGAGGATTGGTGCGTAGGCGTGAGTGGGGACGATGTTTTGAAGAGGTAGAGAGCTTGTTGATTTAATAAGCCTAATTTATTAAATTAGCATCCATGGATTTCCAAAGCTGGTATAGATCCCGTATTCATCTTTTTGAATCGAACAACACAGTTGAACCATCAGGGTCCAATATCACGATACTTGATAAGTTATTACTACGGATTACGATTAAAAACTGTAAATTTTCAACTAAGTGACGTATCAACTATAAAGTGTTTTGCATCTCATCACGTGTCCTGCGTAAAATTAGCTCTCAGAAGCGTCCAGCAATTGAAATTATTGTTTATTTAGTAAAATGTTACACTTAGGAGTAGGTACACGAAAATACGGATACGGCAAATCCTGTGTCGTGGGACCCCCATTCTGACCTGTTAACTGTTCGGAGTGGAAGGTATGGTAAAGTAAACATGGTTGTAGTTGAGTTACAAACAGGTACTTGACTCGAGTCTCTTATCAGACTCTTATAACAGTAATTCGTTTGGAAACTAAATAGGGCATTTCGCACCCTTGAGAGCGACCGACCGACCTATTCGAGACTCGAGGCCCAGATACACAGACTAGTAATAAACAAGTGTTCCACTCCGACACCTGAATGGCACTGATTGACACGTCACAAGCTCACAACACTACTGGTATTGTATGAAGATTTCTCGCAAGGGATTTGTAGGACGAGCGGCATCTTGTTGTGCATTTTGTTGTAAATTCTGGTTGCCCTTTGTTTTGGTAAGTAATGTTTCGTTGTCGAAAGGTGTTTGCCGTTGACACAAACTATTAACTTTTAAACGAAGTACTAAAGACTTATCAAAGTATCAACGTCATCGCGGCAAACACTTTTCCTAACACCAAGGCTTGTTTTATGACCGTCATTGTATTTTTGCGGATCCGCTTAGTAGCTAAGCTAAATATGGCTTAATCGCCAAAAAGGTTGTTGTATCCGCCCATGCCCCCCCAATTCTACAAACGGATGGCACGCCAGTTGCTATAGCGAGAGCGCAGAAACCAGTTTTGTTTGTAGCCGGCGCGGCACTGAGCGTCATTCGCCAAGCCCAAAACGGGTTTCTGCGCCCTCGCCATACTAACTGGAATGCGTTTGGAGAATTGGGGGCCCGGATTGCTTCTGATCTCACACTAAGGCGGCAAATCAGAAATGTAACTTTCACTCCAATGTAGCGGTTATTTGCATTCGAGCTAGTGGCACTCAGTAACCTATAGCTAACTCAAACGTTCAATTAACATACGGAACTGTAGGTATATTACTGCAGTCCAGCAAATTATGCTCCTATATTACTAACAGCTTATTTTAATAACTACGCCAAGCGTAACATAGAAGCAATCCGGTTTAAAGCCATCTCATAATCGAGCAATTTCAATATCGATGCAATCGAATCGGGTATTCGAGAGATTTCGCTAATCGCACCCAATTAATCTAAATATCTCTTGCCTCGCTCCACAGTCATAATAGTGTAATTATTAATATTAATTTTCATACGAAACGCCGATAAATGTTGTAAGTGCGATTTTTCTGAGCAGCTTTATGTTAACACTGTGCAAGCGGTTCGCGGAATCGATTCAAAATGGCTGCCAAGAAAAAATCGATTTATTTTTGACATGTTCTCGATCGACTCGACGACACTGTTACATCGAGATGCGTCCAGAATATAAATAGACAATAATTTTCTTGTGTTTTTCATTAGCGGGTTTTCATTTAAATCGTTTATGAATGTTTCCGTGTTTCGGATGGCACGTTAAGCTGTAGGTCCCGGCTACTATCACTACTTCGTAGTATGTAGTACCTAGTCGTAAAAACCCCTCCACCAACCCGCACTGAGCCAGCGTGGTGGAGTATGGCTCAATCTTACTCGGATCCGGGTAAAGGCCTGTGCCCCTCGGTGGGGACATTAATGGGCTACATTTACTATTTACTATGAATGTTTATTCGACCGATTGTAGCTTTTATCAAGAATTTATTTCCTGTCGTGACGAAGTAAGTGAAGAGCGCGATTTTATTATGTTAATTGAATTTGCAAATCCCTGTCAGAATAATGTGTGGCCCCGGAGAGAGCGGGAAGTGGATGAAGAACTCATATCATGTATTTAAATTGCTTACAATCTATTAGGTATATACTCGTATGGCTTGAATGAATAGGTTACAGGGGAATATTTAATGAACTAAGCCAGTTGGCTGCGTCAGGAGGAAGGTCAAACAGATCTCAGGGGAGGATCAGAGCTATTAGGTAAAGTTTTAAGTTACTCTATAAAGTTACTCTATGGTTAACTAACTATACATACAGGTGACATTTAATTAGCTGACCATATTTTGGGGAATGATAATAAGATAGTACCCATCATTATTTTGAAGAACTTTCCCCAAGGAAAACATATCGCAAACGAAAATTTTTTTGAGAGATTCCCATTCAAAATCACTCGATATAGGTGTAGATATCGTATATCGAATGCGCGAGAATCATGCCACAGGTACGCACCTCTGAAATCGAACCTACTTGAATAGCCCTGACTTGCAACGAAACTTTGAAATTTTAGCATATTCTTAACAATTTGAAACAAATGACAATCCTATGAGATTCTCGCCCTCAAATCAGTGACATGACAACCGTATATTTCAAATAGTTTCATGCAACTCAAGGTAGGTGATACATTTTATGATAATCTGTCCGTTTATTCTTGCCGTCTGTTCACTAGCCCGACACAATGATGGATTTCATCGATTTTCTCGTCAAATCGCGCGGCCGGCGACATGAAAATCGCGCGATTTGCCCCCCGCTTGCCTCCGCTTGCCCCCTCGACTTGCCGCGGGGCAAAAACGTGGATGCGCCCGACGACACCGCTGCGACGCGGATAGATTGCCATCGCGGACGATTTGTTTGAATTTTACACGTATCGGTGGTAGGGTGGGAAAATTTAGTGCTACTAAGCGATAGTTCTATAGTCTATTCGTGATAAGAATGCAGTAAAGTCATCACTATCTGGCGGCCTAGCCACGCCCCGTAACCAATAAAATCGTTTCCAATTATCAAGTTCACAGTGACCAGTTGAAGGCAAACTTTCGAACGCGAAGGTTGTGTCCTGTCCTGTGAGTGTGTGTTAACAGATTTAAATTTAAATTTCACTGCATTCTTATCACGAATGGACTGTAGTTCTATAGTGGGATTTTTTTAACATGGCAATAGCGGTCATTGCCTCGCGGGCGAAAATGTATGCCATTTGACGTTTGCTGCCACTGCCGCCGCGGCGTTTGTGGCGGCAAACGTCAAATCGCATACATTTTCTAAGCGGGTCAATGTCCGCTATTGCCATGTTAAAAAATCTCACTGTTTATTTATTTATTTATTATCACTAAGTTTATAGTGCGTTCTGCATCCGTAAGCTTAGTCGTGTCCTCCAACCGATTTACCCTCGACTCAACAATCAAGAGATTCAAGAATCAAGAGATTGCTCAAACTAACACCAGAGTTTTTTGACAAAACTAGTACCTATTCAAGTTGAATTATTTGAGGGCGCCTTGATATAAGGCCAAGGCCAAGGGGCTGTCAAGTAAACGATTAGGCATACGGGTGTCTATTTGTCCAAGTGTATATCTGAATTTGTCTAAGTCCTAATCCCTATTGGACTATGTATCCTCGACTATGTAAATCATAGTCAGAAAAACTTATCTTACGACTGTACCGTGTCGGTCATTGTTACGATACTCCCTCTTGCTTTTTAGGGTTCCGTACCCAAAGGGTGCCAAACGAGACCCTATTACTGAGACTTCGCTGTCCGTCTGTCTGTCTGTCTGTCACCAGGCTGTATCTCATGAACCGTGTAGCTAGACAGTTGAAATTTTCACAGATGATGTATTTCTGTTGCCGCTATAACAACAAATACTACCAAACAAAATAAATTTAATATTAAGGGGGCTCCCATACAACTAACGTGTTTTTTTTTTTGCGGTTTTTTATAGATAATGGTACCGAACCCTTCGTGCATGAGTCCGACTCGCATTTGGCCAGTTATTCTTTTACTAGTAAGAATTTCTTATTCTCTATTGCACAACATTTTAATTAAAAAAATTCAATCAATTGTTTACACAAGGCCGAGCTTTTCTTTATAGAGAGATTTCCTGAAAACCTAGGCAAGACAGTAAAGACATGATCTTTACTGTCCTGCCAACAGGACAATCCTAGTGCAGAATAAAACTACAATAGCACAATGATTTTAGAATGCAATGAACTAAACGATTATAATTTAAAAATAACTGACGCTTTAAAAGATATAATTAATTGGATGAATACTAATAATTTAATTGCAAATTTAGATAAGACCAAATTAATGAATTTCTGTCAAAGACAATCAAAATTAGAAAATCTTAGTGTTTATTGTGAAGGCACAGCAATAGAAGTAGTCGAAAAAACCAAGTTCCTTGGATTAGTGGTAGATAACAATTTAAATTGGAAACATCACTCAAAACAAATATGTGATCGCTTAAGTAGCTCCGCCTTCTTGCTCTACAAACTGGTGAAAATTGTTAGCATCGAAACAGCATTAGCTGCCTATCACGGTTTTGTGTCGTCTACTCTGCGGTACGGTGTTATTTTCTGGGGCAACTGTTCTGAAAAGGAAACCATTTTTAAGGCACAAAAAAGATGCCTCAGAGCTGTGTTTAGCCTCAAAACTACAGACAGCTGCGAACCATACTTCAGGAAACACGGAATACTCACCTTGCCCTGCCTATACATTTTTGAGGTGGCAGTTTTCGTAAAAACCAATCCTATTAATTTCACTGAGTCCACATCCACAACTTGTTTTTCTCAACGTCATCAACATCGGCACAGACTTTGCTTGCTAACTTCTAGGACAGCTCTATTACATAAAAGTATATTTTGCATGGCGCCTAGGATATACAATAAAATACCAAACGATATAAAAGATTTAAATTTACAACCTTTTAAGAGTAAATTATTCCATCTGCTCAGTAAAAAATGCTACTACAATATTAATTCCTTCCTAAATGACAAATCTCTATAATTTTGATATTTTGTAATTAAGTTTGACATTTTAAATCTGTGATAAAAATATAAGACATAATCTAATATAATAATATGTGTAAATGTTAACGTAGGTACTTTAGACAATAATATTCATACACCATTTTACTGGTAGGACATAGCGGTAATCAAATTTCTTTAAGACCTGTGTATTTATGTAACCTATGTTCATGAAATAAACAATTCTATTCTATTCTATTCTATTCTATTCTATTCTATTCTATTCTATTCTATTCTATTCTACTACTTGATAGATAGATAGATAGATAGATAATCCATTTATTCACTGTAAGAATACTTGGTTCCTAATACTGATTCAAAATAACAATTTATTCTTCCTTCCTATGATTTTGGGCATTTTTGTGGCCTACGGCATATCGAAATTATGTGAAACCAATCTTTATAACAACACAAGATTGGCAACCTCATACGCTCTACTATATATAAAGTTGAACGGTCAGATAGTCATCGACAAAATCGATTAAGTACCGATTCATAACGAATCGATCAGATCACTCGATTCAATTGCCATCTAATGATAGGAAGCAGTGTAATGATCGTTGGTCCATTTTTTATTTGTCATTCATCCAAATTGTGTTTTTGGTACAAGTGACTGATTCTAGGAGCCATGGAAACCGATAGGTATATACTTTGTTTGGATAAAATGAATAGAAAAAAGATTTCTGACGTTCACTCCACTAAGTACGAAGCGTCCAACCAACGCCTTCTTTTGTTTCGGAAGGACACATTCTTTTGTTCTATTTTTACCGGAATCAGACATACATCTGTTCTATGTCTATGTCTATGTCTATGTCTATACTCTGCACCTTTGAAGGCCGTCCCATTATATCCATTGAACACATAATATTAAAAGTTTGTTTTGTAAAATGGCAGATAATTATGTCAAACAGAACTTATTTGTTCAATGTATTGTTGATAATGTCTTTGGGAATCCACCCCAGTACCCGCTACCTCTATCCACATCCACCACACGATAAAGGCAACTCAAAACCGTAATTGATCTAAACAAACATACAAACATACACATTACAGCCTCAGCTCAGGTCATCGAACCAACAGCAAAAAACACCATTAGGAGATAGATACAGAATACCAGACTGTTAATTTCTATAATGATGGTCTTTAGTAAACTTATGAACTTATGATGATGATCGCGCAACTCTTTCCTTATTGTAACTAATTGGAGTTTAAATAAAAAAGCGCTGTTTTTTTTCTTACTTATTGCATTGACAGAGCGGTTAGTAAAATGTACCAAGATTACCGTCATGTTTTAACAATTAAGGACATTATAACTTATAAATTAAAAACGCACACGGCACGAGTCATGCGAAAACCTTTATTTAAGTGAATTTGTTTCCTTCTTTGGCTGATATCTTTCGAACGAGAAAATTGCATTGAAATTCTTTCAACCTTTGAGGACTAATGGGCCACAGAACAGTGTTACAGATTTCCCTTAGTTTAGCCAGTAATTCGACTTCGCGTGACAGAGGCATAGCCCAACGCCTTCGGCATGAACACAATGGTTACCTATCAATGTTTCACACAGTAGAATAGTCGCGCGAATGATTCACGGAGTCATCACAGTATTTCACAATTTCACAGCTCATTTCATGGGCAAGCAAGCTCAACGTTGTTGCATCGACGCAGAACCAGACCTGCTCGTCGATCACAGTTATTGTACGCAATTACACTTCATACTTGTCTGGTGGAGAGTCACAGTATCGCTCCTGTGCACGCTTTACGTGCTGTTATTTATAGATCATTTACCTACTATGTTGCACTCAATATCAGAAATATGAAACCTTTTTAGTTGTCTTACACATCATCACAATTGTTTACAGTGAACCCTGTTAAAATGTCAACAATCCATCCGAAGTTTTGTCGTCCTTCGTTGCATATTGTCTCTTTACTCAATAGAATGGGATTGACGATTGGTTTGTAAAAGGAAGTTTAAGGGGACATGCACAAAGGCCCCGCACATGTGGGCCACGTGCAGGCACTTCAGCCCCCTTACAGAAGATACAAGATACAAGTAAGTTTAGTATTACAAGCGACATATGTTTAGGATGCGTATTTTTTGCCTCTCTTCTTCTTTGGATTGATACCTTTTAGGGTTCCATACCCGGATGGTGCACAAGATCCCACCAAGCATCCACTGTTCGTCCTCCTAATCTATTCATCTGTGTGCCAGCGGTACCGTATGACGACGCATCTGATATTGGAATGGGTTCTGTCTGATGCGAAAATGCCAGTTATAATTCTGCTGCTCCAATTAAATATACCTATGGATGATTAAATTTTTGGTTGAAAAGAAAAGTGGAACTTGATAGTTTTTGAAATGACTATTTGACACCAAAATTATTGAGTGTCATTCTGAATTACTAATATCCTTTCCACTGCAAAAGATCCTCATTGTCTGCCTTTTCGGCTTTCCAAACATTTCAAAGAAACCGTTTGACCTTTCAATCCCAAACCAAATCCATCCAACAGATTGTTACTTTAAAGTCGTGTTTTCATCGGCCAGGGGCCCTTCGTGACTTTGTACTATATGAAACAAGCCAAAACTTATTTGTGTGGTAATGACAAGTGCTTAAGGCCCATACATTTTGTATCTTGTCAGTAAGTCAATAAGAAGTAGGACACAAGTAATACAGTCCACTTTATAGAAACCTTCTTCATTTAGCCTGTATTTCTCTTCTTATAAGTGCTAGAATGCTGTATGATGTTTTGTTTAAAACTTTTTGTTGACTGTAAGTGGTGACTTTATGAGTTTCTACCTTTATTATTGATGATACCATCAGGGGATATTCTTACGGGTATCCCTTTGAGTTGTATGAAAGTAGTTAATTTGTTGGTATTAAAGAGATATTGATTGCGATTTGCAAATGAATTGAAGGTGCGGATGTGGGAGCAATTGCATATTGGATTTAATTACCGCGTAAGACATAAGATATTTGAAAATAAAATAGAAGTTAAAATAAACGCTCGGCGAGTCTTTAAGGAGGTTGCAAAGAGACTCGTCGAAGCGTCAGGTGATTCTAGAGCTGGCACCTACCTCGCTCAGCGAATCAGCCTAGCGATACAGCGAGGTAATGGTGCCAGCATGTTGGGCACCCTGCCACTCGACGGCGGCGGCCGTGACCAAGGATATTTTTAATTTATTTTAATTGTTTTTAGTGGTAAGTTAATTGTATAAACATATCAATAAATACCGTGCAATAAACAAATATGAATATGAATATGAATACCCAAATAGAAGTAAGAAAGTATGAAATATATATAAAAGTGGCACATCAGTCTCCAGCCCCACTGAGGTGCACATGCCTTTATACCAGTATCATTGAGCGATAGTCTGCCACGCCAGCTCTGGTGTAAGTAGAATCTAATTGAGTTGCCTACCTCTTACGCTAAATTATATGAATGTGAATGAGGACACATCAGAACACAATGTTTGACAGATTATTATTATAGCTGAGTGCCCAGAATTCTGCTCAACGGATAAATTCTGAACACTGAATCTTACCCGAAACGTCTCGTTAATTCCAAACCAAAGACAATATAATTGGAATGCGCGAGCGACATCTCTATCTAACGAATTTCTAATTTACCGCGCGCGATAGAGTGCGCACACCCGGCAGTAAATCCTGCGCGCACGCATCTTATCGCGTGCGCCGCCATCTAGCGGCACCTTTGCGCAACTAGATGCACAGGCGCCGCCGCACGCTGTTTGTAGATAAACGCGCAATTCTAATTCTATTTTGCTTTCTATTCTATTCTATTATCGCGAGAATAAGACGGGATATCGGGGAGTAATGTGGAGATTGAATAGGTACTGGGGATTGGGGGTTGAGATAGTAGATGCGTTAGTTTGGTAAAACCTTATGGCACGAAGAGCGACTTGGAAGAAGTGAAAATATACAACACGACTGTAAGTATTGGAATATTTAATAGGGCGACTAAAAGCGTCTTGCTTGGTAATAAGTTGGTATACTTAGTGAGTAAGTACTTATGCGTTCGGTCGGACTAGTTCGGAGTCCTATGTGCCAAGTTTGATACTTTATGTGTTATATAAATACGGGCTTACTAAGACAATGAATATTATACTTAATTAGGCTTACCTATGTAAGTTTGCCCATTTGCCCACCAGAAACTCTCGAACTCGTCATGACTTCCTTACTTAAAATAATATACCTACTTAAAAATTAATATTACCTCGATCGAGCACATCTGTAATAATAACCGGCCAAGTGCGAGTCGGACTCGCGCACGAAGGTTTCCGTAAAAAACCGCAAGAAAAACAACACGTTAGTTGTATGGAACCCCCCTTAATATTAAATTTCTTTTGTTGAAGTAAAACTTCTTGGGGCACGGGGGTAAAATTTATTTAACCTCTCAACTGTGGGTTATTCATATATTTGCTTTTCAATTGCTCCTAGCCGGGTGCTATCACGAGTGGCTAAGAAATGTAACGGAAATTGGAATCGGTGACGTCAGGGTCGGCTGAAGACTTTTAAAACCGCAACTATTTTCAATACAGTTTTTAACTAATCAGATAAGATAATAATACATTCGTACAATAAAGAATGTTAATTAGTGAGAGAAAAACCTGATGAAACGTTAACAAATAAAAATTATTTTAAGCATTCTTCCACGAGTTCTTGATTTCCGGTATGGCCAAAACCAGTGACGTGACCAAAAACTACTTCGTTCAACCTCTTTGTTGGAACCGGAACTTATGTTTGACAGTTGTGCGATGCGATCCATACAGTTTGTAAGAAAAGAGTTTCATCAATGTCACACGGGTCGATATGGATTTCTAAAATGATGAACGAATCCTTTTGTGGCCGGTAACTATGGAATAGGTACCTAAAACGCGCTGCGTAGTCGCGCAAGGGGCAGCTAGTAATCGCATAAAGTCACTTAGAATCATCCAAATGTGATATTTAGTTTTCAAGCAAATTCCGATGTGATGGATGGCTGCATTAAGACTTCTTGAAAACAATAAGTAGGTACCTAGAAGAACTGTTCTAAAGCCACTTTTTATTATATAGTGCAGTTCAAGTCACAAATTAGCAGTTTAGCTACTAAGTACGTGTTATACCTACCTATTTAATGTTTATCTGTAGTAAACGGCCAAAGCGAGGTCTACAGCTTACAGAGCCATAAGTTTAATGGCTTATTGTTTCGCTTATTTGTTTGTATGTAATTTTTGTAATACATATTTTAAAGTTGAATTGTTGTTATAACTGTTGAAATTATACGATTTTGATTTTAATAAGCTTTTGTAATTTTAAAGTTAATGCTTCATGCCAGTCAATAATGTTGAAGTAAAATATCAAAATCAAGGTATGTCGTATGGCGGACTAAGGAAATGTCAAGAATAAAATTAAATAAGAGTTACGTCATCGCTTCGCGATGAAGTAACCCTAAAAAATCCTAGCAAAGTAGGTATGTATAGGTTAGCGGGGATAGCATAAGGCACGCCAGTCACCCCAGCCACGCATTTTGTCACAATTTAATGTCATATCATAATGAATGCGCGCTATTTTATGGAGAAACATCATTGAGACGCGAAAGGAGTTGGCAATTTGGCAAAATGACTGCCCCAGACATGTACAAAGACTTCTCAACAGCCAATTAATAGCATTTAAATATTCTCTCATAAATTACTGCGTCTTTAGTTAGTTTGTAGAACTTGAAGGAAATGATTAAATAATTAAGAGTTGTCACTTCATACTCTATGATTCCGCCATTGATTAGTGACTTTTGCCATCGTTAAAAATAACATGCAACATAATTGCCAACTAGCAAAACTGTTGAAAACAGGAGGTTTCCAGAGGAGTGGCTAGATGGCGTTATGTTGCATGTTATTGCAAAATGGTGCTTATTTCTAGCGACGGCAAAGGTCACGGAATCATATTGGAATCACGGAGTATTGAGTAACAACTCTTATTTACCTATATTTAATTATTTTTTTCTTCAAGTTCTACAAACTAAATACAGACGCAGTAAATTAAATTTATGAATGAATATTTAAATGCTATTGGCTATTGAGAAGTCTTTGTACATGTCTGGGGCAGTCGTCCATATATTGATTTAGCCATCTTCTTTGTCATTTATCTGCGCGACTGAGGTGAGTGGCAAGCCTTATGGTAGCCCCGCAGGTACACATTAACTTGGAATAGTTGAAAATACGTACTCGATCAATTAAATAAAGGGACTGGGCACAGAGACAAGCAAAGCAATGCATACATTTGAGCGAGACGGCTTAAAGACGTGACGTCAGATGGTATATAATCTGAGCGAGATGCAAATAGTAGTGACACTATTGAATGAGTTAAGTATATCACAACGAGCGCGACAAATTGTAGATAAGGAATGGTGGGAAATAAATGACATGACGTATTAAAAGTAAGTACAAGTATAAAATAATTTCAAATAATCGGACGTCTGAAACATAAAAGTAACTTGAAGCAGAGATTGGATCTCAAAATTGGAAATTTAAATCTCTTTTAGTATAGGTAGGTATAGGTGTATAGTATAGGTACCACTTAATGATCTAGCTACAGAAGTTTTACTTCTAACACGTGTACGGTGCTACACGCGTTTTTTTTTTTTAGTATTTGTTGTTATAGCGGCAACAGAAATACATCATCTGTGAAAATTTCAACTGTCTAGCTACCACGGTTCATGAGATACAGCCTGGTGACAGACAGACAGACAGACGGACGGACGGACAGCAAAGTCTCAGTAATGGTCCCGTTTGGCACCCTTCGGGTACGGAACCCTAAAGACTAGAAGTTATTCTTAAAGAGTGAATGACAGGCTAACGTGTCGGCCGACACCCTGCGTATGCACAAAAACACCGACAAACTGCCTCCTGGAACATCTCGAAAAGTAATAAAATAAACTAGATAGAAGCCCATTATTGCTGGATAAACAACGTTATTACCTCGGAGTATCTCGAATTATTGCTCTACGTGCTCAAAGCGAATCTTAAAACAATCGCAAAATCGAATCGTTTAAAAACACCGTTCATCATTATCCCTAATTGACGTCCGGCGAACAATGTCGTCGAAACTAGCCGAGAATCGAGCAAAAACTATAATCTATCGATTCTTTCGACGACTGCATCGGTTTTTGTTTCGGAACGCATGCCTGGCGATCAGTCGCGCTCAAATTGCGCGGCAAAAATGTGGCGCCAATTACAATAAGCATGTGCAGATATATTTCAGCGTCTATACGTAACCGAACGCACTTTATGCGCGCAAAAAACGCATATCGGTCCCATGAATTAATCATGAGTGGCGACAAATAGTGTGGGTAAAGGTCAGTCAGTAGCTTTATTTATTATGCGTGGCACCCCACCTGTTTGTTTCTTAAAAAAAAAGAAACCAATAAGTTTTTCCCAAAAAATACAAACGCATTTTTAGAATTGCGCGGGAAGTCGTGGATAGAAACACGCGTTACGGCCTCCGGCGGCTAACTGCCCGCCTCCCCGCCCCGCCCTCTCACGCCCACTGCTTCGCAACTAACTTCAGAGCGGTGGAAAAGTAGGAAACTCGAGCCTTCACAAACTAGTGGGGCAATGACTATGGTGGTAATAGGTGGTGGGGCAATAGTTGTATTGTATCGTAATACGTCGCGACGTCAATGCTGGCTGCTTTTTGATTGCTTATCTACTAGTGCTCAGGATATTGGTACAAGGAAAATTTGTAGGCAGTAATTGTTGCAAATAGATTGTTTATCGATTAGCTAAGTAGTTAGTGTTAGCGCTACTAGTGTTTCAATCAAATAAGAACAAATAAGATAGAGATACCTAGCCCGGTTTTTCTCTAAACGAATTTCGAAACTTACATTATATAAGTTTCCTTTATATTTTTGCAGTACCTACCTAAGGAAACCACTTATAAACGTTATTTAAGAAAATTATTTATGCATAGTGATGAGCTAGCAACTTTTTTTTTCCCGTACATACACTGCTACATTATTTTGTTGAATGAAAATCAACATGCATGCAATTTTGTTAGCTCGCTCGCTCAACCTCACTGTATCCATTAATAAATTAAATATTCAAACTCTACTTTTAATTTGACTCCAACTACAAGAACACTACAGTACAGTAGCTATATTTAAAATTACAAATCCCTTCTGTATTGCATGCATGTTGTGATTTCTCCCGGGGCCTGTCCTACGTTCAACTTTACATGTTATCTACTGTTAGAGATGTGCCGACTAGTCGGTCGGTAAAGCTGAATAATCGGCTACTGTCGTAGTCGGTGACTAGTCAGCGATTAGTCGGCCAATAGCGCCGACTATAGTCTATTCGTGATAAGAATGCAGTGAATTTAGTCATAGAATTTGATATTATATATGCTATCGACATAACATAACGTCACACCTTTTCGCATACGGGGAGGCAGAAGTACAATTTTGCCCACTTTTACCTACTCCATTTTGCATGACAGTGGGCCAGCCCATCGCCTCTGCACCAGGTTTCCTCACGATGTTTTCCATCACCGTTAGAGAAATCTAAAATTATTCGCAACTCGCCAGCTCTCCCTCGCAGTTTTGATTCAATTCCATTTGTAAATCAGACCCGAGTGTTGCCTCAATCGCATTATCCCGAGTGCCTCCTGAATCGTGAATGGCGACCGGATCCGGAAGTGAAGCGCACTCACTTCCGGTCGGCGACGGCTGTTTCCTTTTTATTTGTGGGTAAAAGTTTCAGTTGGGAAGGGTACACAATAAACCTGAATTTTATCTGCAAAGTAGGTACTTTCTTAGGGTTCCGTACCCGAAGGGTGCCAAACGGGACTCTATTACTGAGACTTCGTTGTCTGTCTGTCTGTCACCAGGCTGTATCTCATGAACCATGGTAGCTAGACAGTTGAAATTTTCACAGATGATGTATTTCTGCCGCTATAACAACAAATACTAAAAAACAAAATAAATTTAATATTAAGGGGGCTCCCATACAACTAAAGTGATTTTTTTGCAGTTTTGTATAGATAATGGTACGGAACCCTTCGTGCGCGAGTCCGACTCGCACTTGGCCGGTTATATGTTTATTGTGTGGACGTTCATATAATGAAATACAGTAACAAATTCAGTACATAACAATCATACAACTATCTACCTTTCCCTTAACTGTTTTGCTGGAGGAAATTTCTGGTTAGAGATTTAGAGAGTTCGCCAGGTCTAACTTTTATGATTTTTAGGGTTCCGATCCTGAAAAGGAAAAAAAGAAACCGAGCGACATTACAAACATGTAAACATCCAAGACCCTGCCATTTTTATCATCCCCGGCCGGGTATCGAAACCGGAACTACTTCGAAAGCACAGCATCGTCCGCCAAACCACAGAGGTTATCAAATTGACACTATCATTCACTTATTACGGAGATATGCACTGTATAACAATACGGGGTATTAAATTATCAGTCGAATTGCGAACCGTATTCAACACAGCTTCCTATTGTCCCCACAAAGGCAATTTTCCGCCATGCCCACTCACGTACCAATCTCGTTGGCAGCCAAGGAGTTTTTAGGATGGCGATGCCAGCCACCTGGCCCCCGATTCTCGCGCTATCGAGATCATCTCCCCAGCTGAGATATCGGCTTTGATACCGTCTAAATCTGTCGAAAACGATCTCGATTTATATTTATTTCGATCGACAACGGGTCGAGATATCTCGGTTGGTCGAAAGGCTTTTTCTTGTTTTTGATAGAGATTTCGGTATCTCAAAATCGATATTTTTAATCATGGACATGATCTTGCTAGCGTCGGAATTGCCCCCTGTACTTTTCCCGAGTTTTTTTTTAGCGATGAATCTGGCAGGCTGTTGATGATGATACATTTTTAACCGACTTCCCAAAGGAGGAGGTTTACAATTCGTCCGGATGTTTGTTTTTTTTTTTTTTTTTTATTTTTTTTTTTATGTATGTTCCCCGATAGCGCCTAAACGGGTGGACCAATTTGGAAAATTATTTTTTTGTTTGAAAGTGTTTACCTTCCCATTGGTCCCATTGACACCAGGTCAGGATCTGATGATGGGATCCTGGAGAAATCGAGGGAACTCTTCAAATATTATAGGCAGACCTATAGTGATTTTTGTGTTTTTCTTAATAAGTCGTGCAAATGCACATGGTAAGCATAATATTGTGATGCGGAACTGCTGATGAAGACCACATATGGCCACCAGATCTGCTCAATACTAGGTACAAATACAATGCGTGGCTGACGGGCAGGCAACGCATAGCCTAAACCTACCTAGACCTAGAGCCATGAAACTTTGTACAGGGGTTCCTTAGTAGCGTGGGGTAGCACTGATATGGGATTTGACAAAATTAATTCCCCAAGGGGGGCGGATAAGTTTGTATTAAACTCAATCTAATCAAATAGGATTTGTGGAAGTCGGTTTTTTCTAAAGTTTACTTTTTGTTTCAATTATCTTATCCTTAGAGTTGCGGGAAATGGCTAGCCCCTTGTCACGCAAAAAGGAGTATTGAATAACTTGTTGAACGTATTATAGGCGCAAATGAAACGGAGTTATGCAGTGACGTTATATTTGTTTAGGTTTGTTTGTAATTGTTTTTCTTTTAAAGTGTGTTAACACGTCACCGCAACAGATGATACACACTAGCAAAAATATTCTAAACCATGAAATAATGAGTGGCAGTTGTAAAATTCCTAAAGCATTTAAACTAGCAATAGATTAGTTTTCTTATGTAAATTCTTGTAATGGCCTGCGTATCAGCAATTTCACCTTTGTTGACAATCTTGCTTTCGCTCTCACATCTATAATTGTTCGCTATTGTTAGTTTGCCCTAGCTCTTTATTAATCTATGGTTTGGCCCGGGTTTATCCTTACGCGAGCGAACCCATTAAATACTTTTGACATAATATTTTATCTGAAGGCGCATCCAATCCCAATGACTCCTATCAGCAACTGGTCGGCCACCCACACACTCATTAGCGTATCGTCCGATCTGTCGGACGTCCGCCGCGCGTGAAATGGCCGCCTAGAATAATATCAATCTAGACTTCTAGATTCTAGTACGGGTTGGACTGATCGCGTACTGACACTGGCCACTATACTGAATTGTTTCTACTTTCTAACATAACTTAACATAGCGTCACGCCTTTTCCCATACGGGGTGGCAGTCACATCTATGCCCAATTTAAATATGTGTTTCCAGACAGGAGACTAGCTCATCGCCGCAGCTATGGAGTAATGAAGGTTTCCTCACGATGCTTTCCATCACCATTAGAGCGTCCGTATAACGTACTGATGTGCTCTTCTACTTTCTATTGCAGTATAAAATAGTAATCTAAAAGAGCTGTAAGGGGTTTATAGTAAAGTTTTCCAGAAGTTTAGAAATTATTGTTTTTGTGCTCTTTCAGAGTTTCTTGAATTTGTAAACCCTGTTGTAGACTTTAGTTAAAAAAAAAAACAAAATGGAAGTTTATTGAAACATTGTATTGAAACATTGTAACGTACTGACTCCCACGACACACAGCGTACCTATCCTAGTGTGGGTCCAAAATCAATTGCCTGTGCGTATAATTATAGTGTAACTCTGTACTGTCCATTGCGGATCTATAAGAAAATATGTGTGAATATCGTCACTTTATTTTAAACACCAACCAAACGAACCATACAAGAATGGCCTAGAACAATAGCAGCTAGACTTAGATATCCGGCGTGCGGTGAGCCTTTGAGATTACGCGGCCATCGCGAACGCAGCTGTGTGCAATAAAACAAAGCTTTATAACAAACAATGAGACAATGAATATGTGGATAGTAGAAAAAGATTTTATTCGGATGGGTGGTAGATTAGGTAGATTACCAGTGATAATGGATGGATGGAAATTAAATCAGATAGGGACGACTACGACCATTTTATCGAGAGTGATATGATTGAGAAAAATAGATCTATGTACATCACATTTGAAATAAGACATAAGTGTGTAAAAGTTATTCAAAATCCTCTAAGGAACCAAATAAATCAGCAACGTTTTATAAACTCAACACTCTATCCGATCTGTTGTTTCGATTTTATCTCGAGAACTCTACAAACAGCCTCATTAACACAATCGCTATCGTGTATCAAAAGCCACAATAACCCAACAGAAACTAAAAGACACGCCTCCTCACTATCTACTAGACAACCAACAACAATATCCACTTTGGTCGGATAAGCCGAATCAAAGCGTAAACACTGAAGAAGGATGACTAACACACAACCTTTTTTGGCGATTTCGACTCCTGGCCGCTACCAAAAGCGGAGGAGTCAACAATTAAGAAAGAATAGACACGTGCGTGGAGGGAACATTCCTAATTTAAATAAAACACGATGTATTTAGCCTCCTTTTTTGGCTTGCTACTGTGTTTGAATGGACCACTTAGATCTAGATAGGGCTTGACAAAACGCTAAGGAAGTAGTGACAAACAATGCTTGGTAATAAATTGTACTTGTGACAATTAATGTCTCGTTTTGGTATTGGCTGTACTTTCTCTTGTTTATTTTAGATTACTTGATATTGCCTTAGTTTGTTGGCTATGGTTTTGTTTGGACTTAGAGCTTTCATCAGCAAATATGTTGCAATTGCTCTACAATGGTAACATGCTCCCTACATTGACTTTACAATTATGAAGTGTACTAACTAAGTCAACAAAGACAATCCGCTGTAAATTTATTTTGTTGTAAATTAGTGGTATTCGTTCATATATTTTATCATGTATTTCTTATTTAAACTTATAATTAACTTTTAAAATATTCGTTACCTATCTACAAACAAATCGAAAACATCCTAATCGATCAACAAACCCGCATTTAGCTCCTAATAAGGCGCTAAGGTCGCTTTGGTCAACGTCATGACGTCATCAGCGCCTGCGCATCCCACACAAACGAACCCATTCACAGATCAATGGTATGTAGGTACCTGATTTAATAGAATTAATAAATTTATTCAACTTGGCTGATCGTGATCTAGATTGGACAATAGAATTATGTTTTAACCTTCTAGCGATAGATGCTGTTTGCTCATGCTACAAAGACGGGGACTTTGTGATTTAATGATAAAATGAAATTATAATGTACGCAATGAAAATGTTTATTTTTTATAAATCTTACGTCCTAGTTAGAGCATGACTCCTCTTAAAATAGGGGAACCTGTACGTCAGGAGCCAGAGCCTCCAGAAACGAAACAATTGGCATTTTGGACCTAAGATGATTAATTAGTTTTTGAAACCGAAGCCTCCAGAAACGAAACAATTGGCATTTTGGACGTAAGATGATTAATTAGTTTTTGAAACCGAAATAATTGGATCTTTTTTTAACAAAGTGAAACTTAGTTTATTTTATCCTGGCTTAGTTTTGAAAAATCTAGGAAAGTACAAATACAAAATACAAATACAAAATCATTTATTCACTAAAATTCTTTCGTTTACAAAATATTATTGGGGCCTTGTACTAGATCTGACAAATCTGTGTTACAAGAACCCCGCAATTCCCTGTGTGGAAAGTGCCTACTTACTACTTCGCAATCCTTATATTTTGTGATGTTTCTTAAAAAAATACAATTAAGTACATGCGCGTCCCTCTAGCCAGACAATAATAGTACAAAGTCAACGAACCCGAAATATCCTGTGACGAAAAAAAAATGCACAATGACCACTTCCCGGTTTTCCTACGAGACTTCCGTCTAAAAAACTATTGGACTTAAATTATCATGCAGGTCACTGTTCAAATAAGAATATAACAGACTAACTACTAACAGATATTGAAGCACTGCAGATTTCTATATTGCTTTAAAAAAAGTTTTGTGTTTTTCTGAGTTGGTAGTTTTTGATTTGCTAATCTTATCATCATCGATATCAGACGGTCTGCGTGAGTAGCGTAAAAACTCGGAAAAATGCATTTTTCCAGAGATTTCTCGGCCTTACAAATCTCAAAGACATCGCTAGAACCGTTACCGATATTTTTTCTTTTGATTGTAGTTATTATTTCCATTTGTTAGTTGATAAAGTTACTCTCCCAGTTTCTGGAAGTACAATCACAGAACTCTTGCTAAACTAATTTCAGGTAATTTATGGCTATTTTTAATAAATCATTGATTAATCAACTGCAAGAATATACGAATCACGCGCAGATCTCATAAACGTGGCGCCCAAAATAGCCTTATTACCATTAGAGGCACGTACCGCAGGCATTATGTCATTGCATTGAAGTGTTTCGTCAGTTTTGTATTCGACAAGTCTGTTTAACTTCCTCTGGCAGGAAGGTTGTTGCACTGTGCGATTTGAGTACTGTCGAAATTCACGAAAGGATGTGGGAACGCGCATGTCATAAAGTTATTACAAAATGACAGATTTCATACTTAATTTTCTCGTGCTTGAGATACCTTTCAGAGTTTTCTTGCATTGACAGTGGTTTAATTTTACACAATTTACGTAATTTGCACAAATTGTGTCTCTGCCACCCAGTATGCAAATACACGTGACGCTATGTTATTGACCAAGCAAAGCTAAGGGCTGAATGCTTGATTCCGTATGTTTTTCCGGCTGTCCGGCTGTTCTTCTCTAAGGAACCTGTCAACAAAACAGTGATATCTAGATATTTAGATATATTTAGTATGTATTAGTGTATTTATACGATATTTATTCATTTATTGATAAGTTGTATTTTACATCAATATGCAGTGTATTTTTTTTAAAACTTATATTAACAGTCTATTTCTTAGCTATAGGGTTTTATGTACTGTAATATGTATTATACTAGAATAGTCTTATTGTACACGTAGTTCTTCCCCTTACCTCCTATAATCTTCGTCTCCTACCCAACATTTGCTCGAAGAAATCTCTTATTAGAGAGAAGCTCGCCTTTTTCTATGATTTTTCTACCTTATGATATCTGTATACTTGTCATGTGAGTACAATAAAGAAATTACGAATGAAATTATAAATACATGATATTTGGCAAAATCAACAAAAGTTGGTAGACCGCTATTGATCTTAGGTTAACGGAATCAGGCAAGTCAAGACATCCGGTCACTCCAAACATCTTCGACAAATGATATTTCAAGTCACGCCCCTCTTACTATCACGTGCGATGGACGACCCTAATTGCATAAGTGCATTGTGCATAGGTAATGATCACCGGAAGGTGCAATCCCACTCGCGCCCAAACACCCCCCTTTTTTGTAATTTTTCATAGTCGTAGGGAAGGTGTTCGTGAAGTAGAAGCTGTGTAGGTTCTAGGGTAGGATTGAGGTTCTATTTTGTATTCTATCCGGTGGTGGTTGAAACGGTGCAGGGCTTGAGTGAGTCTGCTAAAAGGTTTCTAGGTTAGCGGATGAGTGATTTGGATATCTATAGAACCAATGTAAGTTGCTCATCCCTTACATGTAATTTATTGACAATCGAGATACAGTGTTTTCACTGATCTCTCCTATCAAATGGTGCCCGCGTTCAACGGAGAAAGAGACCGCCACTGTGAGCTCAGATTGGGCGGAGATTGAGCAGATGGCCCAAGATCGGAACAAATGGAAATCTGTACTGATTGAGAGCCCTATAGGTACCTCTGCTGAGGAGTGTCAGGATGTGATGATGATGAAACTAATAGATAAATCTAACATACAGAGCTTTTATGTAGAAGAATCTGTTTTAACAGGCCATACGTCAAAGTCTGTCTCAAATATTTCAAAGTTTATGACAATAAAGTCGAGAAACTGCCAAAATGTGCGTCTATCTCTAAGCCAAGTCCTTATCTCAATAAGACAAAGGCGAAAGATGCAAACAGCATTTTCGCTGATAGTACATCCGCAACGCCAAGTGTCAAGTCACATCACTTTCAAGTCGATAAAGGGAAAAAGAAATGTCCAAAGAATAACAATGACAGATTTGTCACTTCACAATTCACTCCACGAGTCATAATTGACATTTACTGTGCGCGTACGCAGGTTTCGGAAGTGATCGGCTGTTTCCGGCAAGATTCGGCAATATAAATGTCACGTACGGTACGTATAATGGGTATGGTTTTTGATCGACTTTTCTGTCTTTGGTAGAAGCATATTCATTTACGTCTTTTCAAATTTATGAGATATCAGAGGCCATATTTGAACCTCTCCAAAAGCCAATATATCGTATTACCTGAATCCTTGAGAAGAAGAACAGCTTGTGACTTTAGAAGAGGACAAATTGCCTAAGTGTAAGTATCGCCGCAATTGTCCAGAATTACTATAATTTTTAGGGTTCCGTACCCGAAGGGTGCCAAACGGGACCCTATTACTGAGACTTCGCTGTCCGTCTGTCCGTCCGTCCGTCTGTCACCAGGCTGTATCTCATGAACCGTGGTAGCTAGACAGTTAAAATTTTCACAGATGATTTATTTCTGTTGCCGCTATAACAACAAATACTAAAAATCAAAAGAAATTTAATATTAAGGGGGCTCCCATACAACAAACGTGATTTTTTTTGCTCATTTTTGCTCGATATTGATAATGGTAGCAGGTAGACGCTTAAAATGTTCACAATATATTGAGTATATTATTTACGTAAAAAAATAAATAATTAAATTAAAATTAAATTAATATTTAGGGGGGGGCTCCCATACATTTTTTTTTGCGGTTTTTTATAGATAATGGCACGGAACCCTTCGTGCGCAAGTCCGACTCGCACTTGGCCGGTTATTTTGAATGCTTGTCACTAATTTAGATTAACCATGTACGCAAAATAAACGTAAGTAATTTTTATTTCTATTTTTAAATATACTGGTTGGTCTTCAAAATCATAATATTTGGGTGTATGTCTAATGTACGTAAATATTAAAATTCATCGTGAATATGTTATAAAAGTATCTCCAGACTTGTGCCATCGTAGTATTAATGATTGTGCTACCTGCATCAAAGGCACTAAACTTTTTACAGGCCATTACTATGCAAAAAGTATGCGCATCACGCCAATATTGGTAATACATTCACACCACCACTGTCTGGCGAATAAACCTTTACAAAGTAATTTGCGCGGCATTATCCGGGACAATAAAGTCATTTCCGGTAGAGGGCGGCGACACCGGAAGTTAGTTCACCGAAAAAATTTGAATAAAGAATTTTAGATTCACCAAATAGAACGTTTTATCAAAGAGGTCGACAAAGTAGTGTAACTTGGTTAATGCAATTTTTACAGGGGTTGATACTTAGACAAAAATCACTCTTTACATATTAGAAAAAAAAAACGATTGACCTTTTATAGATTAAGGTCACACAATATTGTTTTAAGTTTGCATGCATGTTATCAAACATAAACATTTGCTATTCCAAGATGCCTACAATAAAAATGTCAGTCTTTGTTGAACTTAGCAATAAATAAGTAAAATATTCGATTTCACTTGCCAACTTTATATCGAGACGTTTTTATTCCTATCTCTATTAAATACGCCCTATGCAGCTTAACCGCAATTTATGTGCCGGGTTTAAAAGCACCACATTATAAAAAAAATATCGTGTCGGCCAATAGAAACCAACACCTGACCATATCTCCAGCCGTATCACATTCTGCAATTAATTACAAATTGCTATCAATAATTACATATTCATCAGCCATTTTACAAATATGGCGGACGCGTTTCATATTTCCGGTGTCAGTTCTTTTCAAAAAAGGAAAATGGAGGGCGCGTGCGCGGTTCATAAACCGGTACTGTGAGTAAAAGAGATGGAGAGTTGCGAGGATTTGAGGCAAGAAAGAGAAGGAAACAACACCTTGTAGAATGAATTTGTGTCAATATTCAGGAAACTGATGGACCGTTAGAAGTTATATGAATGTTTTCTGTTATTCACCAATAATGTTTGTTATAACTCGATTACTTTAAAGTGGGCACATATGTATCTCTGTCACCCCGTATAGAAAAAAGCGTGAAGCTATGCTAATAATATGTTGTTTTTACTTCTATACAAATCAGCTGCCCGCCCGCCCGGATCAAAGCGGATGGAGCAATGAAAAATAAAGTTGCTCTGATTAAATCGGTTTCATAGTGAAAGTTGCTCAGAATGGTCTTCCTAACAACCCCCTAAAATGTGACTACACCCTTCTGTTACACCCTGTATAATGTATTTTTGTCTCCATTTAAAAGTAATTTAACAAATTATTTTTCCGTGAAATCCGCCTTCTGGGGTCTTCTTTGAGGTGTACGCAAATTAAATTCATTAAAACCAAAAACCCACTGATGACTTGAGAATTTCGAGAAAAATCTCGAAATGTTGTTTACAATTTACTTCATTACAATAACTCTGCACATGCCGTTACAAAGCCCAATTTAAATTGAAATAAATGATTACAAAGCTGATTGTGCACTTTAATATGCTTATTAAGTTTGCGAAATAAATTCTAATTAAGAGCAACATTAAGGACACCATTACACTCTCAGAATAATTTGGACTGGAAGAACCTTTCTTAAAGCTGGGCAGACATGTTCGACATGCTTGTTTGTTCACTCAAACTTCTATAAGTTTAAGTTTACCATCGTACCGTACCAAACGGCCGTCCAAACTATCGTACCTACTTGCTTTCCAAGTACGGAGGTACGATACAAACAAAAGAAAATGTCTGGACACAGCTTTAGTTGACTCCAAAAACTATTTCTAATATTGTTGAGAGGGAAGAGTTAACGTGTCTCGTAATTTAAAGAAATATAGCCACAAATGCAAATCTTACAAGATAGGTATTAGATGGTATTAGTTATTTTGTGCGTTTACTAACAAATACAGAATATACAACTTTCGCGGAGGCACAAGCAAAGACGGCGGCGACTCAATTTTATTTTAATGACAGCTGTTTGTGCGCTGAATGTTCTCAAAAATAATTATCTCGGATATTTATCACTCATTGCCAAATGCACAAACTGGTGCTCAAATTAAGTGCTCATAAAATGTCATGCCTCTGTTGTTTCCCAAACAAGAGACAATGAGAGGACTTTGAGTGTCCACTCAAAGTCATGTTGTCGCTTAAACTTTGAGCAGTCGGGGCATCCAGGCCTCATTGTTGCCACTACACCGACGTACAAATGAGCCAGATTAAATTGTCTCTTTTTACCGCAAAAATTCACAATCGCACTTTTTCTGCGCGAAGTTTTCACCTTGTTAAAGCGCCGTATGTAATTAACGTTTGTCTTAAATACACTCGCCGTCAGATTAATGGGACTATTACAAAGAAAGCCGTATTAATGAAGACATTACGTGCACCGAACTGTACTGGGAAAATGCTAAGTGACTGGGAAAATATTTTGAGCAATTTTTCAGGTACGCTTTATTACAATTATTACAACCTTTAGATATCTAAGCGGATCCGTGAAAAAACAATGAGCGTCTTAAAAAAAACTCTTGGTATTACGTAAAATAAAGCTCATTATAGAGTATTGGGAGGCAATTCTCGCCCATTAAAATTTAAAAGCGTACACCTTATTTCAAATTGAATCCTAAACTATGTTGGTACTTTCTTCAAATTTATTCACAATAAGCTATAATACTCCTCTGTTTTATTCAATAGTGATTGTAGTTTCGGTACATTTCTACTTACTTATCTATTTTTAATCTTGCATGTGCATGCATAATAAAAAGTTAGTTTGATAATTTAATAATATACTTATCCAGTATCTAAATTCATACCTAAAAATTGTAAATAACTTAATAACTAGTAACGAAACGAAAGAAAGGAGGTCTCATCAAATTAATTGTTTATTAAGTTTAAGTTTATGAAGTAAACATTTTTCATTTCCATTTTTTCATTTTCGTACACGACAATATTGTCATTTTTGTATGAAATGCGAATGACAATTGGCGTCTACGCTTTGAGAATTGGCCTCTTGCTATGAAAATTGTTGACATGATAATGTTGATATTAAGATAGATTAGAAATCTAAATTAAATCCGCATTTAGTAATCCCCCTGGAATAGGGGCTTAAATTGATTAATTCTGAATTATTAAAATCTCCGTGCTTTAGTGGTTTTACCCTCGCTTCTCATGTTTGAGATACGGCTTCGAACCCGGTGCTAACCATCAATGAGGTAAGTTATGTTATAGCCAAGTTCACTCTCAGAAGCACACCGGTCGAACAAACTAACAATGGAGAACAATATATAGATAAGATGTTAAAGGTTAAGACATCATACGCCATTCTAACGGTGATGGAAAACACAGGCCATGGGCACAGAAGAGATAATAGTACTACCATGAGTTAGCCCCTTATCAAACGCAAAAATTTCCGCTTTTTCCAATATTGTGTGGCCGAGGCATAATTATTATTTTTATCAGGTGCCTAAGGTAATATCATGTTTTTAATGTGCGTCATCAACCAATAATAAAGGTATCGTTTGTCACATGCCAATATAGCAGCTCATACTGTGCGGTTAGCATGAGTTTACCTACCAATAGATAAGACTATTAAGTGCTGTTCTCTCATTCCTCAAATAGCGTTTATCTGTCTGTTTATCGACTGCTTTTGACATTTCACACGTACAAAATGTGTCAAAAAAATCTGACTGTTTATTCGTCTCTTGAGACACCTGAGACCAGGGCTTAATTATATACATATCTATGTAAGTATCTAAACATTGATCGTATACATACCATAGCGTCAAGCCTCTTCTCACACAAGGCAGCAGAAGCACAATTTTGCCCAGCGCCCAGATATTTAATACTCCAATGATAATACTCAAATGTACGCTTACGCATGGTGCCGAAACGTGGACGCTAACAAAGGCAAATATGTACAAAATTAAAGTGGCGAAGGGCCATGGAGCGTTCCATGCTAGGCATCAGTCTTCAAGATCGTTCCATGCTAGGCATCAGTCTTCAAGATCGTTCCATGCTAGGCATCAGTCTTCAAGATCGTTCCATGCTAGGCATCAGTCTTCAAGATCATTCCATGCTAGGCATCAGTCTTCAAGATCGTTCCATGCTAGGCATCAGTCTTCAAAGGGCCATGGAGCGGTCCATGCTAGGCATCAGTGTTCCATGCTAGGCATCAGTGTTCCATGCTAGGCATCAGTGTTCCATGCTAGGCATCAGTCTTCAAGATCGTATTGTCGTACTAAGTTCGTCGATCTCGGCAAGCGAATCACGAGATTGAAGTGGGGGTGGTCAGGGCAGGACACTTGCCAAGTAGAGATGACGGAAGGTGGACCAAGGCGGTGACAGAGTGGCTACCCAGAACCGCAAAGCGTCCAGTGGGCAGACCACCGGCCAGGTGGACGGACCATATCATCGCCGTAGCTGGCAAGCAGTGGCTGCGGGAGGCCAGGACCGGAGTGGATGGCGTGGCAAAGAGGAGGCCGATACCCAGCAGTGGGTCGATGTGGGCTGATATGATGATGAGAAATGTGTCACAATATCGATCATTTGTAAACTTATGTTTAAGTTATCGTACGTGACTCTAATGGAGATTGTAACATGCAAAAACTCCATTAGTCATTCTTTATCGCCTGCTGCTATGTTCGATATGATCAAATTGTCAGATATTATTTTAAAGACGACATACTACCGCCAATTCGCTATTAAAATCCTCCACTTTAAATTAATTAGCCCTGAGTTGCACGAAACAGGTAGTAAGGTGACAACCTTAAATTTTAAAATCGTTTCGTGCAACGTGAATCTAAATTAAATCGTACAAATCTGCCCGATTCGACCATTTACATTGCATAAATACTCCATTACATTATTAGTGAGCTTTTGTTTTATATTTTGAGAGTGTGTTTCTCAAGTTATTTTATGTTATGGATAAACCCTATCTTCCAGATAAAATACTGAACCCACATACAAACTACAGAAATTCCAACCAAATACACTTGTTATGTATTAAATTGTATTCCGATATTGTACTTACAGAAATGTACATTTTATAAGGCCAAATGACTTCATTATAACTATTTGCTTGTCATAGTTTATATCTTTAATGCGTTGGTGGCTGCTCTCGATTTACTTTAGAACCCTGTTAAGGGATTTTCATCTTTAATTCAAATGATTATTGAGTACAGTTTTGTCCTCAATACTAAATAATGTTTGCATAATAAACTGTTCTTTCCTTGAAAGGTGTCGATGAAATTGAGGTCATGTTTTTCTATGATATGCTAACATATTTTTGTTTAACATACCTCTCAGTTCTGTGAATTATAAGTCGATTCTTATATTATATATAACTATAATATTCCGCTGCCAACTACATATTGAAAGACAAAATAACGTTCTCACTCATGTTAGGTTATAGTAGCTTACGCCCTCTTTTAACCAGTATTTGCCACAATATGTCATAAAAAGTATAAGTAGATTTTGTACACGCTAAAGCTGGGGACCAATTATAATGGTCTGTAATTATTAGACATTTTGGTGAATATTAATCAATTATTTCATACCGTTAATTGAGTAAAAAGATATTCCAAAGGCCAGATAGAATACCTAAAAGATTAGGTGGTGTACATATAGATAGGTACATACACTTACATCTTGTATGACATGTAATTTATTGCAATAAAATACTGGAATACTACTGGAATACTATTGGGTAAAACTCTGATCAAAAATTCTTTTCTTGCAGCACATTATAAAGACTACAAAATCTATATCAATTCGGCAGCATTCGCTGAATTTCGCGGATCCCGTCAATAGACATACAAACCGGCATTCGGAGCGCATCGGAAAGTTGAAGTTTAAACACGCGTCGAAACATGCAACACTGAGTGGAACTGCCGAATGGAAATACATTTTGCGGAGGATTCCGTATGGACTTTTAAGTTAAAATTTTATTGCAAATGCTTATCCCTTCTCTCCCTGTTGGAGGGTTCATAGAAATACGAGTGATACTCGTTCATATTTACACTGAAAACAGATCAAGTGAACTGCATAGGTATATCTGAGTATAGGCGAACTCTACATTTAAAAATTACTAATCGCTGCATGACGATTTATAAATATTTACGCTGCTATGTTGTATTTTGCAATAAACCTTTCTTCTCAAAAGGCACTGTTCGAATATTCAAAGTCACCCCTTTTTTAAATCTATTACTAAGTATTACTTGTTCTGTGTAATTGCTTGTGTGCAAAAAAGATATTATGATATATTACACCTTTGGCTGAATTTGAAAATATATTACAACATTCTTCTGCGAACCTTGTTCATACTATTGTTAGGTGAATAATTATTTACATCAAGTATCTTCATAGAGCCGGGGATTGTATTTATACGCCACTGAACCCTAATACTAAAGCCTCAGAATTTGCAGGAACATTAATATTGTCTTTTGCCGACATCTCGTCTGACTGACAAAAAGGACATTAACGAAAGCCCGCATTATACGAGCTTTTCCCCGATCGTCCTAACCCGGGCGCGTTGCAAAGCCCCGATTGTATAATTTCTGATTTTGTCTCAACTCGACAGGTTTTTGAAATGTGTTTTAAATAAATGCAATCTACTTTTGTTATGTTTGTTATTGTACATTCATGTTTGGTGTTTTTTTTAATGTTAAACTCGATTTTGTTAAAATTACTTGTATTTCATAAGCTCTCTGTATGTTCATTTTGTTGAACACAATTAAAGTAAATTGTTTCGCAAATTAAATCCTTTAAATGCTTTTACGAAGTGGAGTGGAGTGGAGTGGAGTGGAGTCGAGTAGAGTGGAGTGGAGTAGAGTGGTGTGGAGTGGAGTAGAATAGAATAATATAGAATAGTTCTTTATTTGTAAAACAAAGGTCTTAGGAATACATTTATAGTGTTTTATCTATGATTCGCGCAATGGCATACAAATATTAATATTTATTGACTAATACTATACATGCAGATAGATAATCAGTCAATAAAAACAGGTGAGATTCAGATACTTAGTCAGTGGTGTTCTTTAAGCATAAGAGTCGAAGAGATATTCATTTACGGTGTAATAGGCTTTAGATGTGAGCAATTTCTTAAGATTATATTTAAAAATACTTACATTATTCATCACTCTTAATGTCTCCGGTAGTTTATTATATATTCGGGTGGACATGCCGAATATGCTTTTATCAAAGTAAGCAGATTTACGTGGGTAGGCGCACAGCTTGTCCTGATTGCGTTTACTCTTCATAAAATGAAATAAATGTAGATTACACTTGACAAACACTGCAGTTTCAAATATATAAAGTGAAGCAACTGTTAATATTTTAAGATTAATGAAATGGCTCTTGCAAGATTCTGTTGTATTAATATTGCATAAAGACCGTATGCATTTCTTCTGAGCCTTAAATATCAAATCTATTTTAGTGGCGTTTAGACAACAGATCGCCCTGAAGATAAACGGCTAGGTATACGGATACGCCATTTCTCAAACTTGAGAAATGGCGTATTCTTATTACGCCAAGCCGCCATTCTTATTACCTTATATTGTGTCAAAATATAAGGTAACATCTAGTGCAAAATCCTCGAGATTATCACAGAAACCTGCGAAACTGAGCTGCACCCTAATTTCATTCCTCAAAATCTGCAAAAACCGCGAACACGGCTTTCGGGTGCTTTCTGCTAGTTTCGTGTTTTCACGTGATTATTAAAGAACGCTTGTTTTGCGAGCGTGGCTCTTGTTGTCTCTTGTCTTGTTGCCACCGACTTTGGCTCGGGAATTAACACTATGAAAGGACAATGGCAGTGTAATATCTTATCTTACTAACGCGTCTAAAAAAACCACCTAGACCAAAGAAAACCATTTATTTCAGTACCATTTTTCATACTATTATGGAAGGAATTACACACCATATAAAATATGATGATGATGATTTTATATGTATTCTGACCCCCTTGTGACTTGTAATGAATATTATCAATAAACGATGTCTATGTCTATGTCTATGTCTATATTGTATTAATTGTAAATCTTTGTTATTACTCCAAGTAAAAATGCAAAGGTTATTGTCAAAGAGTAAATTTCTTTTTATTTGACGTTGTCAGATGGAGGTTGTTTCCAGCCAGTATATATATATATAATTTTTGGTTGTTTCATTCGAGTTTTTATTCGCCTGCAGTTTTTTCTTTGGAAATATTTCCCGATATCTTTATAAAATGTTTATACATACATAAAGGAACAAAAATTCTTACAGTATCGACCTTATGAATAAAAAATCTATCATATATAACTTTTCTTGTGAATAGACGTTACAAATTCTTCGAGATATTCGTTAGTAAGGACAATTGCCGGTGTTCTTTGAGCGTCGCTTTATTCTCAGCTTTATTTGAGCATACTGTGTATTAGGCCATGTGTATTCGAAAGCTGTGGACACGTTTGTAAGATTCCGTGTAAGAATCTGATTTAGTTACGGCGGATTTTATTGTATCGATATGGTGGTGAATATTAGTAGGTTTTCATCGAATTCTCGGGGAATTATTCGCCTTCGTTAGTAAGAATGCTCTGTAAAGCATGACGATTAGGGTCAGACAATGTCTTTGGATTTTTGTAACGGTCTTTATACAACTATGTAGACTCATTTTAAGCTTTAGAGGTATTTCGGTCTTTATCTCGGACAGCGTTCTTGTTGTGAATTTTGTGGTGATGCGAGATCAGTGAATTGGCTAAGTGAATTTGTGGAGGACAATCAAAATCAATCAAGCACTTTTATACGCTACTAACAGGCTAAATCTATTACTCACTATGTTCTATCTTAAATGTGTTACGAAACACGCTAATGGCTGGACCGGTGTGCTGATAAACTGAGACAAATGAAAAACCCAAAGGAAACAGCCGAGCAGTTGCAAAATTTTCAATTCAGTCTTTCAATATTGGTTTTTCAATAGCTTTTGATAAAACGAACGTGTGTCGGGTCGGGTCGGGTATTATTTTCTAGGGATGCATAAAAGATGACTGGTACAAACATACACATAGAGTCATGGCTTTTTCTATAGGTACGGTGTTGGCAGAAGCACCAGATGCGCCCAAGTTTAGTCAGTCAAAGTAAATGTAACCCATTAATGGCCTCGCCAAAGGGCCCAGGCCTTTACCTGGATACGAGTAAGATTGAGCCATACTCCACCGCGCTGGCTCAGTGCGGGTTAGTGGAGGGGTGTCGGGCTAGTGGGCAATCCGACTGGCTTTAGGGCCTGTTTAGGTTTAGTCAGTTAGATATTCAATTATTTACATGACTGGAGGTTAGCCTACCGCCGAAGCCACAGCTATGTTTATTTATTTATTTATTTGGTTCACAAAACAGATAACAATTATTATTATTATGAGCCTGTACTATCCCACTGCTGGGCAAAGGCCTCTCTCCCCCTCTTCCACTCCATTCGATCCTGAGCGGTCTCCTTCCAGTCTTTATCTCATAGACTCAACTCATCACTCCATCTCTTCCTGAGTCGGCCACGCTTTCTCTTTGCATTTACTGGGAGCCAGTCTGTGGTTCTCTTAGCCCAACGATTTGGCGGCATTCGAGCAACGTGACCGGCCCAGTCCCACTTTAATTGGGCAGCCTTCTGAGCTGCATCTATAATCTTAAAATTGCATTATTATAACATGCACAAAATATGGCTCTCGACTGCTCTCCAAAGTATGTGAACACAGTTAGCTACGTACGGGAGGCGGAACACAATAACAATATTAAAATATTAATACAATTAAAATTATATGAATATGCATAAATAAAGGCTAAATTGTAGGCACGCCTAATATTCGATTTCACTTTTGTTCTTCTTTCGTATTCGTTGTCATTTCTAGGTAATACGAACTGCTGATGTAACTCGAGATGAAAGTTAAATAACATCAGCTCAATTCACGAATCCCAATATCTGAAACAAGACTCCTTCAATATCAGCGAAATACTTTTGTCTTGTTTATCGTATTACATTTTCTATCTAGGTTTCTTAGTGGTGGACCGACTTGGACCACATACCTATGTATATGACTATTATTATTATTAGGTCCACGCTCGTTGTATTTCTATGGGTCCACGTATCTAAAACTTAAACCTAACAACTATTGATATTATTAATACACCCCCTTATTAGATAAGCAAATGAACAGAACAACATAACATAGCTTTTCCCCGTAAGGAAGGCAGAGGCACAACACAATCGTGCCAATTTTTAGGAGCGATGCCAATTTTTAATTATTCCATTTACGTAGCAGAGCGACTAGGCAACTGAAATTGACAGTAATTAATTCCAAACATTCTGCAATAATTGAAACAAAAAGTAAACTTTAGAAAAAACCGACTTCCACAAACCCTTTTTGATTAGATTGAGTTTAATGCTAACTGTAAACCCCCCCCCCCCCCCTTGGGGAATTAATTTTGTCAAATCCCATACAAAGTTTCATGGCTCTAGGTCCACCGGTTTAGGCTATGCGTTGCCTGCCCATCAGCCACGCATTGTATTTGTACCTAGTATTGAGCAGTTCTGGTGGCCATATGTGGTCTTCATCAGCAGTTCCGCATCACAATAATATGCTTACCGTGTGTAAATGCACGACTTATTACTAAAAACAAAAATTCACTATAGGTCTGCCTATAATATTTGAAGAGTTCCCTCGATTTCGCCAGGATCCCTTCATCAGATCCTGACCTGGTGTCAATGGGACCAATGGGAAGGTGAACCCTTTCAAACGAAAAATATTTTTCCAAATCGGTCCATCCGTCTAGGCGCTATCGGGGCACATACAAAAAAAAAAGGACAAATTGTAAACCTCCTCCTTTGGGAAGTCGGTTAAAAAGGTGAAACCTCTTCACCATCTCGCACTGAGCTAGCTTTGTAGAATGTACAGTATGGCTCAATCTTATTTTCTAAACGCCCTGTTCTCCTTGGGGTGGGATCGCTACAATAATCTATCTCTGCAAATGAATTCCGCATAATCTCAACTAACACTTGGAGTAGATAAATAATTCACCAAGATAAAAACTAAAAAAAAACCGACTTCATGATCATCTACTTAGTCCTGTCCGCGCGGCGCGCCAATATTACACAAAATAAACGAATATCGGTCCTTACAGCCAGAATTCATCTACACCACATAGTCACATCAAAAACATGTAATTTTGGATACCTGGATGACAGTATTTTTATATAGAAACCTAAGTATTGGACCGATTCTTTATTTTCAAAAAATGGGACCTACCTAAAGGTCCATTCTTTCATATAAAAAATAATTTTTGAAATCGGTTTACAAATAATACCAATTTCCAGGTAACACACATAAAAAAACATAACACAACCGAATTCATAACCCCCTCCTTTTTTCTCTGTTGAAAATAGAAATTGTCAAAAGTCGCTTTTCGACATTTTCCTTTGACTGGGATCAAACCCAGGCCCTCAGGTAGCTTCAATCACAAGGCATATCACGTATTTTCTTAGACACCGAACTCAAACGACATCTCTCTCAGTGGGTTCCAAACCCTGTGTGGTCTCGTCAGACCCACAAAAAACTAATAAATTCACTTTTTTCTGCCAAAAAACATCACATAATTGGACCGACCTGTCAAGGCGGAATGATTCCGTCTTGAGCAATATCTTTAATTAATTAATGGAGATAAAAATGGACAAATACATTTGGCACAAATTATTCATTGGGAGGACTAAAAAGGACCTCCCAAAGCCTCTCTACGGGAGTGAAGGTTTGAATGGAGGGGGGTTGTCGTTCCGAGATGAATGGCACCTTCTCCCTTTGAAGGAAGTGATGCAATACAGACGCAAGGGACATCTCTACAAAGACTTCTGTACACAAGAGGCATAATTAGCTGGCTGTATACTTTGATGTGTAGACAGGCTGGTTCAGTATTTTTCGTTTCTTAACGTATGTAAAATGTAAATACTATCGGTTTCTATTACAGTTACAGGATAAGTTACTTAAAATCCTCAAAGAAAAGATGTATCAAGAAAAGATCCAGAAACTATAGCCATTCTGTAAGGTTCCACTGCATAGGTAATACATGTTATATTAATTGACATCCTCTCTGTCCTGAGAATTTAGGAAACTAATATTATCAGAGATAAAGCTTGCCTTTGTACATGTTTGTTTGTGTTTTAAGTTATTTTGTGCAATAAAGATTGAAAATATGAAATCGTAGAAGGAGTAAAGTAAATATTAATACTATTTCAATTGTGCCCGATACTATATGTAGTAAGTGATTCTGTGCTAATACTCTACTATAAGTATGCATAGCCTATCGCCGCGCAGAGATGAGGATTGAACAAGACAAACGTTAGTAGATATCATAATAACAAATATTCTTTTCACTAACATGCCAGAACAGCTCTTCCAGACTACCGCCATGCTAAGGCATCTCACACACGCGAGTCACACTTAAGGCTTAGCTCCCACGAGCACGGCGCGCGCGCAGGGTTTTTGTTCAAACGACGCACCCACAACACATGACAAGGAGAGAGATTTCAAGGAATAGTAAGTGATGCAGAAGCGCTAGGTAACACAATAACCTAAGGCAAAGCGTCCGTCTAAAGTCCACAGCCCGTGATTTTCAACCTACAAAAACAGAACAAAAGGTTTGTATCTTTTGAGTAGTAGTTATAAATCAACCACGTTACATTCGAGCCCTTTTGAGCGTTAAAGTGCCACAGACAGACATACACACACACACTCACACAGACAGACACCTGATAACACCCCTCTTTTTTGTTGGTGGTTAAAAACAAAACACAATCAACTAAACAATTGTATGTAAAGTTCATAGTGAAAATGAACACTGAAATATCTTCGTGTCCTTTCAGGCACACAGGGTGCGCTTATCCAGTGGAGAGTGCATAGATACATTTTCCTTTGAAACACAACTCACCGATTTACGGGCGGCGGGGGACGAGGTAAGAGAGCTGTGATTGGTCGGCCGCTGCGAAACTGTCTGGCGGCCCGTCATCGTACATAGGTTACGTATGTGAACGTTTGCTGAATACAACAAACGTTTGGCGAGCCGCATTCCCCCGCAGGCGCAGTCAATTGGATATATAGTCTCTGCAGGCACGTGATTTCTGCCCCCCAACCCTTCTTTGCCGCAATCCCGCACGGATTTCTGCCATTCCGTATATTTGTACGGCTCCGGTTCACCGTGCGCCGCGCACGGTAACCGATTGCATTGTCGATAAATCGCGAAGGACGATACTAATTGCAGTTTTTCCTGATTCGCGCACGGCGGCGGTGCTTTTTCTACGCCTCTTTGAATTTGTGAAGACTCAGACGAATTGTAACGGCGTCACAATTAAAGTTATAAATGTAGCCCATTAATGTCCCCACCGAGGGGCACGGTCTTTACTCGGACACGAGTAAGATTGACCTATACTCCGTGCTGGTTCAGTGCTTTATATTAAGGATGATATCGGGCTAGTGCTAGCCAACGAAAGAAAAAGTTTTGAAATAAAACTTTGAAAAGATGAAGTTGTCGTTCTGTTACACAACCACACCACTTTCACTATGTTTTTATTAACAGGTAATTGGCTTTATATCTCTCAGTATAGAAAAACCAAGCATTTTTTTCTTTTGATCTTTTACTGTTATTTTAATTATTGCTGTGTGCTCAAATTATTTAATTATTTTTCTAAATGTTCAATAATAATTGGTTCCTCGCGATACAGGCCCAGCCTATTGCGAAGACCCCTGGCAACCTCTTAATTTATAAGTTAACGTAGACCGTATTATCTTTAAGTTTTCACCTAAATGTAAATTGTTAGTAAGAAAAGTAAGTAAATGTAGCCCATTAATGTCCCCACCGAGGGGCACAGGCCTTTACTCGGATCCGGGTAAGATTGAGCCATACTCCACCACGCTGGCTCAGTGCGGGTTGGTGGAGGGGTTTTTACGACTACCACATACTACGAAGTAGTTAGTGCAATAAATAAATTTTTACTTGTATTTTGTATTGCCATTTTACTTAGTTGTGACTTTTGTTGACGCCTTTAGAGCAATAACCTTTCGAGCAATCAATATAGCTGTCCTAGCCCGACATTGTCTCTGCCACTCAATATGGGAAAGAAAGGGCGTTGTTTCATGAAACTGTTTGAGTAGATAAATTAATAATTTTAAATACGCTGTTGTATTTTTTGTCAAAATGTATTTTACCGAAAACAAAATTGTGTGAACTTGACCGGTCAATCTGTTTTTCTGGCTACCAATTAAGTTGCAATTGAATTGATTGAAAATGCAATTAACGTAGTACGTGAATCGATTTAATTGGTATTTTTCATGTTGGGTTTTTTGCTAAGTTAATGACAGAATACACTGCTTCTCAGTTAAAGTGCTGCTTCGCAATCAGTAAGAGCAAGTGTTCAGTGAGCTTCCGTACTGCATCTGGGACTAAGAGTGATTTAATTACTATGCAAAAGCGTTTTGAGATGAGTGGATGTAAAGTTTGCTTTTGATTGATTCAACTGTCGAGTTTTCGACTGGCGCACCAAGGGTTCTGTATGACAATCATTTATATCATATTTTTTCTTTTTCTTTATGTACTCGTAGGCCCGCCCAAAGTCCACGGCCCGCAATTTTCAATCTACCTACATCGACATAAAGTTCAAAACCTATGAAAAAACATTACTATGGAAAGTGGAAGGATGAACTAGCGGACATTTGAGTGGTTATACTTTATTGCATAAAAACATAATACAGACACTTAATAATGTAAAAAAAAACCTGAACAAGGCGAGCTTATTTATTTATTTATTTATTTATCACAAGTATTTGTGCCATAACAGCGAACCAAGTCGACACAAACATTATTATAATCATATTACAATAAATTAATAGTACAAATACCTACATTAATCAGATCAGTACACTAAATACATGGCTTAATAAGTGATCTCTTCCGGCAAACCTAGGATGGACAGGATTAATTAACAAATGGTAGACCTACAATATTTACACAACGATAAATATTAAATTACTAGACTACTTACAATAAGTCACATCTGTGCAATAAGTACATATATACATAGAACAAATACGAATCAAATAATAATGCAAAGAAACAAGTAAGTATATTAAGGTAGAGAAAGATAGTGTTCTTTTAAGCGATTGTTAAAAATGTACTCTCTCTCTCTCTCCTCTCTCTCTCTCTCCTCTCTCTCTCTCTCTCTCCTCTCTATCTCTCTCTCTCTCTCTCTCCTCTCTATCTCTCTCTCTCTTCTCTCTCTCGCCCTACTACGTAATCAAGAGGTTACAGCTTGCTATCTAAAAAACATACTGTATCTCAGTATCCAATTTCGCCATTTTGTAGATATCAGTTCACAATCGGACAATCCTAAAAACAATTTGGGAATCAATTTGGTTAATCCTAATAACACATCTAAAACTCGCTAGTGTGATGGTGCCTGCCTCAGCGTTCGCTTTAGCAGGTCACTGTTTCTTGTTGGTAGCTTGCAGTCCTGCTGTTATGACCCATAAAAACTTCATGTGCAGGTCCGACCGATTTCGGTCACTGCCACCGCTGCAACTACACTTGGCACTTGTGGGCTTGTAATGTGTGTGGCATAAAAGTAAATCTTCTTCAAATTGTAGGGTGGCGATTAAAAAAAATTACTCCCCAGATAAAATAAAAAAGATTGAAAATCTAAATCTGTTTGAGATCTAATCATCGACCCAATAAGAATTCACAGAGTTTCTGTAAATACTGGATTAGTAGTCTCTAAGAAGCTCGAGAGAAGGGAAAATCTTTTTAGTATTTCTGTTCTGCTTAAACATAACATAACAAAGCGTCAATCCTTTTTTCATACGGGGTGGCAGAGGAACAATTGTGCCCACTTTTAGTCAGCAATCCAGTACTCCATTTTGCATGACAGAAGGCTAGCCCATCGCCGCAGCTATGGAGTGAAGTAGGATATATCTCTTTCCCTCTTAGCTCCAGCTAAATATAAATATCCTGCCTGAACTTTAACATACGTAATGTGTGAGTAGGTCATTACATCCAAGTCAATCCCGTCCTAACTCCTATAACACGCTGGTAGCTCCGTCAGCAGTCTTCGTGCCAAGTCCCTTTTATTATTGAAGATAGTAACGTACTTGTAATAGCCCACTGTGGGGCCACAGAGGGGCAAGAATGTTTAACTATTGTAAGAGTAAAGGAGTCGAGATAATCTTTACTTCTTTTAAAGTTATACCGCGCACGGGACTACTGTAGGGAGACTCCAGTTTGATAAGCCCATCTTTGAAGACTTATCAAAGTTAAAGGATAAACTCATACTTACCTTTTTTCAATCTTACCATCCTGATAAAAACACTCTCTATGTTGTTAATACTTCCGTACTCCTGGGATTAGTCACTCTGAGGTTGAACTCAGAGTAAGATACTTGTACTCATAAAACGTTTTACTCTGAGTCTAAAGTTAATCCGGTGGTAACACTTATCAGGCACTGACTCTACTCAATGCCTGTGTTGCTCAGCAGCCAGATTTAGATGTTTTTAGTATGCCGCTCTATATGTTTTTTAAAATTGTGTACTTGTTTTTAAATAATCTGTGAGTTGTAAATTTATAATAAGATATGTGTTTGTCGGTATTTCAATTTTTTTGGTTTATTTTTAAGTTTTAACCAATTTATAATATATATATATATGTGTGTATGTCATTGTTACTGTTAACGCTCACATGATTTGGTCTCAAGACTGTAAATGTGACCTGTAATTAATTATCAATAAATCTTTTAAATCTTTTTAAACAACGGGACAGTAAATAACTATGAGGTCAGGATTGCCTTAGGTATTATTTAGGCAACATAGTGAAACTCCTGCGCCTCGGCTGGCCTCGAGTAACACATAAAGGTGGGAACTGACCAGGTGCTCCCTGGTCAGTTCCCACCTTAATGTGGAGAGCGCATAGATACATTTTCCTTTGAAACACAACCCACCAATTTACGGGCGGCGGGGGACGAGGTAAGAGAGCTGTGATTGGTCAGCCGCTGCGAAACTGTCCGGCGGCCCGTCATCGTACATAGGTTGCGTATGCGAACGTTTGTTGAATACAACAAACGTTTGGCGAGCCGCATTCCCCCGCAGGCGCAGTCAATTAGATATATAGTCTCTGGAACTGACCAACAACGTTATTAAGTGTAATGTAATATTCGCATGGAGCTTCAGGCTCGTACTTATTTTTTGTCAACGCATCTAGGAAAAAAATGATAATGGCACTTAATTAGAAAGTATTCACGCGCCACTTTCACTACAGTCTTATTGTATGTAAATCTTGTGCTTAATACTGAAGAATTACCAACAAATAAAGAGCAAAAATGTCTGAAAAACGGCCGGAGTCCGAAATTGGCTAAATGAAGACGTGTCGGAATACAAATATGATTTTTAATAAGTTATCCTCTTTGGTCGGGTGCCGGCGAAAAAACACACGCCTTGTTGTGAAGACGTTTGTGTATTGTCACGGGTTTTATTAATATCGAGAGAGTAAAGTCGCGTGCAGAAGGCGATTCTCGGAATCCTTCTCGAAATCTTGACTAAATGGGTGTAAGTCAGCATTTCCACTTTTCTCATATGCACACTTTTAGCCAGTGATCCAATACTCAATTTACGTTACAGGGGCGAGCCCATCGCCGCAGCTTTGGCGTAAAATTCTGATAATTTACTTTACCCACTTTACTTTATAGTTTATTGCAAAAAACAATGCAGAAAACAAACGGAAAATGCAGAATACATGTACAGAGACGAGTTATCTCAGCAATCTTTCATAGTCTGGCGCCATTATGTAGATACGTAATCGCACAATTAAATAAAGGGATTGACAGAATATTTTTAACGGAAACTCATACAAATTATCCCCGGGAAGTTATTCTCGCATAAATTATTGTTGGTAAAATCCAGCCTTAGCCTGGATTTTACCAACAAAAGAATAACTTTTACTCGAGAGTATCTTCTACTTTTTCATAGACACCAAAAAAAATGGGTAAAATCCAGCCTTAGAATTCATTCATCATGCAAGTAATTTTTTGCCTCTTCTCTACGTTGGACCACTCTGAGAGAAAACCACCACCACCACCAAACACTCTTCGTTATTCCAACGCTACACATACCATGATAATATGGAGGTGGAGGTATTATACGACGAATACAGATAGCATCTGTAGAAAACTTACCCTTAGTTAGCAGCTAATGGAAGCACCTCCCCATTAATGAATCATATCATGTCGCGAAAGAACCCTGATTACTCATGTCTCGAACGCCAAAAAAACATTTATTTTCTCTCACCTATACATTTTCTTCGACAGCAGAAATGCATCAACGTCTCATTACTACGGACCCATTCGAAGGTTGTAAAAAGTTTATGCTTTATGCTGATATACTGTTATGAATCCTACATTTATGACGGCAATAAGCGAATGCCTTTTTAGGGTTCCGTACCCGAAGTGTGCCAAACGGGACCCATTACTGAGACTTCGTCCGTACGTCTGTCTGTCTGTCTGTCACCAGGCTGTATCTCATGAACCGTGGTAGCTAGACAGTTGAAATTTTCACAGATGATGTATTTCTGTTGCCGCTGTAAAAACAAATAGGTACTAAAAAATAAAGAAATTTCATATTAAGGGGGGCTCCCATACAACTAACGTGTTTTTTTTTGCGGTTTTTCACGGAAACCTTCGTGCGCGAGTCCGACTCGCACTTGGCTGGTTATTCAGAATATTTTCATGTGTGACGTTACCACACAGCAAACAGTAACATCGTTGGATGTCTTGGAAAGCGTAAAAAAATCCTATACACAATAAAATTGTGTGTGTGAATATTTAGTCTTATGTTACTAGTACGTCAACAAAACCAATCAAACAATAATTTTACAAGACTGTATACTTTGATTTCTTATTTCCTATCTCAGGCGTATCGACCAGCGGTTGCACTTTCGATGACGTAGGCGCTCCGTAACAATGGAATTTTGTAACTAGCCGTGGGGCCTAAATCTGAAAGCATAATGACGTGACGACGACGCTGAACTTTAAAAATCGATTATCTGGCTTATAAAGTACAAAAAGTTTTTTTTTTATTTCAGAAAGAAAAGTACAGCGAGACCAGACATCTCTGAAGAGTATATTTTTTTAGACAAATAAATGTAGAAATTAAAGTACTTAATAGGTTATAATAAGTAGCATTATGTACAGGGGCTTTACTCGGATGACTATTATTTTAAACATTTAAACATTTATTTATTTAACACAAACATATGTAGTTACATAATATAGGGATCCTTGACCCCTGAGCTAGGTTTATCACCTGTATTTCAGAGGTCAGGGCTCTTCCAGATATAAGGCTCTGTAATATAACTACTACTATTTAAACATTTGGGGAATTGGAGATGCCAGTTTACAAAAACAAAAAAATATATATAAATATAAAAAAAAGAGTTAACAATGAAACATAAAGATAAATTAGGTGGTGTATATGTGTGGAGTGTTTTTGTAGGTGTAAACAGTGGTATTAACTACTAGTTTACTCGGAGTAAGTGTGAGCCACACGGCGCGGCGGGTTGATGGAGGCATGTCGGGCTATTGGCCAACCCGACTGTCAAAAGATAATTAATAAATTTCTAGCATGAATCGCCTAAAAAGATACACTTACCTCAAGATAATGGGTATCTAATGTTCAGCGTTGTCGTCTCACGTCAATGTCATTGAGCGGTCATTGCGTCACCGGAATCGAGCCCCTGCAAGGAGCCCCTGTTGAGATTGGCGCAGGCGCAGGACCCAGGGTCGTCGGTAGCAGAGATGAGCGATAACAGCATCGTGTGTCGTGGTACAGGGCCATAGGGTCACGGGGCCATGTGTACTGAAGGGCTGTGAACAATATCATGTTTAGGGTTCCGTACCCGAAAGGTGCCAAACGGGACCCCATTACTGAGACTTCGCTGTCTGTCCATCCGTCCGTCCGTCCGTCCGTCCGTCTGTCTGTCACCAGGCTGTATCTCATGAACCGTGGTAGCTAGACAGTTTAAATTTTCACAGATGATGTATTTCTGTTGCCGCTATAACAAAAAATACTAAAAATCAAAAGAAATTTAATATTTAGGGGGCTCCCATACAACAAACGTGATTTTTTTGCCCATTTTTGCTCGATATTCATAATAGTAGCAGGTAGACGCTTAAAATGTTCACAATATATTGAGTACCTATATTATTTACTTAAAAAAAAAAAAAAAATTTAGGGGGGCTCCCATACATTAATTTTTTTGCGGTTTTTTATAGATAATGGTATGGAACCCTTCGTGCGCGAGTCCGACCCGCACTTGGCCGGTTATTTTTATATTACTTAAATTCAGGTATTTACTATCAATGAAATCGAGACTTCAGTATTTGTTTTAGCGGAAAAGTATAAGCCGTCTTAATTATATCAAAGTAAGGTGCAAAGTGTTTTACCATTAGTTTATAATCTATCGGACGAGGTTGTGAACTCTACAAACTATTTAGACCTAAACGTTCCTTTTACTCTAACATCTGACAACCTAACACAAAGTTTAAAAGGAGGAGAGCAAAGCGAATTTTTAGAATGCCTTTAATATGCACAGTCAACTGATATCAGAATATCTATATAGCGTTGAAGTATTATACACCGACTAAACAATAGAATAAAAATATTAGATTTTATCATATCTCATCATGATAAAAATCGAATTCTCATTAGTCAACAAAGCTCAAATATCGACAAAACACAACTTTATCACTCCGACGACAAAATTCATCAAATAACCGAAACCCTAAAATTTAATCTAGAAACAACGCAAAAATGATATCGGATGAAATCAATTCGAATCGATTCGACTATTATCTTGAATTCCTTAAACCGAACATCAATCATAACTTCTCATATGAAAGGGACATTATCTAAAAGTGCATCGCCGCAGCGTCGAATCCCGGTCCCTGGGGATTTCTTGTCTTCTTGGACAACAATTAACTGTTGTAAGCCAAAAATGTCTTAAATTCTAACGTTTTTACTTTGATAAATGTGGGTTTTATTTGATGACTAAGCCCGTTTATGGAGGTATTTTAAAATGCATGTTATTCTGTAAAATTAATAGATTTTATGTTAGAAATAAAACTACATCTAGGGATAGGGGTATAAGACGTTAAATAATGTTTAAAACGTAACAATATAAACAGTACGTTTCAAACGTAACATTACTGAATGCCAATTTGGCTAGTGACTAGATTATATCCTATCTACATAATTATAATTAATAAAAAAAAATCTGTTCATCAAAACTATATTTAAAAAAAAACCGGCCAAGTGCGAGTCGGACTCACGCACGAAGGGTTCCGTAGCCCCCTTTAATATATTAAAATCTGTTTTTAGTATTTTCGGCAACAGAAATACATCATCTGTGAAAATTGCAACTGTCTAGCTATCACGGTTCATGAGATACAGCCTGGAGACAGACGGACAGACAGACGGACAGCGGAGGCTTAGTCCCGTTTGGCACCCTTCGGGTACGGAATTTAGTCAAGCATTACTTAAGTACATCTTTGTTTCAACTAGACACGGTAGTGTGTTAAGGCGTAGTAACTATTTAGTAATCTGTGGTTAAGGCAAGCTCTGAAGCATTATTCTGTATCTGATTTCCTTTCACTTTCCTTTTTATACGAACCCAAAAAACATCAAATATCAAGCACCCAAGAATCCCAGCACAAACAGTAAAGTATAGAAGCGAAATACGAAATACATTCGAGCTGTCACATTAGGGACTATAATACACACAGAAATATTCTATCAAACGTCGTCGCCGCGAGCTGTGTGTGCTGTGATCTGAGTAAATAATATCCATCCTAATAATGAGGGCGTTTTGTATTACACAGGATATTATAGCGAGTTGTTTCCTTGGGTGGAAGAGGCAAGAGTAACGCATTATGATTTGATAAAGTATTCTAACTAAAGTAAAATATATTTGTTTATTTGGCTATATGTTAAACAACCATGTCAAGGTAATAGAATCATGTCTATTCTTATTAAAAGTACACTTATTTTAATTAAGCAATTCTGTTGATTTTCTGTATAAATAATGTCGAAGTTTAATCTATTTGTGGCTCTTACGATGCCTCTTTAATTTCTCAAAAGCGATTTTATGCACCTTTTTCTGTGGACTAAAACTTCTTGAGCACATCTTATAGTATTAAGTTCCGATTCTCGCCACAGTTCAGAGCTTTAGTCCGATATAGTCGGTAATGAAACAAAAGATACATTCTTTCAGCCAGCATTATGATCAGGCGCATCCCGTGCATCATGTCAGGTTTTTGTCAACGCTCTCAAAATCGATCATATTATGCCGCGGACTAATATTTGTTATATTCTTTTGTCACTTGGACTGGAATGGAGTTTTGGTAGGATATGCTGAAGGTTGAGATAAATCTTTATCAGTCTGTATGAACGAGGAAAAGTGATGTGTTGATTTATAATTATACTAGCTGACCCGGCAGACTTCGTGCTGCCTCAATTTAATATGAACTTTATTGAATAGCAATAAAGTTCAAATTGACTCTAGAAAACGATTGACTCTAGAAAACGTTTGTATGGGAAATAGAAAAGGGCTGTTTTTAGGGTTTTCCCGGAAATTATTCGATTTTTTCTCGCCTTTTAAACCATCCCTAGACCTCCACGAACATTTCAAGACTAAGATAAGATAAATCCGTTCAGCCGTTCTCGAGTTTTAGTGAGACTAACGAACAGCAATTCATTTTTATATATATAGATTTATATGAATCGGTAACAATGTATGATCTAAATAAAATAAAAACACTTTGAATTTGTACCAATACCTAAAAAAATGTTTTTAGCAAGAGATGATAAGAATGCACATTGTTCGCTCTCAAAGCTGTAAACGTAACTGAACACTGGATTTCAGTAAATATTAATATTATTCTAAGTTGTCATCATTAAAACTGAATCTCTTGTAGTATTACTTTTAGCAGAACTCAAAGAACTTTCAAGTCTGTTTAACACAATTAAAACATAGACCCTCTCATCCCAAACCATATTCTGCCTAAAATTCCGCGCCCAAACTTCGTAACTAAAACCCCATTATGATCCCTCTTGATTTTATTGCAGTCCAAAACCGCACAAACATCGGCGCAGGCGCCGCTTGTTATGATGAACCCAGCCTCTAGTTTCATAACAATTTATTAATATCATTTCTTGTCACTTCCATTGATTTTTTACAACGCAATTCGGAACATAAATATGTCATTATTGACACTGATCAATTAAAGGGACCGCTACTGTTTTTGAGGGTAACCTTTTGGGTTATACATTGTAATGTGGACATTATTGTAATTTTGGACTTTATTAATATTTTTGTGCGGTTCGTTACAGGTAAGAAGCTGTCAACGATGGATTGGTATGTCTTTTGATGGTGATGAAGAAGGTGCTTTGATTTTGAAGTGGCGTTGATTAGCGGGCGCGAAGACAATGGTGTTCCGAAATTAAATAAAGAAACAACAGGTGTAATTGTCGCTCGTTAAAGGATTATTTCTTGTGTAGTATAGAACTTTTACTACACTTTATTCAAACTTTTGTTTACGTGAAAATAATTGTACACTTGAAAACAAAGGCAAAATAAATTAAACTAGTGAATAAGCTTACTTTCAACACAGTTTTTTCGACGCAATATAAAAAAAAAAAATTGCGGTTAATTCTATTACGCTCCGATAGCTCACTCCAAAAAACAGCCCTATGACAGATGGACGGACAGATAGACTTCGGAGCCTACGATAGATGGACGGACGGATAGACTTCGGAGCCCTGCACACTTCAAAGCTGCCTACTTACGGCCGTTTGCAATAACTATCTATCCTCCCTCAACCTGCAGATAGATAGGGTCAAATTTGACATAAGTTCCAGCGCAACTGTCAAATATAACTCTAGTAATGTGAAAACCATGGATAGATAGGATATTGCAAATGGACGTTAGATAGTAACTTAAAAGAAACTGATGAGTGGTGTGATGAACTAGTTTACTTTGGGACTTTGAGTATAATTTGTATTACCTAAAATACGACGCCATACACGGAATTGTTTAAAGAGAATCGTTTCCTTAGTTACCAACTGGTTTAATTTCGTGTGCTATATTACCCACTTTTTATGTGCATGTACTGTTTTAGGTTACGGAACCCAAAAAAAAAACAAATAACCCATCACACGCACAAGTGCCCGCATCGATTTGTATCCGCCACTTGCCAACGCAAATGATAACTCATGGTGAGGGCGATTTTTTTCGCGCGTTATCTCCGCATCGCGCTATCAGTGTTACAGGGCTGATTAATCAGTCTTTTAGCCGACGCTTTGGGGGTTTCCAGTGTGGTTATTGTGCAGCCGACTTATTCATTATGATTATTGGCTGAAGGACAAGAATCTAGAGCCGTCAAATTGTAAAAAAGTCACATTTTCGCAGGCTGTGTTATACAGGGTGACATTTAATTAGCTGACAATATTTTGGGGAATGATAGTACCCATCATTATGAAGAACTTTACCATGGAAAATATGGTCGCGACCGAAAAAAATTTTTGGGTCTCCCATAATAACTTAAAATCAGCTGATCGGGGCCATGTACTGAGGGACGATAAGTTTTTTTAATTTGAGATTATATGTTTCTTGTGGAAAGTTCTTCATAATGATGGGTACTATCACTCCCCAAAATATGGTCAGCTAATTAAATGGCACCCTGTATTGACGTACAATGTGCAGTAATATTGTCCTGTGATAAATTTGTGCGTGAAAACTGTAAATTTTATTTTCTACAACTTTAAACTGTATGTGTAAGCAGCAAGGCTATAGTACAGATGTGGTTTACTAAAATAAACTCTTTGGCTGATATGTATCATCAGTGTCTATTGCGTGGCTAAGAAGAGCGTAACTTAGTATGATTGATCATCATCATCATCATCATCATCATATCAGCCCGTATCATCCCACTGTTGGGCATAGCCTCTCGCAAAGCACGTCACTCGCGTCTGTCCCCCGCCATTCGCCGCCGATTTATATCGTCTCTTTATAAAGAGAGCCATAAAATTATCCCAGATAAAGACGGACGGACATGCAGACACGGCCTCTAGAGTAGAGTAGGTGCCAAAATAATTTTCCTCGGAACAACGAAAAATATTTAAATACCAATATTTAAATAGTCATAGGCACCATATTGGAGTCGCCCGGCGCGTCAGCCGTGGGCTCTTAAAACGGTTATAAAAACGTATTTTTGTCGGTTATAACGCCATGTTTTATTTTGTGTGAAACGATCGTATTAATGGCTACAATGCACAGCGATTTGCGGGGGTACTTAAAAACGTTTTTTTTTTTTTAAATAAGCATATATAAACATTTTACATATAGGCACATACATTGCTTCTGGCCCCACACTAGGATACCCTGTGCCGTGGGAACCAGAAACAGCGACATCACAAACATGTAAACATCCAAGACCAGGGGTTTTTTTTTTAGTTGTCCCCAGCCGGGATTCGAACCCGGGACCTCTCGCATGGTAGGCAGATGCGCAACCGCTGCGCCACAGGGTCGTCAAAAATTGTCATTTAGTGCTGGGTTGAAATACGCTTTATATGTATTATACTTGTACCCCCTTAAAAAGTCATAGACAGCTGCCTAGCTCTGTCCCGTAGTAACTCCCAGATTAACTTTTAACTCCCGGAGTGACTTTTTATTAAAGGGTTATTTATAGATGTATTTAGCACAAATAGCAGTTGTTTTGACTCTATTCTCTAGACCATTTCCATCTGGATTATCTACTCATATGCCAAACAAGCATGATATCACTAAAGTTTGGATTATTAATAATTGGATTTCAGCAAAATGGAGTATTTATTAACTGGTTAAATCTCGGTACAATAGGATTGTGGAAAAGGTAATCCAATAAATCTAGGAACAAGTCTTAAGTTGAAGCATTATGTACAAAATGGCTTGACATTCTCAGAATTGTATATTTCCAGCAGATATATTTTATAAAGTCAATATTGTGAAAAAAAAGACAGCATTTGATGGCACTTTTACATGATGTCATTCTGTTGTTATTTCATAGAACTCAGGAACAAAAGTTCCGTTTTGAGTTTTTGACAGTTCATAAAAAGTATATTTTTTGACTTGACAAGCCACAAGCCTATTGTGCCTCTGCTACCCCTTATGGGAAAAGGAAAGCGCTTTCTTTATGTGTATCCTATTTCCAAAACATTCCGATTACTGTAAAATGTTCGGAAATACATTTTCTGTTTGTCGGTATGTGCGTTCCAAATAAATGCGCTTTCATTTCAGAGGTCCCGGGTTCGAATCCCGGCTGGGGACAAAAAAAAAAGCCCCCAGGTCTTGGATGTTTACATGTTTGTGATGTCGCTGTTTCTGGTTTCCACGACACAGGGTATCCTAGTGTGGGGCCAGAAGCAATGTATGTGCCTGTATGTAAATGATTATGTTTATGTTTATTTCCATTATTATTATCATTTTCAGTCGCTGGCATTTGGACAAGCTCTATGGTGATCATTAATTTGTTAATATTTCATTTGCGTATTGTTTGGGTTACCAATAACTGCAAACATACATTTTCACTATCTATGTTATATCGTAGCCGAACGTACAAGCTTTCCAGTGATCTTTTGGCACTCGGTGACCTGACGAGTGGAATTGCTTGATTACAGGTTCGTTGCGTTAAGTTGCGTAGAACTAGTGCCCCCTGTAAACGTCTCTCAAGTGCGTAACTGGTTCACTCTCAAGCACACCGGTCGGTCGAAGAAACGAACAATGGAGAACAATAGATGGATAAGATGTGTCGACGAGAGGGTGGTTGAAAGACGTTACGAACTGCCTTTCAAATAAAGTGTCGCTGAAATGCTTGAATGTTCAAAATCATGCAGTCATCCATCTCTCAAGCGGAAACTGACTTACTCTGTCAGTTTCCGCTTGAGAGATGGATGACTGCATGATTTTGAACATTCGCCAAAATCTGAGTTGTCCGTTAAAGCGGGCTACACACGACATGATATCGGTGGCGATGCTAGGGTGTAAAAAGGTGATAAACTGGAGCCGCCTACTAGTGGTGTACTCACACAGCCACCGATATCATGTCGTGTGTAGCCCACTTAAGTATTGCCTCGATGCTGTCTGTGATCGCGGGTCAATTTCACACCCGTTTCACCAGTCAATTGTCAAATATAATTATTAAGTCTAATTGTTATTATTAAACCTTAAAATAAGTACAAATTGATGTAATGTCTGTAAATAAATATATTCTATTCTATTCTATTGGCCTCGGTGTAGACCATTTCTAAATTTTCTTTGGATCGAAGGGCTTAACGGCTCATATTTTGAATTTAGAACGTTTTTATTTCCACAATGTAACATGTGTGTACCAATTTGAGCAGCAGTAGAACCGAATTACCAACCGACAGTAACTTAAGCCCACCGAAAAACAATTGAGAAGATTTATCAAAAAGTTTTCCGATCAGACACAAGTCAACAATGCCAGGTCGGTACATCGCTCGACGGGTTCCTCGAATTGTGTGAGACCAGGTGCAAAAATAAGTAATCCGTGAATGTCCCGAAAACATGGATCAATAACTCAGAAATTTTGCTCAAAAGCAACTTGTGCGTTTTGGAACTGATGGAACAGTAGGTATCTTGATTGTCTATTTTTGGCATGAAATTGTCAAATTGTAATATTTTTTTAATTTCAATAAACTCGCTAGATTATTGATGAAAGAAATACCTATAATAACTATCGAGGTTCTCCATTACTCTATTTATTTAGGAGGGGTTTGTCAGCCAGCACTTTAAACTACAAAGACAGCAGCTGGACCAGCCGTCAATGGTTTTGCAGTCCGCCCAACGATTGCCCTCGAGAGCTCTAGGTTTACTGAATGGCGCAAGTGACATGTCCTACTTATTGCTATTAACCCGTGCATTCATCTTCCAATAATATTTTGGCACGTGAGAGACGTTTACAGGTCACCACTTCTACGCAACTTAGCGCAAGGATCCCGTCATGATAGACCTTTTATTAGCTGGATCCACACCAAACGATCCATCTTGGATCGGCGATCCTGCGATCCAAGATCGTGGAGCATGGATCGTGGATCATACTTGTCCGGACCAGCTGCAATTTCTTGTGATCCCTGATGATTGCTCCAAAATACTCCTGCAGATCCACACTGGTCCTGGAGAGTGCGCTCCAGCCGCGCGCGATCGGAGCGTGTTGGATATTTTGGGGTGGATCCGGCTATTCCGCATTGGTCGGCAAGCGTTAGTTCCACATATCACCACGCGCGCCAAAAGATCGTTGGACAGCTGTAACTCTTATTAGACCTGACAATGTATTTCTTGACATTTTCCGATTCCCTTCAAATACTAATCACAATTGATTATAAAATGACACCTTTGAACTTGTCAAAAATATTGAAATCATCAATTCGAATGCGACGAATGGATAAAAGATCACGTTTAACAAAATTATCTCATGTTAACGGTTATCGAACAAAATATTCCAGACATATCCCGTAAAGCCCTTCCACCTGGCCACCCCACTTGTAAATAAATATCTTATTGTACCGTCCGCCGGTCCGCCTGCCCATCTTATTGGCGGGCTTCTCCCGTATAGTAATGAGCGGCAAGAACTGGCTGCACGGCACAGAATGCGGGACCTTCGGGTGGAATCTTTGAGTATTGTTGTGTGCGTGCTTTGGCCTGTGTTTCAAAGTATCATTATTCGGCATTTCTTTAAAGAGCTTATGAAAAAAATCTCTTCAGTGACATCTACCATACTGGAGTCATAGTTGATGAGGTGGGACGCCCGCTGAACACAGGCGGGAGATCGGTCCTCTATTGTGACTATTTCACCCAAATGCATAAAAACACTACTTTCGAGAGGCGTCAAGCACAATAGAAAGAAAAATGTGTAATAATTATTGTGCAGTGTCTGATTCATTCTAGAGACTCCAGTAGACTCTACCAACTGTAATAGGAAAAAACTTGAATATGTTTTCACGCAAGATTAATCAATGAGTCGATCTTTTTCTTAATAAGTATAGTTACTATCCATCTATCAAAACCAGCAAACAATATCCCAAACGACCACACGACATAACCTCACGAGTCCTTTCCATTCCAAGCATCATTAGACCATTATAGAATTGTCGCCAGTCCGGCCATGGAATGAGGAAGAAAAGAGGAAAACTCTTATTTATATTAATTCCGGTGTTAGATGATGTGTTAGAAAATATAATTGAAACAAAAAGTAAACTTTAGAAAAAACCGACTTCCACAAACCCTATTTGATTAGATTGAGTTTAATACAAACTGTAACCCCTTATCCCCCCCCTTGGGGAATTAATTTTGTCAAATCCCATATCAGTGCTACCCCACGCTACCAAGGAACCCCTGTACAAAGTTTCATGGCTCTAGGTTTAGGCTATGCGTTGCCCGTCAGCCACGCATTGTATTTGTACCTAGTATTGAGCAGATCTGGTGGCCATATGTGGTCTTCATCAGCAGTTCCGCTTCACAATATTATGCTTACCATGTGCATTTGCACGAGTTATTATGAAAAACACAAAAATCACTATAGGTCTGCCTATAATATTTGAAGAGTTCCCTCGATTTCTCCAGGATCCCATCATCAGATCCTGACCTGGTGTCAATGGGACCAATGGGTAGGTAAACCCTTTCAAACAAAAAAATAAGTTTCCAAATCGGTCCATCCGTTTAGGCGCTATCGAGGCACATACATAAAAAATAAAAATAAAAAACAAACATCCGGACGAATTGTAAACCTCCTCCTTTGGGAAGTCGGTTAAAAAGAGAATATTACTCCACGTATGTCCATGTAAATGGAATAGGCTTGCGTACTGCTAGTCAAAATAGATACTTTTTGAACTGTCAAAACGGATCTTTTGTTCCTGAGTTCTATTCTGAGTTTGTTCTAACGACAGAGTGACGTCATGTAAAAGTGCCATCAAATGCTGTCTTTTTTTTTTTTTGCACAATATTGACTTTATAAAATATATGTGCTGGAAATATACAATTTTGAGAATGTCAAGCCGTTTTGTACATAATGCTTCAACTTAAGACTTGTTCCTAGATTTTATTGGATTACCTCAGCCTATTATGTATATCATAGAGTAACTTGATATATGTGTTGAATACAGAATAGGAAGGCAAAGAGTTTTGTTTACAGTCTTCCAACGTTCTTCTCACGGCACTTGAGTGACTTTTTCAACTTGACCTATATGTCCCATTTTAACCTAAAATTCCATATCCGCCCTACTCAGCCCTGCATTCGTGATCTATGTTCAGTATTCATACCATCACAAAACTATCATCAAGCGTTAGTTCCACCTGCCACCGCATGCCAAAATATTGTTGAAATATTATAGAATCACAGAGCAAGTAAGTAAAGCAACTTTAAGCAATAAGTTGATATGAAATTGGAAATAAGCTCGGTAGCTCTGGGAGTGGTTCTTCCCCCTCTAGACTCCTGAGTGATTGTTTCCATAAAGGACACCCAAAATAATCTTCAGTAAGTATGCTGCATCATGCTAAAATAGTTTCAAGAAAAATACCTGCCTCGCGACTCAGAAGGCTGGTCGCTCACGTCCCTGGCCCGAAGCCGCCATCATTACAGACTTGTCACCGCCATCCCGCATTCCCTCAGCAAAGGCCATGCTGCACGCCATTAGACGATCATTACACAATTCATCGATACTCCACTGAGGGTTACGTTGGGTTACTATACAATTATAACTTTAGCTTGAATCCTGTGACGTGAAAAGTTCACGGTCATCAAGTGCGTTTGTCCGTGGTTTCACACTGGATAGTATCTTGTTTTGTGGGATTCATAAACAGTGGTCCAACGTACAGAAGAGGCGACAATTACGTATATTTGTAAAACTTAGCCCGGATTTTACCAACGAAAGAGTAACTTTTACTCGAGAGTATCTTCTAGTTTTTCATAGACACCAGTCACACCTAGCAGATCACCTCATTTTGAACTGTCATTTGTCATACAGTTATCCCCGGGATAGTTATTCTCGTATAACTTTTTGTTGGTGAAATCCAGCCTTATAGAATAAACGAATTTGAGTTTGAGTTTTTATCTTGAAAATTGGGTAAAGCGGCAATTTTATCTGTGATTTGGTTATTGATAATTTAAAAGATACTTTACAACAGTTTTCACATTGTTCCAAGATTGAGAGAAAAGCATTTTATGGAACTATATCAATTGAAACTTACTACTGCCATCCAGTTTTTTTTTCACAAACCAAGTCACGATAGCCACCTCGACCATCTTAACAATGCTCCACTTCAAATAAAATTGTATCCGAAAAACGCATGGAATCCGTCGTGTGCCGTCCTTGCGCCTCAACCGATACATCCATCCAAACCAAAACCGACTCTAAGCTTTTCCACTACTCAAAAGATTCCCTACAATTCTGCTACTGTTAAAGCTGACAATTCCGTGACGGTATCTGAACTCTTGACGTTGTAATTCTTGAAAACGGTCTCCCAATTGCCTTAACAACCCTTTTCTGTCCCAACAAAACGGAACTCTACATCGTTTCATTAGGCTTCAGAGTTGCAAGGCGAGACTTTGCAGCAAAAGGCATCTAGTTTCTCAAGCATACGTAAATGGAGAGGACCACAAGGGTGGGTCTGAAATGCCTTTTTGAGAAGCGGGCGCGGCGCGTGGCGACTCCCTTCGTAAGAGGTTAATTATATGAGAAGAACTCATCCGACGCACGCCGGAATCTGAAGCCTTATTCTGGAGAATGCTGGTAAAGGTCTTCCCATTTATTGCATGTCTGACTGTTTTGATCAATGTGATCTGTTCACGTGTCTCTGATGGACAAAGATACCTGCATTGATAGTAACGATCAAATTGGGAAAATGTATTCTTATTTAAATCTATTATGATGATTGCTGAGTTTATCTTTGAGTTTACATAGGTAAAATAATCTAATTTGTCATGAAATATTCCACTAACTTAGCATCAGCTTGTCGTCCATTTAATTTACTGGCCAAGTCAGCGACATACGATGAATGTACTCACCATCAAAGGGCTATCGATTAAGTCGATTTGTGGTCTGGTCGAATACCAAAATTCTCGAGAATACGACAATTGATAGTTGACCACACGAATCGCGATTTTCCTTAACTCCTTCATGAATATTTAAACAACCTAAAAATATTCACTGCTTTACTGAATTAAGGTTTTTTATACGAATGACCAATTTACTAGCTGTGGGTGATCGGGGGTAAAAACTGTATTGACTGATTCCGTGAAGTTTCCTCGCAGAAGGAATTTTAGAGTTGAAGAAGCCATTTATTGACCATACCGATGCGCTTTTATGACCCTAAGTAAATTTTAGGACTTCATTTGTTGTTTCTGCTGACGTTGTTTTAGTTGTTTGTTTATCTTTCTGATTTAACTTCAATAGGGATTTTATAGGTGTTTTGTTTCTTTCTTTCTTTATACTTTATTGCACAAAATAACACATTTTACAATTGAAAGTGGACAACACATGACAAAGGCGAGCTTATCTCTATTAAGAGATTTCTTCCAGCAAACCTAGGATAGACAGGAAATAATTTAACAACAGGTAGACCCATGTGCACAGCATTAAATAAGATAAAACAATAAACTACTTAACAATACGTACATAAATACCAGACTTATAGATATAAATAAGTTAAGCAAATATACTTAAATAAAAGTACTTTTAAATTTAATACGGTAGAGAAAGATAGTGTTCTTTCAACCGACTTTGTTGTATGGTGTTGCAATCCATTTTGTATTCTGTAACTATGAATGAGCAAGACTGCACAACTTTTTATATAATCTTACTTTTTCTACGTATTCTGTATTTTATGGTTTTGATACGTTCCTATTTTTACAGTCGTCAGATTACATAGTTTTTCTCACACAAACCAGTGCCTTTTATACATAATAATGAGATTTATTGAAAAATATATGTGACGGAACGCTTTGAGAAAAGGTAGATAGACTAGTCCATATTGCGTGGCGGGAGCACGATGTCACATTTTAATGCGATGCGATAAATATCTAGCGACACCGATATAGTTAATTATTTGATATTTTTAAAGACAGTGGCATGATTCTCGCGCATTCGATACACGATATATCGAGTGATTTTGTATGGGAATCTGTCAATATAGGTCTCGATATCCGTATATCGAAGGCGCGAGATTCATGCCACTGGACTCGTCCTTTCTACTGCTAGCTACAAACTCGAATATACAGCAGCTAGAATCTGCATTTTTTGTAATAATCCGATGCCTATAGTCAAATCAGTGACAGCCATTTAAAATTAAAGACCCTATAGTCAAACGACCAAAATCCAAGCAAAATCCTTCAAGGTATTTATTAGAGATACATTGATGTCAGAAAGAATTGAGCTACAGAACTGTAGCTAGCAGATCTGCACTAGACAATAACAAATCGAACCGCCACAGCTCCACAGGAATTTCAAACCTCAACAAAAACCGTAAACGATCTCAGCCAAGTATTGTACTGCGCTCATCTGAAATTCAACGATAGCAATTAAAGGCTGCCCTGTGGCACCCTGCTGGGTTGAAAAACTAGTCCAGGGATAATGTCATACTGGTAGAGAAGCTGGGAAGCTTGCTAATATGTCCGGATTCACAACCGACCTCTCAAAGTTTCACATAAACTCAAATTGAGGCTATCTCTCGCTCTCGGGACATGCTTTAAACTTCATGAAAGGGTATAACAGCAGGGAATTTATTTGAGCAGCAAGATGTGCATAGGGCCGTAAGACCTAACGATTTTTTTAAAAACATACAATTTTTATTATGAACCATCTAATGGTACGGATGGCTTTCCATATCAACTTCTTTTGTCATCAAAGTCATAAGTTCTCTGATGTACATATTAATTTAATTACACAGAACAAGAAATACTTGATAATAGTGGATAAAGGCGATCTTATTTCTAGTAAGAGATCTCTTCCCGCATATCAAGATAGATAGATAGATAGATAAATCCATTTATTCACTGTAAGAATACACACAAATACCTATACATGTGCTGTGCATATTCCACAGTGAATAGGCTAAGTAGTAAGTCAGGTTGTATGTTATTTTGCTTCGCTCTTTAGGAGGTAATACGATTGGGGATTAACGGAGAAACAGAAATTTGGAATTACTATGTTACAATAAATGAATTACTATAATTACTCACGTTCAAGATTGCCGCTCATATCGAAGCGATGTGAACCTGATTAAGCATTTACATATTAAAGCTAACTGATATTTGCATCGGCTAATTGCCTGAACAATCCAATTGTCTACATCTGTTTTCCTTTATGTCATTGTTTTAAGTATAGTCTAACAATCTCGCGAAGACACCCGCTGGGTCTGTGCGGGGAAGGGGAATCTTTAACGCTGCCGCTAATGAAAGTGTGTGACTGTGAACTGCCTCCCTAGAAAAGTTACGCATTCGCAACCTCGACTCGAAAGCTTAGGAAGATCAGGAAGCAGTATTAATTAATTACGCATGGAATACGTTAGCGTGTAGAGTCAGTCTCTTCTATTAAAAATAAATGGTTAAGTATTAGGGACTCGCAATCCAAGGGTTCCGATCACACTTGTAGATTTTTGTAGATTGGACTGGTGTAATTAAATAAGGTTTTTAAAAACAGGTTATTTCTTATCCTGCTTATTTTCCTGCTTTCTTTATAGGAGACGTTTGCCGTGACAAGTCAAGTGATCAAGTTTGTTCGCGTTTGCTCAACCCCCTCAACCCTATAAGACAGGACTGTCTTTTGTGAGACTGTTTGCCTCTTGTACGCAATAATAGTTTGCCTTGCTACCTCAAACGCGGAAGAGTTTTACAAATTACTAACAAAGAGGTCTTAGAAAAAAATGTAATGCGACGTGGCATTGAAATTCTTCGTAACTGCAGCAGTTCTATTATTATTATTTACTTCATTTTTAATAGCAATTACTTTGTTTATTTATGAATTAGATACATATTTTTATGAAGTTTATTAGACAGTCGTGTGATAAAATTATACAAACTTTATTCCAACAGGAAGATATTGATATAGACTTGGATTCTTAGCAATTAAATGTTACAACTATATCTTAGACATACGTTTAATATAAAATGTACATATAACACGTTCTAGCCTGAGAAAAATACTCTTATTTATTTATTCTTCTCGCTCCGACGTCTTTTGTTCTCCATTGTAAGTTTGTTCGGCCTATGTCCATATGAGAGAATACCGATTAATGGTTCTGTGATTTGGTACAGCTATTCATATACACGTCCTGGTAAACGTACCCATAGTCCCCAAAGTTTGGGATAACTCAGGGAAGTACAAGAACTCTACTTGTACTTCCCTGAGTTATCTTTTTAGGGTTCCGTACCCGAAGGGTGCCAAACGGGACCCTATTACTGAGACTTCGCAGTCTGTCCGTCCGTCTGTCCGTCCGTCCGTCCGTCTGTCTGTCTGTCACCAGGCTGTATCTCATGAACCGTGGTAGCTAGACAGTTGAAATTTTCACAGATGATGTATTTCTGTTGCCGCTATAACAACAAATACTAAAAATCAAAAGAAATTTAATATTAAGGGGGGCTCCCATACAACAAACGTGATTTTTTTTGCTCATTTTTGCTCGATATTGATAACGGTAGCAGGTAGACGCTTAAAATGTTCACAATATATTGAGTGTATTATTTACTTAAAAAATAAATAATCAAATTAAAATTAAATTAATATTTAGGGGGGGCTCCCAAATTTTATTTTTTATTTTTTTACGGTTTTTTATAGATAATGGTACGGAACCCTTCGTGCGGGAGTCCGACTCGCACTTGGCCGGTTATTTATTGTTATATTCACTTTAATTTGTAATTATGTTAATTATTTTGCACATCCTTAGAGAATAAGATATAGTTAAGCTCCTAACATACATAACACCACAACATCCTGTATTTGCAAATAAATGCCTTTGACTTTGACTTTGACTATTTGGGAACATCGATTTAAATTAAAAAAACTTAGTCATCCAGCTTCCGGGTATTTTTTCCACCCGGCCGGGATTTGAACCAGCGACAGAGGTCGAGAAAGAACCGATATATATTTCTCCATTCCCAGATTTCAAATACAGGCCCCCGATTCTTGCACTATCGAGATCATCTCCCCAGCCGAGATATCGGTTTTGATCGGAAACTATCTCGATTTATATTTATTTCGATCGAAAACGGGTCGAGATATTGGTCGGAAGGCTAGTCGTAAGTATAGCTTTCTCTTGTTTTTGATAGAGATTTCGGTATCCCAAAATCGATATTCTACCATGGACATGATCTCGCTAGCGCCAGAATTGCCCCCCTGGACCTGTTATAACGTGATCGTCACAGGGGATTTAAAAACTTGAAAGAATTCCTGACTAGTGGTACAATGTTGCAATGTCAGCACTCTTAAACTTGTCAGTAAGAACATTACCCCCCTTCTAGTGCCGTCGGGCAAAAACAAGGACAAATTGTTTCGATACTCGCATAAGTTGCGATCGAGTTATTCGTCGATTGTGTGGAGGCGCGCTGGACACTGGACAGGACAGGACAGTTGCAATTGCAAGGGATTCTAGTGCTGACGTAATTGGAAATACTTGACAAAATATAGTTTCTTCCACCTGGAAAATGTTGGAAGATCTCCATCTAACCCTGCTCTCTTTTGGTGTGAGGCTGAGACGCAGGCTAAGCAGTAAAGATTTTGCAGGGCATAGCAAACTTGCGCGTCAAACATAAGATGTCACCTGCATTGCCTTGCAAAATCTTTTCTAAGAGTATGGGGGCTATATTGCCGCAATATTGCTCCGATTCCCACAAATGACAATATTGCCGGCAACTGCACATTGGTAGGCCTGAGTCCACTGTGTTTTAGATGCGCCCACACTAACACAAATATCGACAATTTGACATAATGGGGGCTATTTGGGAGGTGTAAAAACCACTCCGGAGTGCTCCGTGGTCTAGTGGGTTTCACCTTGCTTCTCACGCTGGAGATGCAGGTTCGAATCCCGGTGCAATGAGATGATTAATCGGACACTCCATGTTTCGGATGGCACGTTAAGCTTTAGGTTCCGGTTACTATCACTACTTCGTAGTATGTAGTAGTCGTAAAAACCCCTCCACCAACCCGCACTGAGCCAGAGTGGCGGGGTATGGCTCAATCTTACTCGGATCCGGGTAAAGGCGTGTGCCCCTCGGTGGGGACATTAATGGGCTACATTTACTTACAAAAGCACTAAACTAGAGGAACTAAAGGCACTAAACTGACAACCTCCAAATCAGACAGCTCTTGCGCGGTGGCCACAGATTCCATTTTTTAAACACACCATTTTAATTAGTTTAGTTAGGCTGGATTTTACCAACGAAAAGTTATACCGTGAATAACTATCCCGGGGATAATTTGTATGACAAATGACAGTTCAAAATGAGGTGATCTGATCTAGGTGTCACTGGTGTCTATGAAAAAGTTACAAGTTATCCCCGGGATAGTTACAAGTTAACCCCGGGATAGTTATTCTCCGGATAACTTTTGTTGGTAAAATCCAGCCTTAGTGTTCGGTTCGCCTCCCAAATCGCAGGCAGTATGTGTCAATTTGTCTAATTTTCACATTTTTACGAGGACGAGAGCGGCTGCACTATTCTGTAGATATGCGTCAGTGGTACCTTGCACTGGACGATTTGATGTCTGGACGACATACACAAAACAAGTCGGGTTTCTGCTGGTTGGTTGTATGTATACACCTGTACACTACACACACATTTCATAGCTTACCCATTACTTAACTATTATATAATCTGTATTTTAAAAAGTTGTTAAACAGCTAGGCTAATTTATTTATATTAGATTTATCGTTTTACAGTGTCCAGTGTTCATAATACATATTATTAGATGTAGCTATGGCAAAACTAAGTTTAAACTTAGCACAAAATTCTAAGATGTGGGGCCCAATTCTCACGGTTCCACTTGTATTTTAAAATCATTATTTTCCACCAGTCTCATTCCCATGAAACAACAGGAAAACTCCTCATCCACATGTCCCGTACGTACACTCATAACTCCATAAAAACTGGCAATGCCACCTAGCGACAGGCAACCCTCGTTAGGTATCCGTGCGTAAGCGCGTACGCGACGTAACGTACTCGCGCAGGGTTTTTTACCCGCGTTTTACTCGCAAGTACCGAGTAGGAATATAAAGGAGGGAGCGAGCTTCCCCGGCCTTTTATGGCACGGTCCTTACACAGGATTCCACCATCGGACGTGTCCCCGGTTACAACGTTTTATAGTTATTTATGTTTTGTGGGCAGAGACTATATATCCAATTGACTGCGCCTGCGGGGGAATGCGGCTCGCCAAACGTCTGTTGTATTCAACAAACGTTCGCATACGCAACCTATGTTCGATGACGGGCCGCCAGACAGTTTCGCGGACAGCGGCTGACCAATCACAGCTCTCTTACCTCAACCCCGCCGCCCGTAAATTGGTGAGTTGTGTTCCAAAAGAAAATGTATCTATGCGCTCTCCACTGGATAAGTGCTCCCTGTTTGTGGGCAAACGTCAGAGCGGTCCCGGATTGGTTGGTTTTTGTGGTGGTGTTTGGGTATTTGGTGGTGGCATTGGACGACCTCGTGGTTTTGCCTGAAGCCAAAAGTTCTCGAATCACGGCGCAGGAGGAGAACTAAATTATCGTTTTAGGTTTCTCAGGTCCTTAATAAACCGCTGTCAATTACAGTAGTTATCTCAAGGAAGAAGATTCAAGCGTAGGAAGATGACAGTTTTCTTATGGCGAAACCATAATTGTGACATAACTAAGACAGCACTTAGAGCTGAGAGCGGTTAGTTATGAATCTTAGATTAACTATTTATTGTTTCTGGAAGTTTCAGTAGGTTTACTTCCAACACGATTCTGAGAATCACAACTACAAACTTTAGTTCAGTAGATAAATAAAACCTTCACTTTCTATTTCATTCTTTATTCTTTATATTTTTTTAATATGTAACTCTTTATAGAAAACCAAATAAAAGGTTACAGCCCTCAGGGCTTTGACCTCAGAATATTCAGTGGGCAATTAAAATAGGCTGTTGAAATTTTTAATAAGGTCGCTGAAAAAAAAAGGGTCGCATATTTGCGATGTCGCGTGGCTGTCTGGTTTCTTGCGTTGGTTCTGATGAAATCGTTTTGTAAATGCCAATACTCAATCAGAGGACGGGTAAGGAACAATTGATTTTAAGATTGGAAGATACAGCGAGGAACGATTCGCCTTCGTGGTAACTTTTTTCTATCTGAGTGGCTATTTGAAAGTACAATGTATCTGGGGCCCGAGTCACGATCGGGAAACGAATAGCAATAGTGTATCAATTGCTCTTAATTGAGTGAAATGCCTCATTTGGCTTGTTAGCTTTTGTCTGGAGACTATATAGGCCGATTTTACCCACAATCCCTATCCTTTAGGGGACACTTTATTTCCTTTCAGGGTCCATCTAGCTTTCGCTTAGACTTAAATATAAGGGTCATCTAGGCTACTAGGGGACCTCCTAAATTTAAGAGGACGGCCTCCGAAACAATCGCTAAGCAAAAGAGCAAATTACTGTTGGTGAAATTGTGCATAACTGCCGCAAATATGATACGACAATGATGACGGAGCTGTTATAACTCTAGTTTAATATTTTCACCGCACTAAAATATCTAAGAGCTAAAAGTGCAATGTTTTTTGGCACTTCGGCAGAAGGCTACCAACAAAGCATGACAAAACAGTATAGAATGCAACACGAGATTCCTGAGAGACGGGACACGTAGTTATTCTAGTCTGGATAACTGGTGTTGACGGGACTAGGGATGCGACGGCCAGTTAGCAGTAGCTACGGCGTTGCTATTTTGAAAATTTAATCGTGTAAACTGAAGCTCTTGAAGCTGACTACCAGGGATGACGACGCTTAAAATAATTGTAAAGTGCAGTGGCATGATTCTCGCGCCTTCGATATACGGATATCGAGACCTACATATATTGACAGATTCCTATACAAAATCACTCGATATAAGAGGCATTTACCCATTCGGAAAATCAGTGGCACAGTAGCACCCACGAGCAACAAAGTATCTCCTCATTTTCACCAAGTAGCAGTAACAACCACTTAATAGCTATAGCAAACCAGCTACAACAGTCACACCCATCACTTCTTAGAAGTAAAAAACCCACTGGCCACGCGTAGTGCGTTCCCAGGACTCAATAGTTCCGGGTTCGGTTCCCGGTAGCACCACGTGGGAACCCCTGGACGATAAATCTCTTGCGCTTCCACTTTTTCTCGGGGATTCGTTAAAATGATAGCATAGGCGCGAGGACTTATTATTAGCAGTTGGAGGTTTTTTTGCGAGGATCGTGTTTTGTGCGACTAGTATACTCGTAGTTATGATAAGTAGGTCTTGTAAGGTCTAGAGATGTTAGCTCCAATAATAGAAAATATCAGATGAAGAAACATGGTCAGGAGACCTCCATGGGTGCGGCGATGGGCTAGTATTTTAGTATGGGAAAAGGCGTGACGCTATGGTGTGTATAAAGCCTTCACTAAACTTATGTATAGGTACAATACAGCGATTTTAACTGTGACCAGGGAGCACTTATCCAGTGGAGAGCGCATCGATACATTTTCCTTTGAAACACAACTCACCAATTTACGGGCGGCGCGGGGGACGAGGTAAGAGAGCTGTGATTGGTCAGCCGCTGCGAAATTGTCTGGCGGCCCGTCATCGTACATAGGTTGCGTATGCGAACGTTTGTTGAATACAACAGACGTTTGGCGAGCCGCAATCCCCCGCAGGCGCAGTCAATTGGACATATAGTCTCTGACTGTGACGGAAACACATGGGTGGGAAAGTTTCAAATTATCACAGCTGTGGTGATGTGCTAGCCCCCTGTCACGCAAAATGCAGTATTGACTTTTTGTTTGGTAGTTTGTTCTGTAGTACAGTGATCTTGAAACCTTTCCTTATAGTTTGCTGGAAGAAATCTCTTGTAAGAGATACGCTAGCCTTTGTAAATCTATCAATTATTATAAGTTTTATGCTTCTTGTGTAGTACAAAAAACTAAATTACGGAAATTAAGAATAAATTCTGGGTGGTCACATTTCAAACTCTACAAAAACACTTTTACTGGTGGCAAACGAACCAATTACGACATATTCAGCGTGTATATGCCTTGAGAAGACACGTCAGGGTGCATTCTCAAGACCCCAAGAGCAAAGGTGACATTGACAGTCAATATTTTTTAATTACAGGCCGTGACCACACAGTGACAGTCTGTGACACCTTGTCATAATGATTGATCTAAAAAATGTGATGTGTGATAGAATTCAACAGATGTTTGACACATCGCACTGGACAAGCAGAGAGTACAGTCGCTTTCAAAACACTAACACCAGAGTGAAAAGATTTTAATCTGTATTGTAAGTATTATGTTATGGCACGGTGGAATAGGTTATTCGGCGCGGGGCGGGACATCAAGGAACAAATCCTTAGTTCAAATCAAACTAAGGATTTTAGCAAACCATCTATCGCATGTCCACTTTATTAAATGTTGTTTACGTTTGCCTGGAAGATACTCTCAATTGCTTAAAAGAAAGGTGTCACAATCTATCGAGTGACGCTAAATCTATACATACACTTACACAATACCAATAAACCATTAAAAAAACGAATATTTGGGCATGTTTCATTACATTAGTTCCGTTAAGCTCGAAGCTCTATATGACATTATACTTTTTCTTTTTTTTGTCAACGGTTTGTTGGAAATTCCTCACAGATCCGGCAATATAGAAACTAAATTAGAATAGAATAGAATATTCAATTATTAACTGTTACTTCACACAGCACGTTTGGCCATACAGGTATTATAAAGTACACAGTGAAAATAAAATCCTTAAGTAAAAAATAATGGTTGTACACGGTAAAAAATAATACTATAAAAATTACCAAATACACCAATTATAGCTCATACGCCTATTTTTAATAACTACCACAGATTAAATAAAACCGGCCAAGTGCGAGTAAGACTCGCGCACGAAGGGTTCCGTACCATTATCTATATAATTGAAACAAAAAGTAAACTTTAGAAAAAACCGACTTCCACAAACCCTATTTGATTAGATTGAGTTTAATACAAACTGTAACCCCTTATCCCCCCCCCCCCAGGGGAATTAATTTTGTCAAATCCCATATCAGTGCTACCCCACGCTACTAAGGAACCCCTGTACAAAGTTTCATGGCTCTAGGTCCATCGGTTTAGGCTATGCGTTGCCTGCCCGTCAGCCACGCATTGTATTTGTACCTAGTATTGAGCAGATCTGGTGGCCATATGTGGTCTTCATCAGCAGTTCCGCATCACAATATTATGCTTACCATGTGCATTTGCACGAGTTATTATGAAAAACACAAAAATCACTATAGGTCTAATCGGTCTAATTTTCCAAATCGGTCCATCCGTTTAGGCGCTATCGAGGCACATACATAAAAAAAAAAAAAAACAAACATCCGGACGAATTGTAAACCTCCTCCTTTGGGAAGTCGGTTAAAAAAACCGCAAAAAAACACGTTAATTGTATGGGAGCCCCCTTTATATTAAATTTATTTTGTTTTTAGTATTTGTTGTTATAGCGGGAACAGAAATACGTCATCTGTGAAAATATCAACTGTCTAGCTACCACGGTTCATGAGATACGGCCTGGTGACAGACAGACGGACGGACGGATATCTTGAGATTTTAAGGTACTTTCCCTCCAGGGCCCATTCGTTTGTTCCACCCTGTATATGTGTGATCTGTAACTGTATTTTTCATGAAATACCCAAAAAGTTTTGTTCAAATTATCATCTTATGTCAGAATAACTTTGTAGCTAGTTGAAAAATAACATTTCTTCTTCTTTTTATTAATGGCGTCCTAACCTCTTTTGAGGTTAATTTTGCCAGTGTCAAGTGGTCAGGTTCTCATTTGAGAACCTGGAAATTATAATGTCTTGAGATGATTTGATGACTATGATGATGATGATGATTTGTCGCTCGTTAGCACTACCCGGGAAGGACGTGAAGGGCTGTGGGTTCCAAGTAATTCCTTCGGACGTGAGCGACTGCCTCCCCAAAAATAACATTTGAATTGATTCAAAGCTTGCCGCGCTTTTAGGGCCTTTAGTACCTACTAAACGCCGCCGTAAGCAGCACTGTCTACAACCTACTCCTACTGGAAAACGTGAGACACCCATCTACAATTTCCGTACAATGAGGTTCACTCACTCATTATGTCAATGTCATGCAGACTGCAAAACATCATTTCAACGCACCAAAGAGTATTTAATTAAAACATCACTGGCAGCCAAACTTGAAGTGGCCAAAAGGAAAAAAATAATTTCTGAGCTCTGAGATTTGTATGAAAACAAAAGTAATTAAAAACTATTAATTTTATAATTATTTTCTAAAAGTTCTACAGACTAAATAGAGACGTCGTAATTCATCAATTAATATTTAAAGTCTTTGTAAAAGTCCGGGGACGACATTGCCATATCATTTAAATTTAGTTTCATTAAAAGAAGGCTTACCTACCAAAACAAAATGGCCTTGGTATAAACTTTTCAAGCGTGTTGTGAAGACGTATCTTGTACCGAGACCACTTTCAATTTGTAATATCTCTCGTATTTCAGTATTTGTGGTTGGTGCGGCAACAGATATACACATTCTGTGAAAATTTCAGCTTTCTAGCTATTACGGTTCGTGCAGGCGGACCCGGTGACAGACGGACGCACGGACGGACGGACGGACGGACGGACGGACGGACGGACAGACGGACAGCGAAGTCTCAGTAATAGGGTCCCGTTTGGCACCCTTCGGGTACGGAACCCTAAAAAGATCTTCTCATACAGATACATGGCAGCTATATGTTACCCGGTCTATTACTGCGCTAGTTCAGAAAACACTTACTAAATATTACCCACCCCAGTTTTCCATTTATATCTCCTCGTAAAATATTATCAGCCTGTCTATATCAAGGGTGCTTCTTCTTTGGTTGGCTATTTGGCGAATCTTATAGCGCATACGTATTTTTAGGGTTCCGTACCCGAAGGGTGCCCAACGGGACCCTATTACTGAGACTTCGCTGTCTGTCCGTCCGTCCGTCCGTCCGTCAGGCTGTCTGTCACCACACCAGGCTGAATCTTATGAAACGTGGTAGCTAGACAGTTGAAATTTTCACAGATGATGTATTTCTGTTGCCGCTATAACAAATAACCGGCCAAGTGCGAGTCGGACTCGCGCACGAAGGGTTCCGTGCCATTATCTATAAAAAACCGCAAAAAAAAAAATGTATGGGAGCCCCCCCTAAATATTAATTTAATTTTAATTTAATTATTTATTTTTTAAGTAAATAATATACTCAATATATTGTGAACATTTTAAGCGTCTACCTGCTACCATTATCAATATCGAGCAAAAATGAGCAAAAAAATCACGTTTGTTGTATGGGAGCCCCCCTTAATATTAAATTTCTTTTGATTTTTAGTATTTGTTGTTATAGCGGCAACAGAAATACATCATCTGTGAAAATTTCAACTGTCTAGCTACCACGGTTCATGAGATACAGCCTGGTGACAGACGGACGGACGGACAGACGGACAGCGAAGTCTCAGTAATAGGGTACCGTTTGGCACCCTTCGGGTACGGAACCCTAAAAATACTAAAAAACAAAAGAAATTTAATATTAAGGAGGGCTCCCAAACAACTAACGTGTTTTTTTTTGCGGTTTTTTATAGATAATGGTACGGAACCCTTCGTGCGCGAGTCCGACTCGCACTTGGCCGGTTATTAGTTATTTATTCACATAATAAGGGGCCCATTCTCTATGGCACACTCACTAAAATTACTTGACAATATTAACTCCGACAGCTTTTATGCGGTTGCCATAGATTAAATTCTCGAAGTCACTTTTGAATTATTTTAATCTACTGATGAACTCATTCAAAAGTGAGTTCGAAAATGGAATAAGAGAATAGCCTAGAGACACACCTCGGACACTCCATAGAACGCTCGTAAAATAAGCACCTATTACTACTACATGACTAAATGAGGTTTGTATACGTGCAAATGTGTGCGTAAATATCGCTAGGGCTGGTAGCGCGGCAAATGCAGCGATTTGCGTCGGGCGAACCGAAAGACGACGACGGCGCGACCCGAACACAAGCGTTTGCATTATTATGAAGTGACTTTGTAGGGGCGCTGCCGTTTAAACAGGTACCTAGTCGGGTTCTCATTGAAATCCTAAAAAATGCTAATGTTCACTTTGATCCTTCATACATTAAGTTACAAAAATGGAGTAAGTAGGTATCGAATAACTGTCTAAAAGTGGGCACAGTGCCTTTGCCACCTCTTATGGGAAAAAGCGTGAAGCTATGTTATGTTGTTGTTCCCTACTATTACTTATTCTGAAGTAGGTAAGAGACACTTGGCGTGAACTGTAGGTAGGTTAAAGGTAGGCTACCTAAGTAAAAACATCGTTAGGATTGTACAATATTCGAATTTTATGTTAAGTAGGTACCTAGTCTCTGAGAGATTCAAAACAACCAAACCACTACAGGACAGGGTTCGAGCGAGACCCGGCCGAAGCTCGCTGTATGTGGACCCAGCTAATGGCGGCGCGCCGCCGCTGCGACAAAGTTAGTGCGTGTGTACTTGGGTCAATCAACTTTTCTGTCAACGCACGCACTCTCTCTGAAAGTTCTTCGAGGACTAGCAGCTCAACGGCACTATCAAAGGACACCATACCGCGCCATGCGAGCAAAAAAAACACAAACGGAGATCTTCGAGAACGTAATCAAGTTCCCCGTAGTGCTTGCTAGCTTAGATACTATTGTTATATTCGTCAAATGTGTAAATTTAACCATTTAGCGTATTTTAATAATAAATGGTCGGGGACATCAAAGTGTGGGTAAAATAGTTGATTGAACCACCTACTAGTACCTACTTTTCAACTCGAAGTGCTTCGTTCGCGTTGTTGAATCGCACCAACAACGAATAGCACGAAATGAAGACCTATTGTACTTAATTAATTGATAATTATGTATTACGGAAGGTTTAATACTAGGTATCTTAGAAAATAAAATATGAAAGAGAACCTTTAGAGAACCTCTCCTTTTTTGAAGTCGGTTAAAAATAAAATATTACGACACTGACTTATTTATTATCAATTATCGTAGTCAGTAGCTAGTAAGTACTACAAACACATAACTCTGTCTCTGTCTCGCACAAAGTCTGTCCTTGTGAGAGAGCGAGACACACACAGCAAACGCTGACCAAGTTACATTCCGGGAGTTAAGGTATTAGAACTTTTATTTCTCAAAAGAACAACAATAGAGTTGTTGTTGCTTACCTTCTTTCATCAGTCGGGAACTGAAAGAATCTCCTGTCTTTGCTGTTTCTAGTTGACGACAGACACACAAATAATGCACAAAACTTCACCATATTATATTACCAGTTATTATTCACCGCATACGCGCGGTCACTCGTCAGGCGTTCAACCGCGTCTATTGATATTTCAACCAGTTCCTAGACGCCAGGGGTGGGGTGCGGTATCTGAATCAGCGCGGGGAAGGGAGTGGCCGTTCTGTACGGAGTACTATTATCTCTTCTGTGCTAGAGACTAGCACGGAATATGAAACTTTATAAAATTGTGGTTTGTGCGCTTCACACTGAAACTGATACTAGAAACGAAACAACTAAACGGACTAAAGTAATTTTAAATGGCAAACCCACACAGCTGTTGGATTTCAGTTTTGTCAGTTATACGAAACAAAATTATTACTCTATGGTGCAGCTCAGGGAATTAGGGGACTCCCTTGGTAAGTAAAGGTTTCATAACTGAAGACTCACACTGACTATCGATCTAAGCTAAATGTATCAAACGGGAAGCCCCCGCAGCTGCCGGCTTAAATCAGGAAGGAACCAGCTTGGACGTGTTTGTTTAATGAATAGCATTATCCAATACATTTATCGGTCAGTTAGTTCGGTATTCTGCCGCAGCCCTGATTATTTCGTTCGGAGGCGTTGCGCTAGAGTCGCAAATTTACCGAATGATAGTAGTACGCCTGATAGTTTCAGATTCATTATTATTCTGTTAATTAATCAGAGATCATCAGGATTACGTTGATTGCATTGTTGGGTTCACAACACTTCTGTTAATTGTTTTGGAGTATGGCTACCTACAACAATATCATAACAAGCGCTTCCGTGTTTTACTGGCTCAAACGTGGGCCTGTATTGTTTGTTATGCTTCTACACTCTACAGTTTTTCATTTGTGACTATGTTTCCTAGGGAAAGTTGTTCATAATGATGGGTACTATCATTTCCTTATATATGATCAGTCAATGAAATGTCACCTCTTGAGCTAAAGTGTCATAATTGAAACAAAAAGTAAACTTTAGAAAAAACCGACTTCCACAAACCCTATTTGATTAGATTGAGTTTAATACTAACTGTAACCCCTTATCCCCCCCCCCCCCTTGGGGAATTAATTTTGTCAAATCCTATATCAGTGCTACCCCACGCGACTAAGGAATCCCTGTACAAAGTTTCATGGCTTTAGGTCCACCGGTTTAGGCTATGCGTTGCCTGCCCGTCAGCCACGCATTGTATTTGTACCTAGTATTGAGCAGATCTGGTGGCCATATGTGGTCTTCATCAGCAGTTCCGCATCACAATATTATGCTTACCATGTGCATTTGCACGAGTTATTATGAAAAACACAAAAATCATCTGCCTATAATATTTGAAGAGTTCTCTCGATTTCTCCAGGATCCCATCATCAGATCCTGACCTGGTGTCAATGGGACCACCCTTGAAGTATTACCTATACGCCGAAAAAAGATTTGTTCAAATCGGTTCATAATTGGCGGAGTTCTCGCGTAACAAACATAGAAAAAAAAAAAAAACATACGGGTCGAATTGAGAACCTTCTCCTTTTTTTGAAGTCGGTTGAAAATGATGTTAACATCCTTGTGACTTTGTGACGCAAATGATGTTGAAGTTGACATAATTTTTAAACATCGGCTGAAATAAATTTGATGCCGACTGTACTTGACACCTTGTATGAGAAAAGATGTAAAATGTTTTTGATTTTTTGGGTTCCATATTCATCCTGCATCTCTGCGTACGCTCTTCTAGAACTATTATAATCTCGCATCCCTCTCTCGCCACGTCTCAGTAACGAGCGACGTCACCCTCGTCTAAATGCAAATATTGTGCGCGTGCGCTGTCTATGTTACGCCCCGTATTCAGTGTTAGAGCTTGTCCAATCTGAAATGACGCGCCTCACCCCTTCATTTGCGATGTGCGTGTGTGTGTAAAGGCGGTAGTGGGGCGCGTCATTTCAGTTTGAACATGCTTAACATTGGTCGGTTGATTAGTTGGATGCAGTGCAGATGTGGTCAGACTGCGGTCAGTAATGTGATCGGGGTTGTGCTTCCCCGAGAGGTCCCGGGTTCGAGACCGGTCTTGGCTGATCACATGTTTGTGATGTCGCTGTTTCTGGTTGCCACGACACATGGATCCTAGTGTAGGGCCAGAAGCAATGTATGTATAATATGTATAATATTTTATGTGCAATATGTAAACGTTATATTATACTTTTGCAAAGGCTTACTGTCAGTCGTGCCTTCGGAATTATTACGGCTTGAAATTCTTCAGTCATCACTACTCATCACATCAGTCTTCACTACTCATCACATCAGTGTGGAAGTTTTCTATTTTATCACATTTCCCACAATCTTACTCGCCAAAAAAATATACAGGGTGACATTTAATTAGCTGACCATATTTTGAGGAATGATAGTACCTACCCATCATTATGAACAACTTTCCCAAAGAAACATATAGTCGCAAATGAAAAAATGTTTTCGTCCCCAGTACATTGCCCCGGCTGATTTCAAGTTACTACCGGAGACCCAAAAAAATTTTTTCGTTTGCGACCATATGTTCCATGGGGAAAGTTGTTCATAATGGTGGGTGCTATCATTCACCAAAATATGGTCAACTAATTAAACGTCAGCCTGTATAATTCGTCCAATGGAATGTTCCCGAATGGAGATAAGAATCATTTCATCCACCATCAAAATGACCGTCGTCGCCCTGTACCTGGTAAGCTGTCGTAGATGTAATCTCGCTGTAATGATACGCTAGCTACTGCTCAGATGTTCTATGAATGTACAGAACAGACGGCATCAAATGTAATGAGCACGCTGAGCAAGTAGCAAGCTACTCAAATATGCAAGGCTACACTCCAAAGAGAAAGCCAAAGTGTCCAAATTATGTCATTGTCCGATTGGTAGGACAGACAGGAATTACAAATCCTTGTAGTCCGGTTGATCGGGAAACGGGAAAAAAGTACACGTCGTTCGACGGTAGGACAAAGTCAGTAGGACCACGTGACGTTAACATGGAAATTGACATCATTCTTGGGATTTGAAGGGTGTCCAACGGTACCCTATTACGCCTCCGCCGGTTTTTTTGTCCGTCGTCAGCAGGCTGCATCTCACAAAACGTAATAAGCAGAGGGTTGAAATGTCCAGAGAATGTGTTACCTTTTGCCTGCAACAAATAATTAAATGCACGAAATATTTTACAGATATGGATGTGTTTCTTATATGGACAAGAAACGTGCACGCCCTTGACCGTTTAGGGTTCGGTACCCGAAGGGTGCCAAACGGGACCCTACTACTAAGTCTCCGTGTCTGTCTGTCCGTATATGTCCGTTAGTCCGTCTGTCCGTCTGCCCGTCTGTCCGTCTGTCCGTCTGTCCGTCTGTCCGTCTGTCACCAGGCTGTCTATCTCATGAACCGTAATAGCTAGACAGTTTAAATTTTCACAGATGATGTATTTCAGTATTTCTGTTGCCGCTATAACAACAAACACTATAAAACAGATTATAATGAATATTAAAGGGGGCTCCCATACAACAGACATGTTTTTTTGCCGGTTTTTATAGATAATGGTACGGAACCCTTCGTGCGCGAGTCCGAATCGCACTTGGCCGGTTATTACAGTTTAGTTGTCAAGCAGTTTCTGGTTGATTAGGTTGTGTAGATCTATTGGAGTAGATTGCGTGCGCATACATATAAGATGCTTATGCCAACGACGAATATGAATGATGAATATTAACGCTAGTACTTATATCTTTCAGTCAGCCAGACCCAAATAATAAACTGGGCAGGAGGCCCACTAGACCACAGAGCTCTATACTACCCGGTCACAATATCTGTGCACCTGACCTCGTGACGTCATATCGGCGGTCTGGGTACGGTGTGAAAAAAAGTTATTTCGAGAAATGTGGAGGTAAAAAAAAACTACTAACCTATTCAAACCAATTTATCATTGATGAAGGGTTTGTTATTAAAAAACAATAATTTTGATTACAAAAACATTTATTATTAAACTCAGTCTACAGGTCTGGTGTACTGTTTATTTGCTTTCTCCGATTCAAAAAACTTGAGCACTTTCAAGATTAGATTTCTTGATTCGCTGTGTATTGTTTTTCCCATGACTTCAGTTTAACAGCTACAACAATTTTAATAACAACCGAACCAGTCCAAACTTAACAGTAAACAGTCTAAACTTAACAATAAATAATAAATAAAAAATAAAACACCAACAAAGCGAAAATATCAAAATTATCGGGACGTGTATCGGCAACGAAGATGCTAACCGTACTGTCGCACCGGGGAGTGCGCGGAGAGGTGACAGGGGAAGCGGGAGAGGCGCCGCATTCGGGGGGGGGGGGGATAAGGGGTAACAGTTTGTATTAAACTCAATCTAATCAAATAGGGTTTGTGGAAGTCGGTTTTTTCTAAAGTTTACTTTTTGTTTCAATTATTATGTCATTTTTATTAATTTTATTGTTTTGTTTTGTTACTTTATTTGTTTTTGTTATAATTTGTTTTTTTTTTCTCTCTTTTCCTTTACAGGTACGGTCTGAAAACCAGCGCTTTGAGATAGAACATGTTTGTGCTACTCACAGCAAACGCTGAGACCGTCCCTTTTTTGTCTTATTAAACTAATGTACCCTATTTAACTGTACTTTTTATGTATATATATTTTAAGGCAAAATAAACTATTTCTATTCTTCTTCTATTCTATTCTTCTAACTGCTCTCAGCTCTGAGAGTGGTTTTAGTTAGTTAGGTCAGCCTACATAGATTAGTTTGCAGCCAGCTATTTCCGGTTATACTGTAATATTAGTATTACCTAATTCGTAATTATTGCGCAACTAATGATTGTCAAAGCAATAAGTAGATACAATTCAGAACAAAGACGAGCATAAATCCAATCCAGTCTTCCAGCAAACTAAGTAAACAATAAACAACAATAAATATCATAATAGAAAGAAGATAGAAGAAAGAAATGGCGTTTATTACACAACAGACCATAGGTGGTGAGTGCCGCGGTGTGTTCTTTCCCTCTGCTGTGCAAAAGGCCCTAACTCAGCATTGTGCATCATCATCTACATTCCCAATCTCAGTGGGTGTTGTAGTATGTCTATGGCATGGTTGCCATGGCAACAAATAAAGCAGTCTCAATCAAGAAATTGATCTTTTACTACAGGTGTCCCGTTAAAAGGGCTTACCCGCGGAACTGTGCCAACGTGCGATCATCCTTGCGTTTCACTTTGTACTCCAACACTTGTACTACAGACTGTTGTAGTGTAAGTTGGCGTGTGGCAAAATAATCGGTTAAGTGCAGGTCGGTATCGCACACGAAGGGTACCGTACCATCGTACAACAAATCAAAAGCACTCAAAACAATAAAAAAATAAACAAAAAGAAAATTTAAAAAGTTTATGCCTTCACGAGATTTGAACCGACGACCTCCGGATTGAGAGTCTACATCATACCGGCTAACCACAACCATGTGGGTTGACGCGAAATATGCTATCATATTTAAATGTGTAGTATATGTGTCTATGACATGGTTGCTATGACAATAAATAAACAGTTTCAGTCAAGATCTCCATTTTGAAATGCGTAAGTGTATCTAAACACGTCTCTTGTATCGGGGCCCCCTTTAATTTGCAATATCTCTCGTATTTCATTATTTGTGGTTGGTGCGGCAACAGATATACACATTCTGTGAAAATTTCAGCTTTCTAGCTATTACGGTTCGTGCAGACGGACCCGGTGACAGACAGGACGGACGGACGGACAGACGGACAGCGAAGTCTCAGTAATAGGGTCCCGTTTGGCACCCTTCGGGTACGGTACCCTAAAAACGTACTTGCCAGTAATGTCTGACAGTTCTCAAAGCTTGGTGGCTTGTAGGAGGCGCCGCCACAGGAACGCCAACTTATACCAGACAGTCTGTACCTTCCCAATTGTGTTACAGAACATGCACGTATTCTTGGTTTATTCCCATCCACCCCGGTGGTTCTGTCCCGGTGCCAGGGAAGAGCGAAAGTTGGTGACATCAACACTGGGCCCGAATTCTACTAAGTTCACAAGCATACGACAAGCCTGGCACAAACTTCAATACGAGATAATTGGTATTCTACTAAAACCGGAATCCAATTCACAAGCGCCAGCTTAAAGCTAGCGTACTCTGTATTCTACTATCCAAAACGTACTTACGCTGGCGCTAGTTTGACGCCAGCGTACTCTGTTCTACTGTCCAAAGCGTTCTTACGCTGGCGCCAGTTTGGATTTTGGATAGTGGAATACGGAGTACGCTGGCTTCACGCTGGCGCTTGTGAGTTGGATTCCGGTTTTAGTAGAATACCAAATACCTCGTAATGAAGTTTGTGACAGGCTTATCGTTCGCTTGTGAACCGTACAATTCGGGCCCAGATCTAATGGAAAGAACGGCGCATATTATGTGCCAAATATTTCGACACTACCATTTGTAATCATGGAACATTTAAAGTACCGTCTGTCTTCCCAAACAACAAAAATATTATCATGATAACTATGAGGTTATCTTAGAAAGTGAATAGGTAAGTACTTAACATATACCTTGTCTTTGAGCTAGTGCCATGCATGATAAACTTGACACTTTCCCGGTGCCATCTTCTCCGTTGGCTCCATTACCGGAGTCGAAGTTATTTTATTTTATTATTCCCCAGCCGAGCGGTTCCAACACCGGGGCTGATGAAACTTTTTGTCTATTCCATGGCACCGGGGCAGATAGGAAGAAACCTACAGACTCAAGTGTCACACGACTCATCAACAATACACTCAGCTCAGGTCCCCTTATCAGCTGTTTCCGCGAACCTGTGCCTGGCCACACGCGTCGACCAACTAATTGCCCGATAAATCTGGCCGCGTCTCTGGCTGTACCACTTTTTGTGGAAATAATTAATTTACGTACTACCTTCCAGCGAATTCACTGGATCTGAACCCCGGGTTCTGAATCCACGTCTTAAAATATTTGGGAGGCACTCGAATCGAAATGATCTCTTTGTATCTCGTTCTAGAGACGAAAGAGCGTCAGATGGACCGAGTCACACTTTGTTTGAGCAGTCTATTTATTTGATCTAGGGTTGAGATGCTTTTTGCTGATGGTAACAAAATATTAATTCAAAGCTGAATTTACAGACTACTGTTCAAGAAAAAGGCCGCTTATGTCATACCGTCCCTATCAGTTCCTGAGCGACAGTGACAACATGATTGTTCCACTCTATTGCTCGCAGAAGCACAAAATAGTGCTCGACCTTGACTATTGCAAGGGGATGAGAACTTAATTTCCCCTAATTTTAATGTCATTTTTTTTTCCTTTTCGGCCAGGAGAATGACAATCTCTCGACTGAAAAGGATAATGAATGGTTGGTTGTGCACGTGCATCTTATAAGAACATAGGTAAAAGGTGCTGTTTTCTCTGATGGAAACAGCTTTGGTTCTCCGATAAAACAAGGGAAAAGGTTAGAATAGGGTCGTAAAGTTTTACGGTGAGGAAACATTAGGAAACTGGTATTCATACTTTATACTTTATACTTTATACTTTATTGCACAAAAAACAGAATACAGACACTTAATAATGAAAAAAACATGTACAAGGGCGAGCTTATCTCTAATAAGAGATCTCTTCCAGCAAACCTAGGATGGACAGGATTAATTAACAAAAGATAGACCTACATATGTGCACAACGATAAATATTAAATTAATAGACTACTTACTAATAAGTACATACATACATAAAAACCATACATAATATTTTAAAAAATGAAATATATATATATATGTATAAAATACATAAATAATGTAAACTTAAATATATTAAGGTAGAGAAAGATAGTGTTCTTTTAAGCGATTTTTAAAAATGTTGAGTGAAGGACTGTCCCTGATAGCACTGGGAAGATTGTTCCAGAGACTGATAGCACGAAGTCGGAACCCATGTTCATAAGTGGCTGTGTTGTGTTGCGGAGTTATAAGCATTGACCGAGTGTGAGATCTCCTGGGCCTATCTGAAGACTGAAATTCAAACCGATCTCGTAAGAAGCAAGGGTAGCGTGGATTAAATAAGATGTTAAAGAGGCAAATTAGGATGTGGAAATCCCGACGAAGACGGATAGGTAGCCACTTCAGCTCCCTGCGATACTCCGAGACATGGTCATACTTGCGCAGACCGAAGACAAACCGATTCATGTTAGTAGGGCGGCAGTGGTTACGTAAAAGGTGATTAAAACTTTATGCGTTGGCAATAAAGAACGTCTTCATATGTCCCTACTTATAGGTAGAGCTTGTTCAAACTGAAATGACTCGCCCCACTGCCGCAGTTACACACGCAAGCATATCGCAAATGAAGGAGTGCAGCGCGTCATTTCAGATTGGACAAGCTCTGGCTTATTATCCTGGCAGAAAAATAAACAAACCCTTCAAATCTCTAAGCTCCAATCGTTGGCACATTTTTTTTATAATTTTAATGTCAATATTGTTGCAAGGACTCTTTTGTCCGTACGCTACAATGGGTGTTAATAACAGATTAGAGCGTTTTTATTAATAAGACTATTGTTTTAACAGTAAAATCTGCTATAGGACTGACACCTGCATCAGTGTGGCTATAGTAGACACCTACTATACTACACAGACACATCTCCAGTGAGCCTGCGGGAGGCACGACCCCAGATAGGCGCAAGCGCATCGCCACTGCCCCGTATGATTTGCGAGTTAGCCGGTCAGCGAGTTCCATGCCCCTGCGCAGACGTTTGTTCACATTTCCGTTCGAATAATGTCTTGATTTTGATGTCGCAATACAGCTTTCAGTACAACATGTAAATGAAATAACGCAAAATGAGAAACTACTTTTTGATTATGACATCGATTTGATCAGAACAACTTTACTGTTCACGTCTCCATACAAATCAGCTGTTCCACTCGGGCCAAAATGTACTGGGAAGTGAAAAATAAAGTTGCTCTGATCAAATCGGTTTCATAATGAAAACTGCTCAGAATGATGCCAACAAAGTAGTTTCTCATTTTGCGTTAATTCATTTACACCTTTTTAAGGTTCCGTACCGAAGGGTGCCAAATTGATATACAATTTGGAAGGGTACACAAACGACACCATATTTCTAAGCCTCCGCTGTCTGTCCGTGTCTGTCTGTCCGTCAGCGGGCTTTTATCTCACAGAAGCATCTGTCTCAAGACTCAATAATACATAATATAATAAAATACGACTCAATGACTTTGAGTATGCTATTCAAACTTTGACTCGTCGGCTGTGCATCTCAATTAGTGGTGGTTAATATAACGTAAAGCCGTTAAAAGCAGCACGTTATTTACTTGTAACGAAAAGCGCGTGCTGTTAGTCGAATCAGATAGAGCTATGTTATAATAACGAAACGGACCGACGCCATGCGCGGTGCTAGCGCCAGCGAACTTTCTGTAGTGTTACGTTCAAAATAGCTCAGCGCGGCGTGATCAGTCGACCGGTTGCTCGCGACCGCGCTGGATGTTACGTGATTTCGCGCGCTTTCTCGACGAATCAACAATGCGTTCGACGCGTTCGTTTCGTTATAACTTAGCGTGTAAATTAGCATGCTAAATAAATTTAGCATATTCCATTTAGCATGTTAACAAAATATAGCCGTTATGACCACCACTAATCTCAATACAGACAAACACGCCCAGTGGGAGATGGGCTTACCCCCGTCACTGTTTGCACTCCGCGATTCGTATTCGTCACGTTCGCGCGTCGAGAACGATCGCTACAAATTCGAGGCGCTTGAAAACGGTACTTAAATCGCCAGCGCGCATGCGCGATCCCGCTCAATCTGATGGTGATCCACGCTGCATACATTGAAGAGGCAGGATGATTTCACTTAGAACTTAGAACTTTATGCCATCACTTTAACCACCTATAACACAAGTTTAAGCTACGCAGAATAGGCTTGTGTCCTACATTGCATTCAGTCAGAGTGGTCAAATGTCAATTTAACATCCTTCAGAAATCAATTTGAGAGGGATAGACAAGAGAGCTACCGTAATCCTCCCCGCTCGGAATGCGAATGTCGTCTATAAACACGAAAACGAGCCTACTAAATTTTTCTTCTGACAGTGAAGTCCTCCCACACGTAGTACACAATATAAACTAACATAGTTCAAACCGCGACATATACAAACAAGCAAAGACTACACCAACTTAGTAATGGTTTAAAGCACCTTTATGACCCGAGAATAGAGCACTATACCAGTACAGTACTATAATTTCAATTGCAAAGGTGTCGTTACTAAGGTTTAAGTGCTTTCAACTTAACTAGCTATGATAATAACATTATAATAAGCCGAGTGACTATTTAGGGATTACTGCTACGGTGTTGCGAATGAGCAGCTCGGGCAAAAGGGGTGTAAATGCAGATTTGATGTTTTTTTAAGTATACTCATACAAGTAAAAAACTGAAGTGAATCATACAGAAAAAGAAAATTGTTACGAAAAAGAAAAGTCTTTGAAAATAAAAATAAAAATGTCTAAGGTGTTTCATAATAATCATTGTTAGTTTTGGTCCATGATAGCATCTCCCGACGTAATCTAGGTAGATTTGCCAGGAACCAAAGCAGGTATAACTTAGAACAATACGATTACCATACTCTGAAGTCAACCTAAACAAAATTTGATTCATCACCTGACTAATGACTAAGTAATTTTCTTTACCGACTCTGCCTGCACGGGAGGAGATGAATGAATGAATGAATTTTATTTTTTTGAATTTTATTTTTTTATACTTAAAAAGTTTACACAATCTTAACCTAGTAACAGAATGTACAAACTTTTAGAAAAAAAAACAAATAAATCATCTGTTTGTGCTAGGGCTAGGTTAGGTTGAGTTCCTAACCTCCTCACTAGGATTCCCTGTGTCGAGGAGGTTAAATAAATAAATAAATAATAAATAAATAAATAAAATTGTTTATTTCAGTCCAAAAAAGGTCCATACATTGACTTAAAACAAGTAAAAATATATTATAGAATTAAAATTACACAAAAATCATAAATAAAAGTCAGCCTTATTTCCTATTCCCGTCCCGGTGCACGGAGACCCAGTGTTGCAGTATTTTATTATTATAGATGTTGTTCACTATGATCCCCAGGATACCATTGCTGGACCGTCTAAGGGCTTCCCAAAATACTGCAATCCTGGACCTCAGCAACGCAAAGAAGTCTGGAACCCTGGCATTTGCGAACATGCCCGACGCGCTACAGTGTCTCGGTAGCCTCATGAGACTACGTAGGGCATTATTGTACTGTACTCTGAGGGCGTTATAGGACCGTCTGGTGTATGTGGTCCATAACTGGCAGGTGTAGAAACACTGACAATAGGCCTTGAACAGTGTGATTTTAACGTCCTCAGAGCACTTGCCGAATCTTCGCGCGAGCATGTTACATCGCATAGCCAGGGCTCTGCGCTCCCGCTCGAGGTCCAGGTCATCACTGAGCTTCTCAGTGAGGATGTGCCCCAAGTATCTAAACTGCTGCACAACCCGTACTGGCCCATCATATAGATATACTGGGGGCACCGTCTCCGGACCCCTCCCTGCCCGAAACACCATAACCTCTGTCTTTTTGATGTTATATCTCATGCCGTGGCTTGCTGAGTATTTTTGACAGACAGAGATCAGATGCCTCAAACCGCTGATTGAGGGGCTGAGGAGCACCATATCATCAGCATAGCTCAGGTTATTTACACAAATCCCATCAATATGGCATCCGATTTTGGTGCCCCTCAACTCCTCAATCAGCCCATTCATGTAGAGGTTAAAGAGGTCCGGAGAGGTAAGCCCCCCCTGACGCACGCCACACTCTAGTCTGTATTCACTAGAGTGTGCGTCGCCCCATCGCACGCTGTTAGTCTGGTTCCCGTACCAGTACCTCAACAGATCCGCTACATGCGTGGGTACATTTGACTCATTCAGTTTTTTCCATAAGATCTGGTAGTTGACAAGGTCAAACGCCTTACTCAGATCTAGGAAACACGCGTACACTGACGTGTCCCTATTAATGTAGTAGTTGGCAGTGTACTTTAGTGCAATAATAGCGGAGTCTGTTGAGAGACCGGGACGGAAACCAAACTGCGCCTCGTCAATCTTTAAACTACTGCACAGCTCGGGCTGCAGCAGCCGCTCAAACACCTTACCAACAATGGTCCCTAGGGATATAGGTCTGTAATTGGTTAGGCTGGACAGATCACCGGTTTTGTTTTTAACGATCGGTACAATAACAGACTTCATCATATCTTTAGGTAGGTAAGAGTGAAGCACACAACTGTTAAATAAGCAGGTCAAAACATCATACACGTAATCACTTGCATAGAGAATGTGCTCGATACTGAGGCCGTCATGTCCGGGGGACTTGCCACGTTTCATGTTTCTTATGACCTTAGCCACTTCTTTTTTGTCGAACACTCGTGGTTTGTCTTCGGTCGTACGAACCTCAGTATCGGGCACATCCTCCACGCTCAGAGGTTTGTTTCTAAAGTGCGCTGCAAACATATTTGCTATAGCTGTTGGATCCTGTTGGTTATTTACACTGACTGGTAAACCCTGCTTAGGGGTCATCTTTTTAGTGCTTTTCCAAAAGTTTACAAAATTTTTGCCTTTTCGATGCACAGCCAATATATTCAATTTAATTTCCTCTTGATGGTTTTGACACCATTTTAATTTCTTTTTAAAGATTCGTCTACTTTCATACATTTTATCATATGTTGTCCCTGAGCTAGGTTTACCAGCCACTGTCCAGCAGCTATAATGCAGTCTGGCGATGTCATGGCTTTCCTTGACATGATAGTTCCAGCCGGTGATCTGAGCAGCCTTCCTCCGTGCACCGGCCCGTGCTGTACTACTATGAATGGACGCTGATTGTAAAATATTAATAAAACTGTTATAAAATAATTCAATAGATTCAAAATGACTAGATTCGTTACATTTAAATTCATGGTTACAGACTACAGATTCAGTATGACTAAGCAGATTAGGTAGATTTTTAAAACAATATTCCCCATACATATTAATTTGATTATTATCACGTTGTCCCCCCCATTGCACCTTACGACTTTTATCACAGGATTTAAGCGTAACATTTTTGCAAGCGACCACCTTAATATTGCACACAACATATAGTGGAAAGTGATCCGACCAATGTACATCATATCCGACACTCACAGTTTGTACAGTACTGAACGCCGCACTCGTGGTCAGGCAATGGTCTAGCCATCTGCGACTACCGTTGATCTCACTTACGTAGGTGTATGTGTCCGAATCAATACCTAAAATATTCATGTCAGCACATACCATAAGCTGTTCTTCACAATAGTCCACCATCTCATTGCCAAACCTGGTATGCGGGTGCGCATTCAGGTCCCCTAGGATGAATACCGCCTCGATGCCACTTTCCTCAATAATCGCGCTTGCACACGCCAGCACGTCCGCGAACTCCGGAAGGTTGTCCTCCTTATCTACCGGCATGTAGACCGAAAACACTAATAATTCACGACCATCAATATTCACTTTGATGGCAGCCAATCTGTCACTTCCGCATTCCACCACCACACAGTTCGGAAACAGGCACTTCCGCCACAGGATGGTTAGTCACTTCTCACATTAATTTGGTTTGTTAGTGTGTTCAACTTTACAAATATATATAGAGATATTCATGATTTACCCAATTCACCCATCTCAGCTGATTGAAAAGGATGATTTTGGAGTAGATTGGAGTAACGCTATGTTATTAGGGTTCCGTAACCGAAGGGTGCTAAACGGGACCCTATTACTGAGACTTCGCTGTGCGTCCGTCCGTCTGTCTGTCTGTCACCAGGCTGTATCTCATGAACCGTGGTAGCTAGACAGTTGAAATTTTCACAGATGATGTATTTCTGTTTCCGCTATAACAACAAATACTAAAAAACAAAAGAAATTTAATATTAAGGGGGGCTCCCATACAACAAACGTGTTTTTTTTTGCGCTTTTTTATAGATAATAGTACGAAACCCTTCGTGCGCGAGTCCGACTCGCACTTGGCCGGTTATATTCATTTATTTATCATTTCGGGGCCGTTTACTTTACATTGCCGCAGAATTCAATAAACAGATTTCCCCACTTACGCCATCCCACCCAGAGGTTCACGGAAGTGTAACCGCACAATGGGCGGCGAGATGAAAGCCGCTTAATATGCGTGACGTAATGCCTCTAATGGCGCACGCGCAAGTGGACCAATCGGGAATGCTCTGGACCAACCGCCATTGTCACTGGATTTATTTGTCAGGCTCGTTGGGCCATTTGCATCGGATAGTTGATTCAGAGCAGAATCAGAGGCAAAGAGGGTAAGGAAAGGCTTTTATTGCATTCGCAATTTCTTTATTGTCTCTTACGTATGCAGATAGCTTAAGGTAGGAGAAAAAAAACCGGCCAAGTGCGAGTCGGACTCGCGCACGAAGGGTTCCGTACTATCTATAAAAACGGCAAAAAAATCATGTCTGTTGTATGGGAGCCCCCTTAAATATTTATTAAAATCTGTCTTTAGGGTTCCGTACCCGAGGGGTGCCAAACGGGACCCTATTACTGAGACTTCGCTGTCCGTCCGTCTGTCTGCCTGTCACCAGGCTGTATCTCGTGAACCGTGGTAGCTAGACAGTTGAAATTTTCACAGAAGATGTATTTCTGTTGCCGCTATAACAACAAACACTAAAAAACAATAGAAATTTAATATTAAGGGGGGCTCCCATACAACTAACGTGTTTTTTTTTTTGCGGTTTTTTATAGATAATGGTACGGAACCCTTCGTGCGCGAGTCCGACTCGGACTTGGCCCTTTATTAGTTTTTGTTTAGTATTTTTAATTATAGCGACAAAAGAAATATATCATCTGTGAAAATTGCAACTGTCTAGCTATCACGGTTAATGAGATACAGCCTGGTGACAGACGGACGGACAGACGGACGGACAGCGAAGTCTCAGTAATAGGGTCCCGTATGGCACCCTTCTGGTTCGGAACCCTAAAAAAGACCTTGAGCTTATCTACTTATAATATGAGAATTCTTCTTCTAATCAGTTAATAAATCATATGAGCAGCATGACTGTAACTATAATAGTTACTATTACTATATGTATAGTGCGAACCAAATACTAAAATGACTTATAACTGGTGCATATATGCACTATCACAGAAGCAATGTTTACCTAGGAATTGCCTAGGTACTAATGGTATAGGTAGTTACAAGTTACAATAAGATTCTTGTTTATCATACTCTTGATCTTAGCAGTTGATGATAGTTACTCAAAAATAAAAAATACATAAAGTAATGTTATGTTATGGATAATGTCTTATGCCAGGCGTAAGACATTGCTTCTGGGATGGCTTCCCCACTCGAACGAACAACAACGAACCTGGCAAAAAAGTTTAGTTCCACCTGTAACCGTAAGCACAGAAGAGATAATAGTACTCCGTCCGTAAGCCAAAGATTTTTGGAAAGCAGGAGGTAGCAGGAGATATTTTGGGCTGTCATATCATCAGGCAAGCGAATACGTAATTTACTCTAATGTAATAGAATCAAGAATCAACCTGACCTTTAGTCAAGTGTATCACAATGCAATACTACAAACCTGGTTTTTCTCAGCCCTTCGGAATCCCATTCCATCTGAACATGATTTAGGAACCGCCCCAGGCCGGACGCCCTATCACGCGCCCTTTCATATCTCCTGACGGAGCCTTAGACACGATTGAGGTACAGTCAAGGAATAAACGGGTTGAGATGGAAACTACAACAAAGCGTTATGGCTTTTCTGTTTGGGGTGGCAGAGGTCTAGCCAAGCGCTCGCCAAACCTGCAGGTATTCAATATTCAATTTTGGGTAACATTAACTGCTCAATACTGCTAGAATAATGACTGATCAGATCAGTGACAATTACTCGGCGACGACGCTTATTTTCGTCTCAGCTATGAAGGTATCCTCACGATTTATGTATATGGCCATTTCGTATATATTTCGTATATATTTATTGCACATATCAGAAAAAAAAACAAACAATACAGAAAAGGCAAGCTTATCTCTAAAAAGAGATTTCTTCCAGCAAACCCAGGATGGACAGGATACATTTTAAAACTCAAAACGGGGGGAAAGGTTTGAATTTTATGAAAACATGTCTTTTTAAAACCATTTTCATTCGTAGTGTTTTCGTGTTAGACATGTCAAACTAACACAATGATCGGTCAAGTCTTAGTTAGGTACCGCAGTTTTTTGTCCCAAAATTGTATGGTTGGCCATCTCGTAAAATGATCAGTGATATGGCCACGACATATTCACCACTAACAGATATGAGAAAGCATGTCCAACACAACATCATAATAACACTCCCAACACAGAATCCCTCATTTACACCACTCCCATTGTGTCTCCGACCGCGAAGCCTCTACATACGAATAAAATATTTATAAGCCCCATTTATGTAAACACGCGCATACATCAGTTCGATTTTGTATGGATTTTGTATGGCCGGCTATCTGCGCGCGCAGCGTATCTTTAACACGCCGAAGCAAAACGCGGCCTGTATGATAGAGATCTGTGTAACAAGGATCGCGTGCCGGTCAGGGATGGGCTGGTAGGACCCTTGTGTTCTGCTTGGTTTTAATCCTGGCCGAGTTGAAAAAAGTTGGTTATTTGTGTCGATAGAGCATTGGGTTTCTTGAAATTGGAACAGTTGGATAAATGTGACAAAATCATAGTCAGTGACTGATTATGTGCATGGTTTTTACAAGTATTTTTTATTTTATTTTAGTAGGTGCAATTTTTTAGTAATTAATTTCAAAATGGTTTTCATATACTTCCCTTCTGGGGTAACAGGGTATCCTGGTGTGGGGCCAGAAGCAATGTATGTGCCTGTATGTAAATGTTTTTTTTAGGGTTCCGTACCATAAGGGTGCCAAACTGGGTCCCGTTTTACTGAGACTTCGCTGTCTCCGTCTGTCTGTCTGTCACCAGGCTGTATCTCATGAACCATGGTAGCTAGACAGTTGAAATTTTCACAGATGATGTATTTCTGTTGCCGCTATAACAACAAATACTAAAAAACAAAATAAATTTAATATTAAGGGAGGCTCCCATAAAACTAACGTGATTTTTTTGCGGTTTTTCATAGATAATGGTACGGAACCCTTTGTGCGCAAGTCCGACTCGCACTTGGCCGGTTTTTTATTTATAACTTTGCAATTCAAATTCTTGATTTATGTAGCCGATATGGTGCCCATAAATGGCCACTTTACTGACTATATGAACCTAATTTATTGTAAGCTCAATGTCACTTAAACTCACGTAAAGTCATGTGCCCCTCAGTGAGGAAATTAATAGGATTTTGTATAGATTTATTTCATTCGCTAATATCCTAGTTATCGGCCCAAAAGGCCAACTCCGCACATCCCGAACCGGCCAACACTCCAGCAAGTTAGCAACCGTGCAACCGTGTCGCTGTCACGCCCCGTGTTGACGCGTGTCACGCTGTGTCACGCCCCACGTGACAAGCCTGGTGTCACGCGACCATTGTGCTGGAGGTGCCGATGAGTCTCAGCGGGTAGATAAGCATGGAGGAATTTAAAAGGGTAAACGTAAGCGGTGCCAATTTATGTGTGTTTATTTTTTTTGGAACGCATTGACTGGGTCATTTGATTGAGGGGTGGCCGGGACTCCTAATTATGATACCTTAATTAGGCAGACATAATGCGTAATTTTAATATTTAATTATCTTGAACGTTGCACTAAATGTGACGAGCTGATACACTACTGTTACTGGATGCACTTCCATTAATTTCAGTTTGAATATAAAATTTTCCAGAGATGAATTAATTTTTTGGTCAGCTAATGAAAAATCATCCAGTATTTAGGTACTTTTATTTACTTCTCTAAATTATCTTACACTTTCTTTTTCCAATTCTCAAAGTATAAACACACCTCCGCATTATAATAATGACACCAAAATGCCTAACGAAAAAATGTCCACCCTAAACGAGGTGGCACCTAACTACCCGTCTTTTTGGCCTAAAAAAACCCTATGCGCGCGCAGGGAATGCCCATTATACCGACTCGGAATGCGTCGGAGTGATTTTGTATGGGCACTTATTATGCACCCATTTACACTGGGTGTAGGCCGATGGGTATCTGAAAGAGGTCTTGTTGCTGTCAATCTTGCTAATGTAGGACAAAGGCTGGGTAAGTCGGTATCGTTGTTTTGGTGAGAGGTGACTGGAGGCTGTATACTATAGATAGGGTGATACTGCAAACTATCCAATATAATAGGCAACTTGACAGCTAACCTAAAACTTCATAAAATCCAAATAATAATATCTGCTGATAGCAGTGATGGCGATGACAACTCTTCTGTAAGTTCAACTGAATAAACAATTTCAATTCTTTCCGATTGTTTTGGTAACATCCCTAGTGTTTAAAAAGTGGTTTTATGAAGTTTTAAGTTAGCTGTCAAGTTTCCTGTTATATTGGATAGGGTATACTGTAAGTTTAGGATCTTAGCACCTACCTTGTGTTTTTAAGGTAGCACTACCTTGTGTTTACAACCTCAGAGCCCAAAAGTTTAAACTATCTTTAAAGTTACATCTCTTATAAATCCAGACGAAACTAACCCATATCTCAAATGTGACCCCCAAACAAACCTTTTAATTACGCCAGCTTGTACCATCGGGAGGACAATATAGAGCAGTAAATTGTGCGCCGGAGTCGACAAAATGAAACGATATTTCACGTTGAACCACCGCAGTGGCGAGGGCTGAACCGATTCGGATTAAATTTGCTGCGACTGCGGCTGTGTTGCGGTGTTGGATATGGCAAAATTTCAGGGCGTCAACTCTGCTAAACACATTATGAATCATTGATCAGTCAAAGACACGTTTTTGACGTCCACATAGTAATTCATTGATCGAATATGGAATGTTATAGAACCACATGGGTATTCTGCTGCACATTGACAGCTATGCGGTAGTTGCGCTGTTGTCAAATCGGTATTCCGCTCCTTTTTAGGGTTCCGTACCCGAAGGGTGCCAAACGGGACCCTATTACTGAGACTTCGCTGTCTGTCCGTCCGTCCGTCCGTCCGTCCGTCCGTCCGTCTGTCTGTTACCAGGCTGTATCTCATGAACCGGGTAGCTAAACAGTTGAAATTTTCACAGATGATGTATTTCTGTCGCCGCTATAACAACAAATACTAATAATTGAAACAAAAAGTAAACTTTAGAAAAAACCGACTTTCACAAACCCTATTTGATTAGATTGAGTTTAATACAAACTGTAACTTCTTATCCCCCCCCCCCCTTGGGGAATTAATTTTGTCAAATCCCATATCAGTGCTACCCCACGCTACTAAGGAACCCCTGTACAAATTTTCATGGCTCTAGGTCCACCGGTTTAGGCTATGCGTTGCCCGTCAGCCACGCATTGTATTTGTACCTAGTATTGAGCAGATCTGGTGGCCATATGTGGTCTTCATCAGCAGTTCCGCATCACAATATTATGCTTACCATGTGCATTTGCACGAGTTATTATGAAAAACACAAAAATCACTATAGGTCTGCCTATAATATTTGAAGAGTTCCCTCGATTTCTCCAGGATCCCATCATCAGATCCTGACCTGGTGTCAATGGGACCAATGGGAAGGTAAACCCTTTCAAACAAAAAAATAATTTTCCAAATCGGTCCATCCGTTTAGGCGCTATCGAGGCACATACATAAAAAAAAATAAAAAAAACAAACATCCGGACGAATTGTAAACCTCCTCCTTTGGGAAGTCGGTTAAAAATCAAAATAAATTTAATATTAAGGGGGGCTCCCATACAACAAACGTGATTTTTTTGCTCATTTTTGCTCGATATTGATAATGGTAGCAGGTAGACGCTTAAAATGTTCACAATATATTGAGTATATTATTTACTTAAGAAGTAAATAATTTAATTAAAATTAAATTAATATTTAGGGGGGGCTCCATACAATTTTTTTTGCGGTTTTTTATAGATAATGGTACGGAACCCTTCGTGCGCGAGTCCGACTCGCACTTGGCCGGTTATTTATTTGACGTTGTTATGTACTGACGACGTGTTATGCTATGAAAGTACTATGTTAACACAGATGCAGCACAGATGTTGTACAGCGTTTCTTACTCAAGCACCGGAATGCCCATTTTATGCTGTAACTAGCTAGCATTAACATAGCAATGTGATTATCTAGACTTTTGCCAAACTTGACATCCGGCCTATATAGATTGCTCGTTCTGTCCTATATGAGGTGGCAGAGTCACAAAGGTTAGGTTAGTACTTCATATTACGCTGGACCCTACAGTCCAGGAAGACATGACCTGAAAAATGCGTTTGTGTGAGTGCTTCCATTGGTATACGGAGGTTTACGAGAGGAGACTCCCGTGGAACGGTCTCACGAGGCACCGGATAGCGTCTACGCAGGAGCGGTACGCCAGATCCGGCAACACCATGTTGCAGGCAGCTCTGGCACTCCGTGGACCTATACAAGAGACGTGGAAGCGAGTACACCTGACGTATACGCATTAGGAACAATTATGTATTTCTGAGTTACCCTTGTTTCACCCGGAAACACATAGAGTGCGTTATTTGCCATAAGAAGCTTCGTTTGTGTTTGCGCGGTGGTGTCCCTCGACAGCACCGTTGAGCTGCTGGTCCTCGAAGAACGTTCAAAAGGAGTGCGTGCGGTTGTCAGCAAAGTGTGGGTAAAATAGTTGATTGACCAAGCCACCAGGCGGGCATTTCTATCGCTAGCGAGACCATGTCCATGGTTGAAATATCGATTTTGATATACCGAAATCTCTATCAAAAACAAGAAAAAGCTATTCTTACGACTAGCCTTTCGACCAATCGAGATATCTGAAACCGTTTTCGATCGAAATAAATATAAATCGAGACCGTTTTCGACGGATTTAGGCGGTATTAAAACCGATATCTCTACTGGGGAGATGATCTCGATAGCGCGGGAATCGGGGGCCAGTATGGAGACCGTTTTACTCTTGCAAAATAGCCCATTGACCGGCCCTCACGCCAACTCTCAAGACTTCCTCTTCTTGCCTGTACATTTATGCGCTATGCATTCGGCAAGTAAACAGTCGGCTTATCAGATACAGTACAGGCGAGTGCACTAAACGGTAGTTAGTTAGCGACTGTTGTGCAATTATTATTATTTAGAGCCGCCGGCGGATAAAGGAGCGACGCCTACGCAAGTCTGAACGCTGCCTTTTGGTTGGCGTTGTGTGGATATGACCACAACGACTAGGGTATACCCTTTTGGTATGCAAGGCAATATTTCATAATTCATAATTTATTTTATATTAAAATACCTAATGAAGCAACGGACCTACCTACCAGAAAGGAGGTTCAAAAACTATGTCAAAAATGGTTTATTGAAGAAGTCTTATTACAATGTAAAAGAATATTTAGATGACAAAACTGCATTGTACCATCTCAGCGCACAGAAATCCAAAGAGGGGCGATGGACTGAGTCAGTACGTCTCTCGGTGTATTTCCATAGACTTAAGTAGAAATACATAACATCGTATTTTAAGGCTCTGACATTTTAAAAGAGGTACGGGGGAGTTTCTTGCCCTTCTCTGCTCCATCCCTAAGCCCACAACTTCCGAACGGGCGGTAGTATACAAAAATATTAATATTATATTGACGCTAACTAAGTAATCTGTATGAAAAATTGGTCAATAAAAAAAAATAACTTGAATTTGGACTTTATTTCACACAAACAGTTGCATAGGACAATAAAAAACATAGAAAACATATACAAAGGCGATTCTCTAATAAGAATATTTCAACCTACTCTGACGAGAAGAATGACAACTTCATACAAAAAACTATTTACTAACGCCACCTATACTAGTAGTTTTCGCGTTTTTATTTGTTTTTGTAAGCGTCACGCCTTTTCCCATACAGGATAGCAGAATAACAATTGTGCCCACTTCTACAAAAAAAAAAAACAGTTATTCCATACTCCATTTTTGCGTAACAGGGAGCTAACCCACTGTCCAGTTCCACACTATTCCAGCGACAATGCCGATCTCTCGATAGCATCTGCATATGCGCCAAGAGACTCCGAAATCATCGTTTGTATTTATAACAATTGAACCCAGAGATGTTTCTCCACAGATATTTACCCGTTCTAATTACCATTATACGCATTTCTATCATTGCGATGTGTAGATATCATTGCTACAATGTAAGCAAAGCCATGCTTACTAACTGTCCAAAGATAAATTGTAAAAATAAACACTCGTGCAGCAAAGTACACATTTTTGAAGAACTCACAATCACGATGACGTTTCGCCACCCAAAAAGTCGACAGAAGACAAACAAATGATAACTCTCAGAACAATATCTAAAGTAAAACAACTATTTATCTTGTCCTGATGCAATTGCGTAACTGGTTCGCCGACAAATCTTATATATAGGTAACAATAGTTCGCCATTGTTCGGTCGTTTGAGCGGTGTGCTTCTGAGAGGGAAGTAATTGTTTAATTTCAATTTCGTATGGTAGCAAGCCTGAAATTATCGATGTCAATCATAAACATTAACATGGACAACAACTAGGAAATAAATTAACATGATTTGGCTGTTAAGTATATTGGGTTTACTATACCTTCGCCGGTCGAGATGGATGAAGAATTAAAAAATCAGAATCACAAGAGGGCGCAGTTTCTTTCAGATTTTTAATTATTTCGAAACGATTTCGAACAATCTTAACGTGCCTCATGTCAGGCTCACCCAATATTGACTGTGTAAGCAACTTCGGAAATAGACCCTCCCGAGATGACCCGAGGCTGCAAAATCAGGGCGTATTATTTTAATTTCAAAAGCAATAACTGCGATGAATTTGGCAACTCGGTCAAATAAGAACCCCTAACCCTTCGGGAAAAGTTTATCAATAAGGGTTTTGTTACAAAAAATAAACTCCCGTTGTAATAACACGGTGAGTATTTGGGGCGAACTTCTCTGGTGCAGAGATGTACTATTTTACACTAGTGCTCTAAAGCCTCTTTTTGACATGAGAATGGTCTGTTCCGAACAGTCTTGATAAGCTTTACGCCACAGATTTATTCGTAATTTTACCTATACATAGTATTTATCATTTACTTATCTGTCAAGCTTTCGCATATTGAGCCACCACGATAACAAGAGAACGGCCAAGGCGGAACTACTGAAGCCACTATAAAAACGTCGCATCGGCTGTCAGTTTTTAGGGTACCGTACCCGAAGGATGCCAAACGGGACCCTATTACTAAGGCTCAGCTGTCCGTCTGTCCGTCCGTCCGTCAGCGGGTTCTAGAGCACGAACCTATTACGGTTAAATATAAATTGTAAAAATTATTTGTACTTTCTACAACTTTTAACTTAAAGATTACAATTGTACATGGTGTCATCAATATAATTTCGACTTCAAACCCCTAAACTAGGTAATGAACCTGTATCTAAGGGATTTTGGGTCTTCCGGTTGTCAGAATTTATTAACAACAATAACAGTATAGGTAATTAGAAAAAATACTTTTACATTAACTAAATAGGTCGTGACACTATGTTACGTTGGTGTAAACATTCCATACGTCATATGAAAATACGACAAAAGTTGTATTAAATAACTAGAAACTTACGCACAATATTCAGTACGGCCACAGATAATTATGTACGAAAATATGGTACGACTAACCTAAAATAACCTCATAATCCATATTACATCTTAGATATTCTCCCTTGGATTTGTCCGTTTCCAGGCAAATCGATACGAAAAGTTTCAGACGAAGTACAATCAAGCCCAAAAGGACAGACGGGCGATTGAGTGACATTTATATGGCGTTTGATATTACGAGTAGAACCAAACAGGGTGTCGATTACAAATAAATAAATGTACAGAGCCATCACATTAACTAGAGAAGAAGAAGAGAGAAGGGCCAAAGCGGAACTACTGAAAACGTCACTTCGGCTGTCATTTATTGTAGTGTATTTCGGGCCAATGAAATTATTTGCTGTTCAGTTGGCGTAGATGGTGGCGCCTCGCTGCATTCTCTAGCTATCGTGGTAGCACTGAAGGCTACATTTATTTAATTATCAGGGTAGCAAAATAATGAAGTTACAAAAGCAATAATAAAAATAAGCGCGAGTCGGACTCGCGCACGAAGGGTTCCGTACTATTATCTATAAAAAACCGCAAAAAAAACACGTTAGTTGTACGGGAGCCCCCCTTAATATGAAATTTATTTTATTTTTAGTATTTTTTGTTATAGCGGCAACAGAAATACATCATCTGTGAAAATTTCAACTGTCTAGCTACCACGGTTCATGAGATACAGCCTGGTGACAGACAGACAGACAGACAGACAGACAGACAGACAGACAGACAGACGGACGGACGGACGGACGGACGGACGGACGGACGGACGGACGGACTGACTGACTGACTGACGGACAGACGGACGGACAGACGGACGGACGGACAGACGGACAGACGGACGGACGGACGGACGGACAGCGAAGTCTCAGTAATAGGGTCCCGTTTGGCACCCTTCGGATACGGAACCCTAAAAACTATACATGATTATGATTTTTATAATATGCGTAACGATCGTACGGGTAGCCACATCTGTACAAGACCTGTACGACTAGATGGGTGTCCTTTTCTATGTGAAGACGCTATATAAGGGCGCTTCTGGTTTAATAAAACCGACTTCACAAAAGGAGGAAGTTTACAATTCGTCGGGCGGGATATATAGGTATACATTTTTTATGTATTTACACCGATTGCGCCTAGCTAGACGGATGGACCGATTTGGAAAAAAAAACTTGTTTTTGAAAGGGTTTACTGTCCAATTGGTCCCATTGACATGGAAAGCATGACATACATGGCATACTCATGGTAAGCATAATATTGTGATGCGGAACTGATGATGAAGACCACACATGGCCACCAGGACTGCTCAGTACTAGGTACAAACACAATCTACTATGCGTGGCTGACGCCTAACGCATAGCCTAAACCGGTGGACCTAGAGCCATGAAACTTTGTACAGGGGTTCCTTAGTAGCGTGGGGTAGCATTGAGATGGGATTTGACGAAATTAATTCCCCAAAAAGGGGGAAATAGGGGGTTACAGTTTGTATTAAACTCTAGCACTTTCACAATTCAATTCACAATTCTTTATTGCACACAATAATTTAAACAGTTACATTAAAAGAAAACACATGTACAAAGGCGAGCTTATCTCTAAAAAGAGATCTCTTCCAGCAAACCAGGCGTGAAAGGAAAAATTATATAATGAAAGGGTAGGCAGTGCACAATAACAAGTTAAATAAAATATAAACGAACAAATACTAAATACAGAAGAACTACTACTACTTATACATACTGATATACTACATACACTTTACATATAATAAGCACTTGACATTGGTTTCTAATCAAATAGGGTTTGTGGAAGTCGTTTTTTTTTAAGTTTTACTTTTTGTTTCAATTTATTGCATGACATTTTAAGGGCAGGTCCCGGCTACTATGGCTCGGTGGTAATCATCTTAAAAAGTACCTTGATAGCTTCTGATAGTCGGGTTGGCTACTAACCCCCCACCCCTCCACCAGTCAATACCGAACCCCATTGAGTATCTCATGTTATGTTCATTTTATACTTAATAAGTGGCAAATAAACGCTTATTTTTTCTTTATTCCTTTCTTTCTTTCTCAATCTACTCGTATCCAGGGCTTGGCCTTTGGATGTTATGGGCTACGTTTTTTATTATTATCAGTGCAGCGGCTGAAAAAACGACGCGTTCCAACCGCCCGTCTGAACACGCAAAAACGCCCGCAGCCGCGCTTCAATTCACTCCCATATCGGCTCGAAATTGGATAAAATCGACTTACACTTCTATCAGCTCTTACACCCGAACTTACAGCTCATTCCAGTCCATATCCCAACGCATTAAGAACCACTGGAATCGAGTAATAGCTGAATGGATAACTTTGTATGTGTTAGTAGAAAAACCCTTTGGGCGGTTTCACACGAAGCAGGAATTTGTAAGTGTGAAGGAGTTAAGAACAGGGTGGTGGTTCCGTATGAGGTGGGTTTCCTAATAGCCACTGTTTAGATGCTGAAGTGAGGCTGTGAGGAAACGGTTCCCTTTGTTATGCTAACGGTGATGTGAGCTTCATATGATATTCATTAAACGCTGCAGCAAAAGGCACCAAGTTTTATAATAATCGGCCAACAGCGCGTCGGTCACTCACATGAAGGGTTCCGCACCATCGTCGTACAAAAAATCACATTTCTTGTATGGGGACACCCTTATTTTTTTACATGTAGTTCAGTATTTGTTGCTGAAGCGGCAACAGTTACAGACATTCTGTTAAAAAATAATTATGTGCCAATATGTAGGACCGTAATAACGGTCCGTGAGATAGAGCCCTCTGACAGACGGACGGACAGACAGACAGCGAACGGACGGACAGCGGAGGCTAAGTAATAGGGTCCCGTTTGGCACCCTTCGGGTACGAAAGCCTGAACATGAACAAACCATCGTCGTCGCAGTGAAATCTACTATCAATTACAAAACAAAATCCGTCTGACTGTGAGGATGCCACAGACAGACAGATGCTTCAAACATATACTATGTTATGTTTCGTTTAATTAGGTATCTGTTTTTACCCTTTACCTGTATACTTTATTTTTTATAACTCTGTTTTTAATATACATTTTTTTTTTGTTTTTGTATTAAAGCGATTTGATATTTTTTGTGAACGCTGTGCGCATCTTTAATTGAGGCAAACTCTTAGATTGTTTTGGTAATATTTGTCTGTATGTGTTTGTGTTTGCTTTGTTGATGTGCCTTATATAAATAAATAAATAAATATACACAGAGGATGAATCAAGTAAACTCAACAAAGTATAAATACCGGCAGGGGTAAGCAACAGTTTGGCCTATAACAAAGTGTTATACTTAATACGTTTAGGAGCTCCCCCACTTACCGTTGAGTATGTAAGTGTTCGTAAGTGCTGGTAATGTCTGCCTGTATATTTTTTCTCGAGTTCGCTAAAATGTTGCGAAAAGTGGAAGGTTGGCTACACCTGAGGTCTTCGTTAAGGGTTTGTGTTAGAGAAAACGCATGGAAACATTTTCTCAGACAGGGTAGCAAAAACATTGTTAAATGCATTTTATATAAAACCTCGAATGAGCATTTACTGATTTCTCGTCTCCGAATATCTTATTCGGAATTGTTGAGAAAAGGTTCAAATAATTCAAAACTATCATAATTCGATATTTTTAATATTTCCAGGACATCATCGTGAAAATTACTACTTACCATAGTTCTTTTTAGAAATCTGGTTTGCTCATTATAGTATTTTTTACTAGCTAATGCATTGTTTTCCTCGAAGCGAGCCTATGCCTTAAGTCATACTTAAGTGCCAAATAGCGCAGCGTCCTAAAATGTTGAGAAAGCCTGTAAACATAATAAAGGGACGGGCGCTAACATCTTAAGATATGACTCATTTTGTTCTTTATTAATTTATAAATTATATTGCAAAGAAAAGGTTGCCAGTATGAACAATTGAATAATATTAAACGCCATGGTTTCAGTTAACATACTTCTAGGTGGCGCTAATCTCAGAATAAATCCTTTAAATCTTAGCACCATCTCGTGGTATTTGCAATTTTTCGATGGTGCTGCACCAAGCGATAATGGCCACGAACTAAAAAAGCTTCCGGAGCATCTCAGTTTACGCCGGTGTCATATTTTGTTCTAGGTGGTCTATCTGTATTAGTATAATATTATAGTATCTGTGATAATTATCCAACATAGGATGACTCTGACAGCTTGTCACTGTGACTTTAGGCCGGGACTCCACCAAAGCGGAGATGTGGAATATTTGTATGCGAGATGGAAACAGCTCACATCTCCGCTTCCATCGCGCCATACAAATATTCCACATCTCCGCACATCTCCGCTTTGGTGGAGTCCCGGCCTTACTAGGCATGGGGATAATGTCGATACAGATTATCGATATTCTAACTAAAGTTTCTGAATGTTTCAATCAAATCAAACAAAAGGATGTTGTAACATGTTTTTATTCTTGCACACAATAATTTAAATCGATTCACAGCCCAAATCACCATGATCAAATTCTCGGACTTGCTGGAGCAGTCTTGTAGATTTATAATCAGTTACTGGGTAGATTGGTCAAATCGTACGTCACGCTCCCAATCTTCATCCATATTTTTGCTTGTTCTGTCGATGTCTTTCAATATTCTATTATATGTTTTGAGTCAAGATCGATAACTTGTCTTACGATAAGTGTAGCACGTCACTATTTGCCAATAAAGTATGTTAATTGTCTCTATACATTTTACCGTCGAAAAATACGATACTTCATAGGCGTGTTTTGACACTGACAGCTGTCAGAGACCATCCTATGTTGGATAGGGTATAATCTGAATATAATTATAATTGTTCCAGGACGAGCCAGCCTCCTCGGGCGACAGTGGTGACGAGAGCGGCAGCGAGCCGGAGTCTCCATCCGACAAGCTGATGCAGCAGCACCAGCACAGGCAGGACTGGGCGAGGAGAGACAGCTCGGACAGGGAGACTAGCAATAGGTGAGCGAGGGTGAGGCCAGACCGAGACCGAGACCGAGACCGAGACCGAGACCGAAAGCAAGACCGAGACCGAGACCGAGATCGAGACCGAACCGAGACCGAGACCGAGACAGAAACCGAGACCGAGACCGAGGCCGAGACTGAGGTCGAGAATGAGACCGAGACCGAGACTGAGTCAGAGACCGAGACCGAGACCGAGACCGAGGCCGAGACCGAGACCAAGACCTATTTATTTTTTATGGATTCTAGGAATTTATTTATTTATTTAACATCACATAATAACAGTTTACATACAGTAACAAATTATGGATTCTTGTAAAGGAATCAGCACAAAAAATACAGAAATACTCGATAACTTGAAAGCTTTAGAAACGTCAGCTTAACTGACTTTCCAAATAACCTCAAAACACAATCTTTAAACACAAATTATAATCGTTGTGTTCCAGGGAACCCCAAGCCTCCACCTCAACGCCCCAAGAAGCGGACAGCAGTAAACCAAACCAGCCCAACCTGACCAAGATACTTCCCAAAAAAATAGACCTCCCAGGTGGCGCTATGCTCTACCATCCCAGTATGCTGGCTGGCGTCGGCTTGGACGGACTTGGCTCCAACATGGGCCTGGGCAACTTGACAATGGGATACCCGCATAGTTTTATACTTGGACTAGCTAATCAGGGACAGGAGGGAGGTAAGTTAAGAGTATGTGATAATACCACCTAATCACAACATATGGCCGGTTTTTCAATGTCCAGCGATATGCCCAATGCCTATGATTTATACGGATGAAAATTACAAAAAAGTGCGGACAATATGAAACAGGGCTAATAGTGCTTTAAGTCTCGCGCTCGCACGTCTATTGTTGCTATTGTTAGTTTGGCCCGCGTGTGTTTTAACGCGAGCGAACCAATAAACTGAAAAAAATGCAAACAAGTTCGAATGTAGAGTCACTGACAAAGGGATTTCTTGAATTATGTTAGATATCTGGTTTATAAAGAAGTTTGCCGTGTTAACAGAAGGCTAGCCTATCATTGGTAGGTATCAAAGATCTAGAATCTAGGCCCTAGATTCTCCCATGTTTAGTCGTAATTCAAACTTAACTTAACCTACCACGCCAACCATACTGGACCATTATTTAGAACCCTTAGAACTTCATTGGGCTACAGTCAGTGACGGATCCAAACTCTGTTCAGGCTAACTGCACATCTATTAATTTGTCTTTGTACAGTAGCTGATTATGTGCTGACTTTGTACCGATTTTATTTGTCTTAAGCACATTATCGGACGCTCCGTGTTTCGGATGGCACGTAAAGCTGTAGGTCTCGGTCCCGGCTATACTTGGTATGTAGTCGTAAAACCCCTCCACCAACCCGCACTGAGCCAGAGTGTTGGAGTATGGCTCAATCTTACTACGGGAAAAGGCCTGTGCCCCTCGGTGGGGACATTAATGGGCTAACATTACTTTATTCACAATTCACAATTCTTTATTGCACATAATAATTTAAACAGTAACATAAAAAAACACATGTACAAAGGCGAGCTTATCTCTCTTATTTATTTACACACTTTCGACTCACAAAACATCATAGTCTGGGACCAGAAGCAATATCCGTGCTAGGATATATTTTTTCTGTTTAATTTCTCCAGCAGCTTCATCATCATCCCACCAGCCGCAATTCATCACGATCCCGCTGTCCATGATGACGGGCGGCAACTCGACGGTGACTAGCAACAACGGGCAGAGTGTGTCGAGTGACGACAGCGGGGAATTGCAGGACCTCAGCACTGGGAGCAGGAAGTGACTGGTGAGTCTTGAGACCGAGACCGAGACCGAAACCGAAATTTAAATAGAAACCGAGACTGCGACCGAGATTAAAGCTGTCACTATATTTTCATCACATCGAAAAGGGCCCGACAAATAAGGACTAAAGTAACACTTTAATCTTTTCTAGTTATACTCGGGATTCAACTCTAGAATCCTTCGCTCGCTCTGGATTCAAAAAACACTCTCCCCTTTAAAATAGTTCTTTACTCCTTTGCTAAACAATCTACAGAGCCACCAACTTAGCTGTTCAGGTGGGAAAAATTGGTACTACGGACTTGTCATCCGCCATCAAAAAGAATACATACTATACTATGTCCGCTATTATGAAGACTACTATGACACTAGCGACCGCTATCAACTGAACAGCTAAGTTGGTGGCACTGTATTATCATACTTCAATCAGTTACATTTTTAATCATATAATTTTGTTTCCATTGCAGAATATATTCTTAAAACGGAAAATGTGGAAGCTGAAGAAGATTTTATTCGTTATTTTTATTTTAGCTACATTGTAATTGTAACTATTAGCAAAGTTTTGCTAAATAGTTGCTTAACTTAACTTGCAATAGCCACATATACTTGACTTTTGCTAAATCAATTAAATGATTTATTGAACTACTTTTAATCAAATACCAGATTAAGTGTATTAAAACGAATGGTTGTTTAAATTACTATGTTTTTTTCAGGTATTTTATCCATAATATTGTTAGTTGTTTGTAAGATATAGAAAAATACCCATTTTTGTACCCGTGAACTTTTCATTGTCCTGAGATATTTTTTTTGTATTTTTGGTTTTCGGACCATTTCCCATTTAGTACTTTACTAAACCCGTTGACTGTAATTGCCCCGGGAGCCGGCAAATTCTTTTGTTTATTTCTAAAAGTTGAAAACCGCGAGCCATTAATTTATCAAGGCTAGACGCTTGAGTGGATAAATCACCATAAAAGACAATGACAGGTGCATGGTTATAAAAATCGGGTCGTAAGATGAAATCTCAATGTAATTCACGTATCTTTGAGTAAACGCATATTTTTGTACCAAATGTTACTTAGAATTAGCATGTAATGGAAACAAATCTTAAAATGTGTAGGCAATAATTTGTTAAATTAAAATGTTCATCTGATTTCTAGAAAGTTACTATTAGATTTTTAAGAATGTTAACCTGTCCTCAATACGACAATATCAAGATATATATCATTTTTACTTTACGCGTATTTTCGGTGGCTAAGGCACTCTTTTAACAACAACGTAAAATATTCAAAATAATTGAATAATGACTCAAATATGCATTGGCGATTGGAAGTTGTATCTCATATTCGTTGCATTATACAGGGTGACTGCGGGATCGTGTAGCAACAAAGTAACCTGAGATTTGCCTATTGGTTAGGAATGTTATGCTGTAGATGAGAGCTCGCAATTTTTTTGGTACAGAAAAATAATTGAAATGTAATATGTCCAATTTGGTTCAGGGTCAGTTGGTCACCCTACAGTGCCCTACACACTCTACAAGCGCAACTACCTTTTGACTTTGTCATAAATTGTTTATGGCCTTTGATTTTGATTTTGTTTATTTAAGAAGTGTCAAACTTCTTACTCCTCTGATTAGTTTATTTGAAAAAGGTTTTAACATGAATTGTAAGTAAGGTGACCAAACAATCAGAATTAAAAAGGATCATTAATTTATCAAATTACTTACGTACAGTTGTGATTATTTAAATACTAGAGCTTAATAGCTGAAACCGCAATCATTTACCGATGTAGAAACAATATGTTAGAGTCACGACCCAAAAGTCATCCTGTATACTGAGTAGCGTTTTTTTGATAAGACAAACATTTTACCAAAAATCTGAGCACAAATCATAAAGTCGCCTTTTGTAAAGTAAGTATTAAGATAAAACACATTAACATTTCTTGTAGTAAACGTGGTAATTTCGACCCATTATGGCATTTAAAACTTAGTTACATATTTGTTGTTCTGTATGTCAGTATTTTAGTTTATTAACTTGAAATTAAATTACTACATTGAGCTACCATTAGTAGTTCAATGCTACAAGGTTTGATTTGTCGTACGTAAAATGACCCGTATTTGGTGTAACGACTGTTTTTTTAACTTATTTTATTTGGTTATTTCATTTGAGTTCTTTTCATTGTCTCTTTTTAATAAAGTTTTAAAAAGTGAGAACAGTTTTGTTTATTTAAGGTTGTCACCTTACTGGTTTAATGACGAGAATCTCATAGGATTGTCATGTGTTACTATGCTAAGGATATGCAAACATTTCTTTGTTTCGTGCCACTCGTGGTTAAATTAACTTTAGGTCCATTCGTTCGGCGTTGGTTGAAATATAATCTTTCGATATCACATCTCTGAAAAATAATTGCGCCGGTTATATACCTTTGGATGAATAGGTAGGTACCATTTTCAAGACATAACAACAAGTATTATTAAATAATTTTAATTACAATAATTGCGAAAATGTTACCGGCTCTTATTTTTAACAAGTTCTTAAAACTAGCCTGGGTATATTTTACTACTCCTACTGATAAATAATTATAAAAGCATGTTAAATATAAAAAAAAACTCCTTGACGGTTCCTACAAATCATTCTAGCTGATCAAATACGAGATCAAGCCCATTCATATAAAAAAACTTGTATATAAAGTGACTGGTATTTATTGATATTTGGCATACGCACTATTAATAGCAAAAGCAATTTATACTTTTTTATAAAACTTTAACGATTCACGTGATTGGTCAGCTGTCAGCCAATCATGGAGCTTGATTGATAATGAATGTTCAAAGCGGACAGGCTAAAATGAATGGAGTCGACTTTGAACTTTTGTGCAGAACAAAAAAAAACATTATTTAACCTCCAAGGGATGGAAGATATGTTTTATGAAGCCAACACATGTTTTTATTCTTAAATAGTTTTACATTCGAGCTACTTTTTTAAAATTTCTGCATAAAAGTAGCTCTTGGTTGGTTATCATTACCAAGATGTCAGCCAATGTTGATCTTTAATTAAATCCGGATAATTAGTTACATTAAAAATATCGGAAGATCTGACTGAACCGAGTAAATATTTCACCGTGGTTGAAACACAGTTTACTTATTGTATCACTGCCATAGACAAAATTAGTATTCCTAAAAATAATCATCATTATTCTCAGTCCACATCAACCTTTTTCATGGCACAGGTGTATGTTTAAGTGTGTGTTGTCAATATGGTCCCGTACACCAATGTTATAGATTATTATTTATCTTTAACTTAAATCTAAAACACTGCATTAATAAAATAGTGCCATCGTGGTAGACATGAAATTGAAATTGAAAAATCATTTATTCAACAAATTAATTACAGTACAAATGGATAAAAACTGCATATGGCTCAATCTTACTCGTATCAAAGTAAAGGCCCATACAATTTTATAAATTAATATTGTCTCCCGGAGTAACTTTTTATTAATAAGGGAGAATATTGTAAGTATATCTTATTTCTAATAATATCGACTCCACAGCGCCTCTATTCCATTGCGACTATTTGACAAGGCACAGTAATAAGGTGGTCACTGCATACATACATATTCTGTTATTGGTCGTGTCGGCCAAGCCCAGAACGGCTTGTATGTAAACATACAAAAAATGCTCACATACACTTACATACTTACATTGATAGAGAGTTGTATATGTGTACGGAATATTACCTGCGTAATGATCCGAAGAAACACTTGGAATATTTATTTGATTGCAGTATTTGACAGATATTACACTGGACATATTTATTGACTTTGTATCTTCAATCTATTACTTCTTGTTCTATTACTCAAGGCGTGTAGCAATCTTGATAAAATTGAGGGCTATTTGGGAGGTGTCAAAACCACTAAACTAGAGCAACTAACTAAAGGCACTAAACTGACAACCTTCAAATCCGATAGCTCTTGCGCGGTGGCCACAGATTCTATTTTCGAACACACCATTTTAATTAGTTTAGTTAGGTTCGTGTCGCCTCCCAAATCGCAGGCGAATTGGTTAAAAATAAAGGATGTTAATTGACCTTCCTTTCTACAAACAAACAAAACATGCTTTTACCCATACCGACCGTGTAGCAGAAACACAATTTTGACCTGTAGCCTTTACCTCAGCACTCACTCATCATTCTATTCTCCGAACAGGAACAGTACTTACACTGCCCATATACACGGATAGTAAATAACCGGCCAAGTGCGAGTCGGACTCGCGCACGAAGGGTTCCGTACCATTATCTATAAAAACCGCAAAAAAATCACGGTAGTTGTACGGGAGCCCCCCTTAATATTAAATTTATTTTGTTTTTTCGGTATTTGTTGTTATAGCGGCAACAGAAATACATCATCTGTCAAAATTTCAACTGTCTAGCTACCACGGTTCATGAGATACAGCCTAGTGACAGACAGACAGACAGAATAGGGTCTCGTTTGGCACCCTTCGGGTACGGAACCCTAAAAAGTAAAGTAAATCAATGTCCACACCGAGAGGCACGTGCCTTTCTTGGATACGAATAAGATTGAAACATATACTCCACCACAATGGCTCAGTGCTGGCTAATGGAGGGCTAGTAGCAGGGAGCACTTATCCAGTGGAGAGCGCACAGGTACATTTTCCTTAGAAACACAACTCACCAATTTACGGGCGGCGGGGGACGAGGTAAGAGAACTGTGATTGGTCAGCCGCTGCGAAACTGTCTGGCGGCCCGTCATCGTACATAGGTTGCGTATGCGAACGTTTGTTGAATACAACAAACGTTTGGCGAGCCGCATTCCCCCGCAGGCGCAGTCAATTGGATATAATCATAGTCTCTGGCTAGTAGCCAACACACGGATAGTAAAGTAAATTACTTTTGCCAATGTTCCGACGCTTCTTGACATGCCCGGACAGATTCAGATAGCCTTGCGAGGCCGAGGTGCAATGGCAACATTGTCTGCTACACGGATCTATCGGACCTAGCCATCCAGTCGTTGTAATATAGAGGATGACATTTAATTAACTGGCCATATTTTGGGGAATGATAGTACCCATCATTATGAAGAATTTTCCCCAAGGAACATAATTGGTCGCAAACAAAAAATGTTTGGGTCTCGCATAGTAACTTGAAATCAGCTGTCTAGACTATACATATAGATACTTAACCTTTATTGTCTCATTTGTAACACTTTAACATACCCTATGTATATTTTTTTCGATACTATGATAAACCTTCAAAACAATGTCAAATGGAAATCGCACTCAGTGAACAATTAGGCATTCTTGTGTGTGTTTTATCGATCGCTATAGTGTAGCGGTCATTATTGTTAATGATTTGAGCGACAATAGTCCAGCGTCATCTCAGTTCGGGTGACCACACTATGACCACACTATGACCACACTGCGACGGCACTCTGCCACGTTTGCGGCGAACCGCAAGCGTAATGGAGGACGTGGAATGGCGCCAACGTCATATTCAGGGGATGATTGGGAATTAATTGGAGACTGGATTTGATTTGTAGATAGTATTAGATCAGAGTGAATTAATTAGAAGTTTGAAATAACTGAAAACCAGCGTTACGTGCAGCTCACTGCTACACGTAACATATGCTGAGTTCAAACCATTTTGACATTTAAACCTTAACCATAAACGTAGGTACTATTTTTTTATTAATATCCCTGTGTTTGTTTGTCAAATAAATATATTTCTATTTCTATTTCTAAACATAGCGATAGTAGTAACTATAAATAAATAATAAATCATCCCCGACCGACATAATAAATGAAACTTAAATTGTAAAATGTTGATGACTTGATTCCTTAAACTGATAACTTTCCAACTAATGAACTCAGTTTAATAAAGCATTGTACCTACCATTGCAAGGAAAAAAATAGTAATATATATAAATATAGTAATAGTAAATCCCAGAAAATCGCATTAAAATACGTCTTTTCGATTGCCACAGACACACAGATACACAAACAGACGTTTCAAACACCTGTCTGTTTCGTCACCAGGGGATTAGAATACGGTATTGGCCTCATTTTGGAAGTAGTTTTAAAATAAATGTTATTACATTTTAAGCGCACTACGTTGATATTTCCGGGATATCTTCTGTAGTTTCAATAAAAATTAATAATATAGTTGAATTTGAAAAATCCGCGCCAAAAACGCTGTATTTCTAATGGCGCCGGTCACATGACTCGCGTGACGTCACATGCTCGTGAGTGAACACCCGCCATCATTGAGATTCAGTCAAGCAAGATGTCAGAGACGAGCGTGTGACGTCACCAGAGAGATAAACGTCAGGCAGAGCGTTTATATTTCGATAGTTTATACAATTTAATTCCTGGAATCCGCAAAAAATAAACATATTTTACTCTGAAATATAATTAAATATAGATTTCTATGCTACTATCTGATAGGATTACCACATTTTGTCGAATATTTTTAATGTTGTCCAATACCGTATTATAAAGAAAGTTAGTAAGTTCATGAAGTCCGTAAATGTCCCCAACGAGAGGCACAGGCCTTTACCCGGATACGTGTAAGATAAAGCCATGCTCCACCGTGCTGGCTCAGTGCGGATTGGTGCAGGGGTTTTACGACTACTACAATACTACCAAGTAAGCTATAGAGTCTGGCCAGCGAATCCTGTCCTTTGGTAGTTTTCAAACTTTGATGATGGCAACATTATTTACTTGTCAAACGAATTGTTACTTTGTTTATACTTGGCTTACAACATTTTGATACTTTACTTGACTATTTCTTATTTTTGTTTAATTTCAGTTACTATTCTGTTCTTTTGGATATTATACACTTATTTAAATGTGGTTGATTGCAATTACTCATAATTGTTTCCAGGTGGCTTAAATACGGGTTTTGAATTATTTGGGTCTGATTGTGAGTATGAAACAGATGAATAAAGTTTATTAATTAAATATTTTTACTTTACACTCGAAATGAAGGCTTTTGCCCAGCAGTGGGAAACTGTATATGCATGGTAAAAAATATATTCAGTAGGCACCTACTTAACCCATCCCATGGTCTATGAATTTACGAACGCGCGTTTTGACTAATATAATATTCTCCTTTTCAACCAATCAACCAAGTTATGAGAGTAAATAGGTATCGAACAATAAAATAGTATCAACTCCGCTAATTCGGTGTACAGTAAATGTGGCCACATTAAGATTTTTTTAAATTTGCCGCGGTTTTCTTTGGACTTCTTTCACTAGCCAGACTCTAGTACAATAGCACTAGACTTACAGCTGAACGTGCCATCCGAAACACAGAGCGTCCGTGTTATATTATGAATTATAAAAAACAATACACAATTAACCAATAATATCCCACCACCCCAAAAACCCATGCGCATTCTACAACATTACGCATGCACCGGCGCACGCGCCGCCAACTTTGGCGCGTCCGCTCTCAAAATGGCGCGCGCAGTCATTGTGCGCACGAAAATTATTGCCGAAGCGCACGCGCACCATTCCGGGGCGAATGCTGAAGGACATTTTTCAGACGCGTTCAATTTTGCGTTAATTGCGTTTAGGGCGACTGTTGAGGGATAATGGGTTTTGAGTTGGCACTTAATTCTCTATTGTTTCTTTGTGGTTCAAAGGTGTGACAACAGTCCGTCGAATTCTGAAGGGGTAAATCTTATAGCTTAAAATCGGACAGCGTTTGTCCGGTTGCCTTGCCATGATGGTTTAATTTTGAGTTGGTTAGGAACTAAGCTGCCAATAATTTACTGGCTCTTTTGCTATTATCTAGTAGAATCTACCACGGCTAGTGATGGAGTGAGGATTATAACACGTTTACTTTAAACCCTATCTACCTAATGTACATTGTACGAGCGTACGAGAATCAAATAACTAAGGCAACACAAATTTTCCAAGCGGTGTGCCAGAGGCCCACTTTCTAGCCAGAAAACTACAAAAGACCACAAAATGATAATTTCAGTCTTTCTGATGATCTCTTATTTATTCGTGATAACTCTCCAATTTACGTTAAATCCACATAAAAATTCGCCACACACATCAATGAAATATGTATTCCTACATAACCATCGCATTCGAAACTCATTACGCCTCCAATTTGCCCTAATAAAATTAATCAGGATATACACTTATACGATCGTGCGCACCAGCACTATAACCATCAGAAATGGCAGTGCGTTCCGTCACGTAAATGCTATCTCATAAGTTTGAGTTTTTCCTAGTGATTCCCTGCCTTACTTGGTTTGGTAGTGTTCTTACAATGTTATCGATGTTGTACTACAGAGGCGGTAGTAACCAGGGTTGGAGTTTGTGCTTTGAGCATACCAGAATACTTTGTGCGACCTTGGTGCCCCTTTAATTAAGGCAAGATCACCTACTGTGATGTTTTGGATGATACCTATATTTTGTCATCTTATTTTCCAAATATTTATGTCATTAGACATTACATTAAAGAGGGGTCGAATTAATGAAGAAAAGCATAACTTGTGAACGAAATGCTTCATATTCGGCGTTTGTTCATACGAATATAGTAATGATCGATTACCTTCGAATATTAAAAACAGATGTTGACCCCGCCAGTTTTTTTGGCCCGTAAGCTCTTTTTAGGAGTCAGGCCCCCGATTCTCGCGCTATCGAGATCATCTTCCCAGTCGAGATATTTTTTCATACGGTCTAAATCTGTCGAAAACGATCTCGATTTATGTTTATTTCGATCGAAAACGGGTCGAAATATCTCGGTTTGTCGAAAGGCTTGTCGTAAGAATAGCTTTTTCTTGATTTTGATAGAGATTTCAGTATCTCAAAATGGATATTTCGACCATTGACATGATCTCGCTAGCGCCAGAATTGCCCCCCAGGTGTCAAGAAACCTCACGTGACCTGCACACATTTCTTTATCCTTCTCTACACAGGATAACTCTGGGACACTGATACGTCCCTGGCAGTAAGTTGTGTTGGTCCTTGTACGGTAAGCTTGGAATAGAATCTCCGGAATGAGAGGAATAACTTGACTTGACGGATTGTGGATGCTCCGGGACACGTTGCAGAGAACCATCAGATTGTTCGAGACCAATAAATTGGCGATTTTTATATTAGGGTTCCGTACCTTCGTACGGTCAGCATCAGAGTGAAGTGACCCCTCAAATTATACAATTTTAACATTTGAGGGGTCACATCACTCTGCTGACTGTACAACTTCGTTGTCCTTCGGTCTGACTGTCTGTCCGTCTCAGAAGTATATAGATTTGTGGGTACAAGACTGGCAGAAGACAGATTTCATAGGCTCAATTTCGTGTTTATAGACGAGATCACGAGATTCGTATCCTCACAAGGAAGGAAGGTTTTATGCTTTGAATACATTTTGTCGTGTTTTTAACTTAGTGTACAGTACCTTGTTGGTGAACGATTATGATTATGATTATGATTAATTCATAATCATAGTATTTGATTAGCCTACACCAAAGCATATCTCGGGAATGCCATAGCAATTTTCTTTTCCGCGTTCAATCGTTATCTCTAAATATCTCTAATGATCCATAGATCAGCACTCGCCGCTTCAATATAAATAATTAGACTCTATTTCCGACTTGGTGATAAAAAGCGACATGGTGGTATGCCCTGGGAGCCGATTCTAGTAAGACTCAAACATCACGCTTGTTGCTTGTCGCTGTACAATCACTGGTATAAATGCTGCTTCTAATAACTTATTTAATTTAAAATAAAATAAAATAAAATAACATATTTAATTTAAAACACCCTTAACACAAACAATACAAACTTAACGAGAAGATCGGTCGATTGGAGGAAAGCGTTAGACGTAAAATATTGTCACTTTCTTGGCAGACTATTTGCGTCTATGCTTTCAATTCACATCCTGAGCGAGAATCATACCCCAAGTCCTAAGCATCCAGGGTTGTGCAAAAACCGGCCGCTCGTAGTACGGGGACAGTTACGTCGGCAGTTGCGGGAATCACACGGCGCAGCCCTGTCTCGTCGATGGGGCGGGAACACACGGGGTGGGGTTTTCATTTTTAAACCCAAGACGATGAAAGGTCATTACTGGCTGTGAATAAATCAACCTTCTAAGTAAACGGCATCAAAAGATACGGACGTTTTAGTGCCGCAGAGTTTGCTTGATAACTCGCAAGGGAATCTACAAATACTTCAAGCAATAAGTATTGACCTATAATCTTCTAAAAATAGAGAACAGGTATAATGAAAAATTCTCCAAAACCAAAAAAACTTTTTCTTTTCACCTTGTCACATTTTTTTTAATGTTCGGTAAACACTGTGCGCGACTCGCAATTACCGTTATCTACTTATGACTTATGATACATATACCTATGTAAAAAGCTTCAATCCGGATTTTCCCAGAGGCACAAATTATGCACAATTATACTCCTTTTCTGCGTGACAGGGGGCTAGCCCATTGCTGCAGCTTTGAGGGTACACTAGTCAAGTATTTACAAAAATGCCTCCCTGTGGTTCTTCCCCAGCTTATCATATTCAGCGTACGCGCCGTCACAAAAACTGCCCGCCTCCATTTTGGTACGAGCATGTTGTTACGGGAAGCCTTATGTTAATTGCAACTATACGAGGACTGTAATGTATACAGTTGTAGTGCAAAAAGCAGCGATCTAAGCTTGGAATATTAAGGGTGATTTCTCAGACTGCTGCTCAAAGTAAGTACCGCTTAAATTTCATGGTGACATCAACGATATTGATATCGTTTTGAGAGCTGGCTAAACGTCCGCGCAACTGTCCTGAGGCCCTAGTCAACATGCAAAACGCAAATAAATATCGTTTGCACGAAACGTTTCGTGCACACGTGGTTTGCGTTTTGCATGCTGACTAAGGCCTCTGACGTTCACACAATTCTCGCCCGTGTGTATTGGAAGAGTAGACGTAAAATATTGTCACTTTCGTATGACTTGTCGTAGACAATTTGCATCTTTGGTTTTAATTCGCATGGATGAGAATTAGGCCCCTTCTGGGCATCAAGTTAAGTCTGCTAAACACATTAAGAATCATTGATCATTGAAAGACCCGTTTTTGACATAATTGGTAGTCTACTATCCGTTGTTATGTACTGACGTGTTATGCTATGAAAGTACTGTCACAGAAGAGATAATAGTACTACGTACAGAACGGCCACTCCCTTCCCCGCGCGGATTCAGATACCGCACCTCACCCCGGAGTCGGGGAGCCTCTTCGGGAGACACTTTGTTTAGGCGCTGAACGCACACATTCACAAACGAACGAGTTTACGCACACATTTGCACGTGTACAAATGTCATTAGGCTATGTAGTAGTAATAGGTGATTATTTTACGAGCGTTCTATGGAGTGTCCGAGGTGTGGTACTGTGTTAATACAGATGCAGCACAGATGTTGTACGGCATTTACCAGACTTGACACACTGGGCTTTTGCAGTGGCAATACATAACAGTGGTGTATGGGTAAAAGCGTATGGCGTGAAGTTATAATGAAATCCAAATAATAGAAAATTATACAGGCTCCGATCGAGCTGTTACCCCTCTATCTCTCTGTCACGACCTCTCCTCGGCTCTGCCTACCATGCGTGAGGTCCCGGGTTCGATTCCCGGCTGGGGATAAAAAAATAGGTCTTGGATGTTTCCATGTTTGTGGTGTCACTGTTTCTGGTTCCCATGACACAGGGTTGTCCTAGTGTGTGCCAGAAGTAATGTATGTGCCTGTATGTAAATGTTTATGTTTATCTTGCATAAGGGAGCGGAGGGAACGGATCGCTAAGAGCTAAATCCTCGCGCATTTTTCCATATTGGGTGGCAGAACCATACCAAAGAAACTTTCCGCGAATTATACATGATTATACTCATGAGATGATGACCCCTGATCATTCTACAGGGTGTAACAGAAGGGTGTAGTCATATTTTAGGGGGTTGTTAGGGAGACCATTCTGAGCAACTTTTACTATGAAACCGATTTGATCAGAGCAACTTTATTTTTCATTGCTCTATACGTTTTGGTCCGGGCGGGCGGTCAACTGATTTGTAAGAAGTGAAAATTAAAGTTGCTCTGATCAAATCGGATTCATAGTGAAACTTGCTCAGAATGATGTCTCTAACAACCCCCTTAAATATGACTACACCTTTCTGTTACACCCTGTATATCAAGCACCCTGAATAAAGCTCGACGTTCTCCTAAGCATTCCTGGCACATATTTAGATGCATGTATTTAGTTGGGTTCACTGAAGAATCAAGTTAATCTAATTACAATAGTTAATTGTAGGTACTGAGGGACGTCAAAACTTAGTACAAAACGAGTAGGAACTAAGATCAAGGGAGCCATTGCCGACTTTACTAAGACAGAAAAGAATAATATTATAAAATGAAGGCTCTATAATAAATACAATACATTTTTTTTCTTTTTATTGCCAATTCAATTCCAATTAAATTTCTAATACCAATTATTTCAATTTTCAATTCCATTAATAACATAACTAATTTCATTATTTAATTTTGTTTTTCTTATGTAATTACTTATATAAATTAAATTGTGTAAGTACTTGAGCCACTGTTGTGCGTCCGCTTTGGCCCTGGCAGAATACCAGCGTCACAGATTCGTCTGTGACATTGCTGAGTCAGGGCCATTTCACTGCCGTGGTGCAGTCACATAACCACACAGCTGTAGGTACCTACTGTTAATTGCATAGTGCGTGCTATTAAGTGCTGTCTATTTAAATTGTTTTTTTTTGTTATTAATTTATGTGTGTGTACCATGTCCTTTGAATAAATGTTTTATCTATCTATCTATCTATCTATCTCTTAATTAGATATTATTATTTTGAAGTGAAAATGAAAAGAGTTAAAAAGTAAGATTGAGGTACTTAGTTCGAGAGGTTTATAATAAATCGCTTTATTATTGAAAGTACTTTCAAATATAAATTTTGAGGAATTGGACATTTCATAGGTGTTTAAGTCCAGTGATCGGAGTAGGCAGAGCTATTTAGGTTCATTGACCGCAAACATTGATATTATTATGGATAATCCATGGTATTGGGACTGATACTCCGGGGTTTTAATAAATATAATTGTTTTTATCAATAAGTATAAAACATGGTTTATGTAAGGCAATAAGCGCATGAGCGATATTGTAAATTTTATATCAGCAACACGTTGCCAAACTTTTTTCCTAACGTGCGACGTTGCCGCTTTGTTGAAACTCGTCGTGATATCGCCAAACAAAAACAATAGCGGGGTGTTCCTCGAAACGAAACGAAAACAAGAGTGACCCACCTGTTTTTGTCTCTTTCTGCACCACTAGAATTCAATTCAAATCCCGAGATTCGGGGAGTATCCATATTATTCTTACATATGGCAAGTACATAAAATAGCTCTGCCTACTCCGATCAATGTTAATAACGTTATAAAGAGGTTGAAAAAATGTTTGTACTTAACATGAAATAAAATACGGGTATTATCAAAATCAAAACCACCAATCAGCTAAATGTGTCAATCACCCTACGAAAATGGCCGCCCTGCACGTGACGATCACTGGTGATTATTTTTATCAATTTCCCTTCCGGCCGCACGTAAGGGACCGGAAACTGATGCACAGTTAGCTTTCGCGCCAATGTTGCATAACAAACAGCGCCATCTGGCGACCGGAAGTCGTGGCGAATTTCAAGGTAGAGTCTGTTTGCGACTGTTTTCTTAAAACTTTTCTGAGGCTCTCAACAAGCTGCTATTTGTATTTTGCCTTTTGTCTTAAAAGGCCACGCTTATTAATGCATTTATGTAGGCAATTATTTTTAAAGTAGACCAGTAACAGATATCAAGGTACAAAAAAACCCCTCTGTCACGCAAAATTGAGTATTAAATGGCTAAGAGTGGGCAAAACTGTGTCTCTGCCACCCCGTATGCAAAAAGAAGTGACGCTATGTTATATATTATACTAAGATTTCTTACCTAAAAGCATCTGAAACCTTAGAATTCAGTCATATTCTTTATTGCACAGAAACGGTATATGTAGAGGCGAGCTTATCTCTAGAGACAGGATTTCTACGAGAAAACCTGTACGCGGGTAGCATGCCACACATTGAGACGACCGAGATGTTTGACACATGAAAGTAGTCCTTCAAACGTTGACCGAGAGACAAATACTGGCATGCTGAGCACACACAGAAACAATGAGGCACGCCACTCACCTAAAACCAAAAAAAAAAAAAGTCGCGCATTTTGAAATCAATGCTCGCAAGTATAGAGAAACGTCATTGAGTAACGAAATATGACATTATGCGCGACTGAGGTGAGGGGCGTGCCTCATGGTAGCCCCGTTGTGTCGAGTCGCGTCGCGCCCGCGTGTCCGTAGTGGCGACGACGCGTGCGCACACAACGGCGCTTCGTCCGGCGGCGGCGGCGGCGCGCGGCGGAAGTGCGGTCACTTACTAGGTCGGTACCTGGGAGAGTCATTCTGTTAGAAACACTGGTTTGTTGCGCAGTTATTTATTACCTATGTTATTATTATGATCCCACTATTTGAGAAAAAAACTGAGGGTGTTTCCTCTCCCACAGTGGTGCAAAGAAGAGCGGGGTCAAAAAAGTGTTGTTCTTCGATAATCTATGAAAATTTCAACTGTCTAGCTACCACGGTTCATGAGATACAGCTTGGTGACAGACAGACGGACGGACGGACGGACGGACAGACAGCTAAGTCTCAGTAATAGGGTCCCGTTTGGCACCCTTCGGGTACCGAACCCTAGAAAGTGAAACCCTAACCAATTCTAGGTGAACGTCAAGGCAAGCCCTCTCCATATGAGCAGGCCACGTGGTGAACCTCTCCATATGACCAGACCACGTGGTGGCATCTCCAAAGAGGACCAGACGCTCCATAATTTCGGATCCGACATATAAACAAGGGAGTCGATGACACTACTCCAGTTTGCTGTGCTGTGGTCGGATTGGCAGCGAGGGGTGGTTCGGGAAATGGCTGGGTTGATTAAATAAAAAGACGGGATACGATTATAAGTTGAATCATACTGACATTCGTACGACAACCGGCTGACTCCTAAGCCTATATTAAATAGGTTGCCTTTTGGCTACTTACGTCCGTTTTGAATAATCTATCTTTCCGTGAGCTTCAGATTACTATGGAGGAACATTTGACAGGTTGAACTGTGAAACTTATGTAAAACTTTAAACTATTAATCTGCAGATCACGGATAGATAGATAAGTTACCTACTATTTCTTCATATTATGTTTTTACCCAACACAACTTTGAAACACCAGCCACTTCGCATCCGAACCCATACCTCAGTTTTCCTACAACATGCACTACCAGCCATGGTCGTCACCATATAACAAACCCAGACCCCTCCGATATGGTACGAGACCTTATCAGGTACCCACTAAAGAGACTAAAGAGACTTTTTAGCGTCTAGGGATCTCTTTTTTGGTCCCGCAGCACCTCAAAAGGATATACCGTTAAGTTACATAAGACGGGGTGGATGAATGAAGTGAGTTGTCAATTTGTATTTGGTTTTGTTTAGGTTTCGTGTTTGGGGCGGTTGGATCGAAAGTGGTTAGATATGGTCAGGGGTCTACTGGGTGGGTCTACGGGCCATTTACGGCTCGGTGAAGATGGTGCTGCAGTGTCTTTGACCTACTGACCGTCCGTGTACACCATTTGCAGAACGGCTGAGAGTGAGCGCCGACTGTCACCTTTTAGTATTTTGACACGCCGCTAAACAAGCGATGTGCGAAAATATGGAAACGACACAGTCTGCCGCTGACTGTTATCCAAAGAAAAAGAAGAAAAGACAATGTAAACATTTTTGAAACTTCAATGTAAGCCAATGTAAACATTTTTGAAACTTCCAATTTCCTTGGAAATATTTTGAAACATATTTTAAAGCTGTATGGTCGAATTATTATTAGGTACCGTCGGGTGAAATCTAGGCCTAACTAAATTCTGACGGATGATGTGGTGTGTGTGTGTTCTTTGTGGAGGGAAATGAGTTGGTTTTGATCACAAAATAGTTTGATGAATTCTAAGTTACGTTATGGCATATTGTGGAACATATTTAATGTAAGTGTTTGCATTGTTGATGTGCCTTGTTATAAATAAATAAATAATATTGAACCTATACTTGTTCTTTAGTAAAATTATTATTTTATTTCTTTGGCATTGGTACAAATAATATTGATGAGGATGATTTTTCGTAATACTTATCTACCTACCTAGATGAGATAGAAATGTAGATAAGCAGCCACGATAAGTAAGCAGTACTTAGCAGTTAAAATACGTACGAGTATTTCTAATTGTTAGTTAATCCTAATCAGGAGTTTCGTAATTTACCGTAATTACAGCAAATTAAAACCTAATTTTAAAACCTGCCATATTCGGGGACCATAAAAAAAGCCATACAAGATTCTGTTGAACATGTGACATTGTAAAAACAATCATTTAACACGTTTAGCGCCGTCTTCTTTTGTTGAATTTAACAGTTTCGGGACAATTCACAGACCTTATAAGTGGAACAAAAGCCGTGGACTATTTAGTCCCACAATTTGTGAGGACCGATATGGTGACGGCCAAAATTGGCAGGTTGCTTAATTGTTTGTTTTTTTTCACGTGCTGGATTGGATAATACAGGTGCTTTAAAAACCTGTGTCTACAGATTTTGGGGTTCAGAAGTTAAACAAAATATGTATTTTCTTAAACGAGGTGGCAGAGGCATACGGCCTGCGATCACGACATGTGGTGTGCTTCTTAAGCAAGAGGTCCCGGGATTGACTCCCGGCTGGAGAGGAAAAGTAATCAGGTCTTGGATGTTTATTTATATGTTTGTGATGTCGCTGTTTCTGGCTCGCACGACACAGGGTGTCCTGTTGTCGGGCTAGAAACAATGTGTAATTGTAATAAATAATTGCCTACATGTAATTGTCATGCTAAGTTACTTGTATAGGTCTTTTATTTATTTATTTATTTATTTATTGATCTTAAAAAATCCACAGCTAATACAGATGAGTAAAACAAGGAAAATAATCTTAACTTTAGCCAATAACGGATTTACATTTTTGAAAGTCTGCCCAAAGAATTCCGTTTCTGATTGTTCAAGTTGCAAAACCACGACTTCCTTCGATATTCTGTGCCATTTATAGTTCCAACAGGTCGGTACACTTGACCTACTGTTTATTTGAAGCTGGATCGATGGGGAGTGGATAGTACTTAGGTTCATTTTACTCTGGGAAATAGTGCAAGCTGCTTAGAACAGCTGATGAGCTGATACGGCGTCATCTAATTGAGTAATACATAGGGTGGTGTTTTAAGAGAGTTGATAAATCAATGACAGACAAGGCTAGACCAATACGGTAATTTGCTAGGTAGTCAAATATATCTAGGAACATTTATAAAGTTGAAGCATTACGTACTTAATGGCTTGACTATTAGATTTGTTTATTTTTTCTTACCGCTGTATTTTAAAAAGCCAATTTTCTGTAAAAAAATGCAGTATTTAATGATGACGTCATTTCGTCACGTGTGTAAGTGTCTGTGTGATCAAATCGATAAAAATATCGGCTAAAGTTCTCGCACAAAATGTCTTTAGTTGTTCTTTATACCCTCTTCGATCAAACTCATTTTCAATTGGACCCCACAACAGAAAATACCCAGTGGAAGACCCAGGAAGAGGTGGAGAGATTGTCTGGAGGAGGATCTCAAGAGCATTGACAAGAAATCATCTTCGGAGGCCAGTGAGTGATAGAGCGACATGGAAGCAGATCGTGAAAGAGGCCAAGACCCTTAAAGGGTTGTAGAGCCGACGGAACTTACACCTACTATATTCTCTTCGGACATTTGCCTGTTAAATATACAAGGTGTAAATGAATTAACGCAAAATGAGAAACTACTTTGTTACGGACATAATTCTGAGCAACTTTCTTTATGAAACCGATTTGATCAGAGCAACTTTATTTTTCACTTCTCCATACAAATTAGCTAATCCACTCAGGCCAAAATGTACTTTGGACCGATGGGCCAAACAAATGACACTCTGGGTTCCACAAAACGCAAGGCGAGGTCGAGGCGTGATGAAACGTTGGAGTGACGAGCTGAGGGACCACAACAAGAACTGGTAGGAATCGGCCCAGGAGCGCGATGCATGGAAACGGGGAAGAGAGGCCTTTGCCCAGCAGTGGGATGCTATAGGCTAATAATAATAATAATATGACATTGACTACACCACGCAACTTGGTCCTATTTGAGTTCACACACAGTTCAAAACTACTGTTTTATCTATGAAACTGTCGCAAAAAAGATTAAAAAGGACAAAAAGCAATCAATAGTAATTTATTCACAAAACAATGTACTAAAATTGCCTTTTTCGTAAAAACTTATAACGGGTCTTTGGAAATATAGATTAGGGTAAACAACTACTATATTGCCGACTTACACTTTATTGTTTTGTTTTTTATTTGTGGCTTATGAAAATTGCGATATATTTTTCAGTCGTACTTACACATTATAGGAAACCACTATGGTGGTAGAAATAGTAACAGTTACAGCAAAAACAAATAGACATTTGACAAGTTTTTTTAATAACTGACGCGCAACCTTGCTTTTGCCATCCCGAGTGATAATTAGGGGTGGCACAATCTATTTTTTTTACTCGGCTGGGATTCGGACCCACCATCTTTTTCAAATCGAAAGAGTATTCAAATTTAAATGTCAGAGGATTTCATCTGAGCTCGGAATTTTTTTCGCGCTGTCAAATATCCTGCTTGAGGATCAGCACGCCTAGACAAAGTTAATAACGCTACGAAAACGAAATAACGCTACGAACGAATAGAAACGAAAACTCAAAATGTATGCGATTTGACATTTGGTGACGTTAGCGTAACGTGACGAATTGTCAAATTGCATACATAGTCTTAGCGTTTCGTGCGATCAATAATAGCGTTTTGAATCTTGTCTAGGGGGGATCTCAACAGCGCTCTGGTAATTTTATGGTTGGTAATGTTGCCAGCGTCTAAATTCAGTCAATTTGCTGAAATCGGAGCGTAAGTTGACAAGTTGGCCTCCCTGGATGCACAACCGATAACTCAAAGTTTAATTGAACTTCGGAACTTGGTTCGCTGGAAGAGATATCTTTTTAGAGATAAGCTCGCCTTTGTATTTACTTTTTGTCCTTGCAATTAATTGTGTGCAATAAAGAAATTATGAAGTATGATATTATTTATGATGCTCAAAGTCCCTCGCTCTGTCAAAGTCTAAGCCACAATGGATTACGATTCCGTGTGTAGAGTTACTTATTAGTTACTTATCTACTGTAGATAGTTAGAAATATCCTTAGCGCACGCATTTTTTTGCCTTTTCATTACCTCGGACCACTGTGCGAGAAGAAGGCAAAGACGTTTGATTGATTTTTAGATAAGTATCTTTAAAAGATTGTTTGTTCCAATGATATCGGAATTCAGGAATACATGGTTACAGCAAGTTCTAGGTAAGTAAATCAGTCGCTAGACTAGTTTTTCTGTTCAGTAAGATTACCTTTTTTAAATAACTAGAATTCAAAGTCTCTGTTCACCAAAGCCAACATCAGTATCTACCACCCTATTCCGATCTGAGGTTATCGGGAGTTCGATAACCTCAGATCGGATCAGATGCTTTTACCGCCAATAATTCTCGTCCTGGCCAAATGTGTCGCCCTAAAAATGACCATATAAGTAATGCGTGGTCACAGCTTAATACTGGTGGCCGTTTCTGGAAACCTCACCTGATCGGGTCAACGTAGGCGATGATGAGACCTGCTTTCTCCTTGATACATCTTCGATTCGAATCATCGATTCGAATCATCGAATCGCTTCCGATCATCTCTTTTAGATATTTTTTTTCATAATATTGTTCTTTGAGCAACAGTCGTACCCATTTCAAGGGGTGGATATAACAAAACAAAAAGTAAACTTTAGAAAAAACCGACTTCCACAAACCCTATTTGATTAGATTGAGTTTAATACTAACTGTAACCCCTTATCCCCCCCCCCTTGGGGAATTAATTTTGTCAAATCCTATATCAGTGCTACCCCACACGACTAAGGAACCCCTGTACAAAGTTTCATGGCTCTAGGTCCACCGGTTTAGGCTATGCGTTGCCTGCCCGTCAGCCACGCATTGTATTTGTACCTGGTATTGAGCAGATCTGGTGGCCATATGTGGTCTTCATCAGCAGTTCCGCATCACAATATTATGCTATGTGCATTTGCACGAGTTATTATGAAAAACACAAAAATCACTATAGGTCTGCCTATAATATTTGAAGAGTTCTCTCGATTTCTCCAGGATCCCATCATCAGATCCTGACCTGGTGTCAATAGGACCACCCTTGAGGTATTACCTATACGCCGAAAAAAGATTTGTTCAAATCGGTTCATAATTGGCGGAGTTATCGCGTAACAAAAAAAAAAAAACATACGGGTCGAATTGAGAACCTCCTCCTTTTTTTGAAGTCGGTTGAAAACTGACTAATAGGTAGGTACTGACTTCTTAATCTAACCGTTTGTTAATGTTAGAGACAAGGTGTGTTATAGTTATAAATCTAAGTATAAGTTTGAAACGTCTATCTTTGAGTCGTTGTGTGTGTGTGGTGTGTGTTTGTGGCACCCTCGCGGTCCAATTTTCGGTAAATGGTAGTTGACCTACTTGCAATGTTTCTTATAAAAAAAAACTGATGCCATGATTGTAAAATCGAAATTTAGGTAGGTACCTACAGAAATAAACAAGTGAACCAAAGAAAGAAGCCAGCAACATTTTGGACTTTAGATTCATTTATTGTTTCTTTCCAGGCCTTATAAACTGAATCCAGCAACCAATTTCCATCGAAATCCTTTTCCTGACGGGTTCCTGAAAATCATGAAAATGTGACTACTAGTGCCATCTGTTGCGGTTATTTGGTGATATGTAGAGAATAATGCAAGTTTGTGGGATGATGATATTGATTCGTTCATTTAGTAACAGATTTATTCGTAAGATGGCGCTGCTTTACTGAGTACAGAACTTCGAAATGTGGTTTTGTGGAGTTTTTGTACTTAACAATAATCTTATTAAATAAAGAATTTTTGAATTGAATTGAAAATAACCGGCCAAGTGCGAGTAGGACTCGCGCACCAAGGGTTCCGATCACACTTGGAAAGCGTAACACGTGTAACTAGGTTTCCACATAAAAAAATAAAGTGTGATATCATCCATGTAAACCAAATTGTTTTTTTTTAGAAAGACAGAAATTTGCAGTTTTCAGATTTTTCCCTTTACTTGTGCTGTAAGACCTTGCTTCCTGCCAAATTCCATGATTCTAGGTCAACGGGAAGTACCCTCTAGGTTTTGATTCCCTTGCGAATATCAAGCAATTTCAGCAAAATTGAGACATATGTGGTATCTTTTGATTGCGTTGATCTATACTTAAGTTTAATTTTCTCACAACTTTAAGAGATCACAGACTTGAGATTACTCTATTCTATTAAGTATATTTTATCCTACAAAAGTCTATTATGTTCCTACTATAAACCCTTATTGCACTTTTAAAAGCATATCTACATCAATAAAAGTTGACCCAAATCGGTATTCAAACCTACAAAACCCTACAACCGGTAATTTTATCAAAATTGACCAATTTCAGTAGTCACCACACGCCCACAGGCACGTAATTACACAAATCGATTATATGCATGTGTGCGTATGTGTCCAAGAACAAAAAACCTCACTCGCACCGTGGTCAGTTATGTTGGTTGGATTGGAAGCAAATCACAGATCATTGAAATTCTATCAAATATACGACAAATAAATAGTACCTTTTACCTTTTATTAAACATAATCTATCGTATAGGAAATCCTTTTTTTTACGCTCCTTCTCACGCAAATTAAAATTCGGTTCCAGTCCTGGGGGGCAATTCTGACGCTAGCGAGATCATGTCCATGGTCGAAATATCGATTTTGAGATACCGAAATCTCTAACCAAAACAAGAAAAAGCTATTCTTACGACAAGCCTTTCGACCAACCGAGATATCTCGACCCGTTTTCGATCAAAATAAATATAAATCGAGTTCATTTTCGACGGATTTAGGCGGTGTCAAAACCGATATCTCGACTCAGATGAACTCGATAGCGTGAGAATCGGGGCCTGGAGGGCAATTCTCGCGCTATCGAGATCATCTCCATGGTCGAAATATATGGGTCCGAGAAGTAATTTTACCCATTAGAAGTTCTAAAAACCCTCCTCCAATCCGCACTGAGCCAGCGTTGTACAGTATGGCTCAATGTTACCCTTAACCGGGTAAAGGCCTGTGCTCCTCAATGGGAGACATGAATGGACTACATTTACTATTTTACTTTACAGATGTTCCAACGGTTATGGAAAATACCGTGAGGAAACCTTCAATCTTTCTAGATGCTAATCAACATAGCCCCTTGTCACGTGCCCCTGCCACCCCGTATGGGAAAAGGCGTGACGCTCTGTCTGTCTGTGTATAGTATCATAGTGTCTCTGTCGCAGTTGGTTGGTCAAATCAGACACTTAACTAACACCCTAGACCGTTAATTAAAGAACGACATTTAACAATTTTGATTTAAATAAAGCATCGTCGAAAATGTCTTACCGAAAGCCAGCGCAGCGTGTTGGTTAAAACAAGATGGCGTCACGACAACAGCTGATTACTTTCAGAGTCTATCTTTTTGGCAAACGTTGTGCAACCTTGGTTTGTTGTGTTCAGTGGTTTCTAGTTACAAATTTTGCTATTGGTGTAATTGTAAACATTTTGTCGACTCCGCCATGATTATTTCACGATTAGTAGTTTCACAAAACCGAATTGGTTGCTTTAGGTCACTTTCTGGGCCAATACTAAAGATAGGTTGTGTTAGGTCACAACTTTATGAACCACCCGGAGCCGAGCGAAGCGGAGCGGAGCGAGGCGACCCTATGTAGTTTCACAAATCCGAATTGGTTGCTTATTACTCTACTAAAGTTGAAATGCGTCTTGTAGCCTAGGAACATTAAGACAACTCGTTAAACGTTTCGTTCACTCACTTGTCTGACGGAACTTTAGCGACGTGGTTAAATGTCGATCTTTAATTAACAGTCTTGTTAGTTAAGTGTCTGATTTAACCACCTAACTGCGACATCTCAATCAAACATCAAATATGGGGGGGTATATTCCTACCCCACTAAAGAGGTAGACACAGAGGTCATGGTAAAATGGTTGTTGTTCGTTTGAGGTCATTGGGCTAAGGGGGTATGCATTATGTAGTCGTAATCAATGGTTAAGGTGTCGTACTGATTGCCAACGCTACAGAACTACTGCATATTTTATAGTGAAATGCTTTGATATTTGGGTGGATACGTAAGTGATTGATTCTGGCTAGACTTCTAGCTGTTGTGTTGGGTCATTTTGAGGGCAGGAAAGGTAGGACAATAATTAATTTTTAGTTACATGGGGTGTAGGTGATAGATTTGTCATCAATCATTGATGACACATTGTTTTATAGGAAACTAATACTTATCTAATCAGTCCTACCTAAAGAACTTTCCACTCCGTTTATGTTATAATAAGTATGCACTTTATACTGTGTGTGTGTCCGTCTGCTAACGTTCCAGTGGGTGAACGGATATGAATGCGGTTTATTCTAATTAATAGTTTAGTGCGTAGATTCAGCCACATTTTATTAATATCGGTGCAGTTGCTCAAAAGTTATCAGCTTATCAATAAACAAGTGAACGATATTTGTTTTTAGGGTTCCGATCCTTAATAAATGAATAATTAATAATTAATATTTAACATGACAATGCGTAATGTGTGCTAATGTGTTGACATGCTAATTAATCTAATTATTTTTCTGACATTTTATTACATTATTTAATTCATAATTCTCATTTAATTTTAATTTTAATTTAATTTTTTGTATGCCTGGATGTTGTGTTGACATGCAAAATTTCTTATTTTTTACATGTTTAATTATTTTTCTTATTTTACTAATGTATTGATGATTTATTTATTTGTATGCCATACGGCAGGACGTAAGAACACCGTAAAATATAAGATATCTACTATACTACGATCCACAATAAAAATTCTAATTTCATCACTGTTGTCCGTCCGTCCGTCTGTGCGTGTGTCATGACCTTTATCGAGAACGCGTTGACGTATCAAGCTGAAAATATCAATTGCTTAGTTATATGTATAGTCGCATATATGTATATAGCTGTGAAAAAAACAACCTTCTAGGTCAGCGCAATCGTAAGCTACGATTGATTTGTAGGATTTTCATAGTAATCGCAATGTACCCAAAACCTATAGGGTACTTCCCGTAGGCCTACAATCATGAAATTTGGCACACAGCAAGGTCTTTTAGCACAAGTAAAGGAAAACATCTGAAAACTGCAAGAATCTGTCTTTCTACAAAAATATTCAATTTCGTTTACATGGATTTATTTAGTTTTTTATGTGTAATGCTCTCCAAGTGTGATCGGAACCCTTATTTATTTCTAAGTTTTCTAAATTGTGTCGCGTGGGCCGTGGGCGAATGCAATTTTTTCAATTTATAAAAGTAGTTGAGATAATTCTATCAAGTCAGGCACACTACAAAATTAAAAACCACACTTTAGCCATAACATGCATTAGATTTCACTCGTCGTCGATTGAGTTGAATAATAAGTTTAAATCATAAAAAAGTAAAAAAAAATAATACTTTATACTTTATTGGACAAAAACAGAGTACAGACACTTAATAATGGAAAAAAACATGTACAAAGGCGAGCGTTATACTTTGCTTTGCTGCACATTTTAGTTGCTGTACCATGGGGTCTTTCCAGGTTTAACGTTCCATCGACTTTGTCATGGCCCGTCGATGGCGTGTCAGTGGCGTGTGGGTGGCGGCCTCACTGCTCCACAGCCACAGGGTAATTTGTGGTGTAAGCATTGTTTCACTGTCTGTCAGGTATTGGGATGTGGCGGTCTTGATCGTTATGGTGAAAGGTGCTTCCACGGATTGGTTTCCGATATGGAATTCTGGGTTTCTTTGCTCCATCCCTAAGCCCACAACTTCCGAACGGGCGGTGGTATACAAAACATATTAATATTATATTGACGTTGACGAAGCAATATGGTCAATAAAAAAAGGAGATCATTCACGGTCCATAAATTTTTGGGCCAAAAGTGAAAGTGCCGGCTACAAAAAAAAGTGTAATATTCGGATAGAACACACAAATCCTAGTTTTTTTTACTATAATCACACTTAACTTGTTTTAGACTATAAAAAAAAACCATGGAGCGAACTAGTTGAAAGTGATAGTAAAATATACTAGGATTTGTGTGTTCTATCCGAATATTACACTTCTTTTTCTGGCCGGCACTTTCACGTTTGGCCCTAAATTAATAATCTCTTTTGACTTTGACTTTAGAAAGGTTTTTTTTTATGGAAATTAGAAGAGGTTGTTAGGGATTATTCTTGCATCTACCTATATAATGAGAGCACCAATTTTTTAGGGTTTTGACCACTAATAATACGGGACCCGTAATAATACACTGCTTTCAGATCTGAGCGTTGTCTCAGCAGAGTCACAATAACGCTTTAGATCTATCATCGGCATGCGCTTGAGATATCTCTCAGAAGATTGTTTTATAATTACATGCCTTATATAATTTTAGCGACGTCTAAAACAGCAACATCCAATACCCACTAAAACTTGTCATTCGTCCATTTCTTTGATACATTCAAAAAATCTTTCCGCATCAGAATCAATAAAATTCCAAAGTATCAAGACTCCGCGTACTAATGTCACTATTATTGTGACTAGGAAAAAAGGCTCGCGGGGTGAAAATAACCCCGTGTATGTCGATAGTAGTGTCATGAACGAGGTCTTCGCGACCGCACGGGCTTTCGAATCCTGATAGTGAAATATTTTATAGAAAAAAAAACTAGTGATTTGTATTCATTTGACTATCGGACATTGTGTGTGATGTGTAATTGGATTTTGCGTTTGAAGTGCGGAATTGAGCGGTTAATTAAAACTATATATAATTACAACAATGACTGGTAAAGTAGGTCACATCTGATAGAGAGATAATAACAGAGAAATAAGTCGGAGTTTCAATAAATGAACGGTTTGTTTTAAATGTTGTTTTTTGAGGATTGAAACGGAAGTTCCGTTTCCGCGGGAGAAAAGTTTTTAAACTTCGTGCTGTCTTTGTTATGGCTAAGATAAAGTTTTGTTTAGTTTTTCTTTTAAAACTGTGAAATGTTCAGATGAATTGTTTTGAGTTATTGTGTTTAGTTTACATTCAGGTTTTTATACAAATCTGCTAATCGCCCGGCCCAAAATGTAGTGAGAACATAACTTAAAACATAACATAGTGTCACAATTTTTTTTTCATACGAGATTGAAGAGTCATATTTGTGCCCGCCCACTTTTAGCCAATTATTCAATACTCCATTTTGCGTAACAGGACGCTAGCTCATCGCCGCAGCTTAGTGATAATGATGGATTTCTCACGATGTTTTCTGTCACCGTTAGATACAGGGTTACATAGAAAAACACCAACGGACAGACAGTTACAGTGCAACATATGTAGCCGCACGTTCAAGAGCAAGTTTGGTTTTGCGAATCACATGCGAGCACACGCCAGCGGGTCGATTCTCGCGCCTTCGATATACGGATATCGAGACCAATATTGACAGATTCCCATACGAAATCACTCGATATAGGTGTAGATATCGTATATCGAATGCGCGAGAATCATAATTTCATAATTTCTTTATTGCACACAATTAATTGCAATGACAAAAAGTAAATACAAACAGTGTACAAAGGCGAGCTTATCTCTAAAAAGAGATCTCTTCCAGCAAACCAAGTTCCGATGAGAGAGAGTTTGATATCAGCAATTTGAAAATCATGCTCCTGGAGCTGACAAGGTGTCGCCGGCGACGGATACGTCGTCGTAGAGGACATCATCATCACATAGAAAAAGTGGTTCAAAATGTTGTGCTTTAATAAGAGACCACTTTTCTGCTACGCCCTATATACTGTGGATGCTCCCTATTTGTTAAGCTCTACATCGCATCCACATAATACCCATTTAACTCTCCTAGTATAGTAGAAATGTGCGGGTTTCAAATAATGACTGCCCCTTTAATAAAGTATCCCTTAAAAGAGATAAGCTTTCTTCTCCACTTTCCTTCATTGTGATGTATTATTTTGTGCAATAAAATTTTACCACAAAGTCAAAATCTGCAAAGAAATTAATGAAATTTTTGAGACGCTCTGTTCAAACGTTCGTTATGATTAGCTAATCGATGATTAATTCACAATAGGGGCACGTGACTGGGTGAAATTAGTTGATTACTCTATTAGCTAATCGTAACCCTTGCACAGCGTCTCGGAAACCGGCCTTTAGTGTTAAAAACGTGTTATCTGTAATTAGTAATTACTAAATTTGGCGAAATAAGTAGTTTACAAACAAACATAGGGTCATGCCTTCTCCCATACGGCAAGTTCTTTGATATTTTATTTTGCGAGCCACGGGGTTCCCCTCAACATCCTCATGAGGTTTTTATCGCCATAAGAAAGTAGATAACGTCTGATATAGTTCTAATGGTGATGAAAACCATATATTGCGGCGATGGCGGCCAACCCCGCAAAATGGAGTATTGAATCACTCTGGCTTGAAATGAACATTATTCTAACAAGTATATTATTATTATCACTGGCTAATGAGCCAAGGCTCTGCCATGATGCAAAAATCTGAAAGGAAATTGTGACAATTGCCAAAAATTGCCGACGAACCCAAGTCAGTCGGATATAGCTGGCCAGCATTTTTTGAGGCCGCTAATGACCAACTTAAGTGGAAGGCTGATATCAAGTCCTGTGATCTTCAAGTAGGTATTTGGAAGTATAATTTCTTGGTAAGTACCAAGAAATTGTTGAAACGGGTAGCCATTATGAAGTAGCATTACTGTACCCAAAACAGTGAATTATCGGGCATGTCCCTTCACCCGCACAGAAAGGGCCAGTAATACGGATTGTTGGTGATATGTCAGTGTTCCTTTCCGACAGCGTTCCTAGGTCCGTATTATGAACCACTCACCGAGTTAACTCAAGCGCATGCAGATAACAGGTTTGATTTAGCGAAACCCATCATTCTTACATACATTTTAACTTTATTTATTTTTTATTTTCAGAATTCTTTATTTCCTATATTTTTACAATTTTTGAATGACTAGCAACTATTTACCTAGCACACAAAATCATTTTCTACTAATAATAATGTTTCTTCAGGCTGGAAGGCACCTTTATAAAAACTTGTACATAGATAAAAATAAAATAATAAGACATGTATAGACAAACAAATAAATAATGGTAGGTATGCTTGTTTTATGGCTAACTAGCATTTATGGCATCTTACTTAACAACTAAGACTAAATTAAATGGTGTACCTAACTACCTATCAGGTATAGATTTTAACTGAGTTGCACGAAATGATTTCGAAAAAGGTTGTCACATGTTTCTAATACTAATGGTCTAAGATATAAAGGGAGCTGGTAAATGATGATCCGTAATAATTCGGTAATCGGTAAATATTAACCGACTTATTTTGATATCCCTGGTTACACGATAATTGAACGACACCATTTTTTTTTTACGGATCATCATCATCATTTGAACAGCGATGAAACTTGGTGTTTATCAATTTATGCTAGAAAATATATCGCGAGTGGGTGTTGCCAGCAAAATCTGTGTTTATAAAATGTAAAATATGTTTTTTTTTTTAAATAGTTTCTTGTAACTCAGGATAATTAATTAGTCAGTCTTCAAACTGATTCGCAATAAATTCTTTATTGCACACAATATTGTTAACCGTCTCGCTCCGACGTCTATTGTTCTACATTGTAAGTTTGTTTGGCCTATGCCCTTATGAGACTATTAAGCAGTTACGTTAAAAGATAACACATGTACAAAGGCGAGATTTTCTCATCCCTTGTTACTCAAAATATTTATTTATTTATTTATTTTTATTTATTTATTTGCATAAGCGTACACACACACACACACATAAAACATTGAAGATACTTAGCGCTAAACATAAATAACATATAAACATATAGACACAGATAGAAAATACAGTTAAATTTAATATCAATATATATATTTTATATCTGTTTAAACATGGAGTAGGTCATGTCCTGTCATGTCATACTAATAACATCGATATTCTCATTAAAAGCTTCGAGCTAATGCTCCCCTAACCCCAATAGTTATCATTACTCGGCAATTACCCTAAAAACCTCCTGAAAAGAACTTGATCCACTTTTGGGTGGAACATTCATCATGATGAGTTGTACGTATAGTTTTGTTGAATGGCATATCTATTCGTAAGACGGCTGTTATAGTACAGTCAGCAAAGCAGATACCTGACCCCCTGTCGTATAAAATTAATAGGTCTGGAGGGTCAGCTATATGCTTGGCTGACTGTAAATCCCAGTTTGGGGTTTGGTTTTCACTGAATATATGGACAAAAGGGCTAGAGTTATTGTTATAAGTTAATTTATTTTTTATTTATTTATTGCACAAAATAACACATTTTACAATTGAAAGTGGAGAACACATGACAAAGGCGAGCTTATCTCTATTAAGAGATTCTTCCAGCAAACCTAAGTTATAACATGGCCCAATTTGTCTCTGTCACCCCGGATGAGAAATGACATGATGCGTGATGATAGGTTTAATTATTTTATTTGCTAAGTGCGAGTCGGACTTACACACGGAGGGTTCCGCACCGTCATACCAAAAAAAGTATAAAAAATCACGCAAGAAAACATGTATCAGGACACTTTTATTTTTTCAATAATTCGCGTAGTTCAAAGGGAGTATTTTTAGTATTTGTTGCTACAGCGGCAACAGATATACACATTCTGTGAACATTTCAACTTTCTAGCTATTAGGGTTCGTGATGAAGGGCCCGCTGACGGACTGACAGACAGACGGACGAACGGATGGACAGCGGAGGCTTAGTAAGAGGGTCCCGTTTGGCACCCTTCGGGTACGGAACCATGAAAAGGGTATAGATTTTTATGACAATAGCTGTCAGCAGTGCGTCGAAGTGTTTTTTTTAGATAATGTTGAAGCCTCAAGAATAGAAAGTGAAGTGTTTACCATAAATATGTTTGGACAATAATGTGCATGCGTATAAACTTTGCATCAAAAACCAGAGATTAATGGACTCTAACCAGCCATGGGGTGTGGTTCATCAGGCCAGGTCATACCGGCCCAGGAGGCCACTGCCAATGGCCATGGTAAGGCCAACGGAGCGAAGGCCAATGGTCATAGACCTGATGACGACGGCCAGGATGATCTACCAACAATGGTTCTGCCCGATACGCCTATAAGGCCTAAGCCTCGTAAGTAGTTTTCGTCTATTTAATATTTGCACCGCATTTTCCCTTATAGGGTAGCAGAGGCACAACTATGGCCACTTAAAGTCTTCACAAAATAAAAGGCCCGTTTTGACAGTTCACTCCCATGAAGTCTTAACCCCTAACGCGTAGGTAATAGAAGCGGATTTTAGGTGCAAATTGTACGCTTTGCTTGTACGCAACAGTTGGCTTTTATTAGGGGTTAAAACTTCATGGGCGTGAACTGTCAAAACGGGCCTTTTATTTTGTGAAGACTTGTAGGCAGTTATTAAATCTCCAAATTGCACAAAACACTGGAACGAAGGAATACAAATTCTATTCTATATTTATTAAATGTAACGCCTTGCGTTAGCCTTGCAAAAAATGTACTCGTTCGAATTGAAGTTTTTCGACAAAGTACGAGTAGGTAATTGATTAAATTGTGTTGATTCGATTACCCTTTTAATACCTGCCTACCTCAAACGATCTACTGAATTACGAATAGAATGTGTGTATGTGTACCACAATATTTATCTAATACTAGCTGACCCGGCAGACTTCGTACTGCCTCAATTTAATATGAACTTTATTGAATAGCAATAAAGTTCAAATTGACTCTAGAAAACGATTGACTCTAGAAAACGTTTGCATGGGAAATAGAAAAGGGCTGTTTTTAGGGTTTTCCCGGACATTATTCGATTTTTTCTCGCCTTTTAAACCTTCCTTAGGCCTCCACGAACATTTCAAGACTAAGATAAGATAAATCCGTTCAGCCGTTCTCGAGTTTTAGTGAGACTAACGAACAGCAATTCATTTTTATATATATAGATTAGTTGGTTTGAGAACGAACGAATAAATATGAACCTGGTATGCCGACTCATCTACACCCACAAACTAACAGGTAGGGTAATTTTTTGCGTCTACAGGGGCGGTTACTCACACCCTTTGAGACTTTAAGCGAACGAAACTACCCATCATGGTTGTAAAAAAACAAGTTTTGAGATGATGACTATTCTCGCCCATTAGAATTGAATGCGTAGACATTTTTGTATAAAAATAGAAGGCAATTGGCGTCTACGATTTCAATTCAAATGGGCGAGAGTTGGCCTCCAGTTACTCTTTGGTATTTTGATAGTTATTTGATTTTAAGCAGGTAAGCCCCAAAATAGAGACGTATATTGTTAAAAAAGCCGATAAGACAGCAAGTGTTGCATTAAATATTTTATTTTAAATTATTTCAATCCGGGATCAAACAATTCAACTTTTATTTCAGTTTCTGAATAAAAAAAAAATATAATAAAATAAAACAAGTCCCTCCTAGATAATCAAATAACATCGCAAGAAGTTCTTATTATTAAAGAAAACGCGGGCATCTTTTCAATCACTATAGTAGCAAGTACTCAACTCCACTTTAGTCTGTAAATAAAATTGCGATGGAAAGGAAAGTTCTCCGCTCTACAAGCTCTAGTTAAGCTACACCTTTGTTGCAAGATTCTCGTCCTAACTGCGCTTGGAGTAAGAGTGCATCGAAGTATAAAATGGGGTAGCTTGAGAATAATCTACTAGCGCGTCGCTAAGAGGGTCTCAGCTCTTAAAAAACAATTGCTAAGAGCATCCGCCTTACGCAAAGTAGAGGGGGTTAGGTGCAATTTTTAGGAAAGTATGAATTTTGACTATAACCCTCCCTTCTAAGTGCAGTGGGGTAAAAAGAAAATCTATGTATTATTGTTGGAATTTAGACACGCTCTACATACATTTTTGCTTGTTTAAATTATTGTTAATACCTGCTCTGCTCATTACATTTACATCATACAGTAAATTGTGATGAGAATTTCCTAAAATGCTGTGTCCTTTGTAAAGGACGTATATACTAGGTTAGAGGGTTGTTATTGACATGAATCACTATTCTGTCACCAGCAATAGCGTTCGAGATACCTCTAGAAGAGCTGGACTCGTCGCGCAAGCCTCCCGCCTCCCCCCCGCCTCACCTGCAGCGGCTGCTTCAACCCCCGCAGCCTGAGGTCACCCTGCCGTCCATTGAGGAGAAACTGGCTGAAGCTGAACTAAGGAGGCAGACGGTAACTAACTCTTTGTTTTTCTTCTTTTTTTTTTGCTTGTTTTTTTTTTGCTTCGCTTGTTTCTTTTGTTTCGCTTGCTTCTTTGGTTTCGCTTTCTTCTTTTCCTTCGCGTGCTTCTTTTGTTACATTTGCTACATTACTCTATTTTGTTTCAGTTTTTTGCTCTCTTCTTTTGTTTTGTTAGATTAATTAGCTTCGTTTAATTGATTTACCTCCTTTGCATCTTTTGTTAGAGTTTCTCCAAACTGAAATGAAGCGCCTTACTACTTCATTTACGATATGCGTGTGTGTGTAGATGTGGTAGTGGGGCCCGTCATTTCAGTTTGAATAAGCTCTACATTTATATCCGTGCTTAATGTTTCACTCGTGTTGTCGTTTTTTCTTTATTTTTGTTTTATTTGCTTTAACCGATATGTTTGCTTTCGATTGTTTGTTTCTTTTGCTCTCACTGCTTTACTCTAGGTGCACCTGATCATCGCTAACTTCAACCCTCGCACCCTGTGGTCACCCTGCCGTCCATCGAAGAGAAACTGGCTGAAGCTGAGCTAAGGAGGCAGATGGTAATCTCTTTGTATTTCTTCTTTGGCTTGGCTTGGTTCTTTTGTTTCGTTTTCTTCATTTCTCTATTTGGTTGTTTCACTTTCTTCTTTTGTTTTGTTTAATTTTGCTTATTTAGTTCCTTTTTTTTGTTTCCGTTATTTTATTTGCTTAAATTGTTTAATTGGTCCCTTTTTCTCATGTATTTCCTTATTTCTTCTTTGTTAAAAGTTATTTTTTTCTTTGTTAAAAGTGTTTTTCTTTGTTTCTGTAGCTTCTGTCTATTACCTTATTAGATTGTTTTCTTCTTTTCCTCTCACTGAATTACTCTAGAGAACATGCATTAGTTACTTTATCTGCCTGAGACCATGCTTACCACCCGAACATGATAATTTATAAGGGGAAACGGAGGAAAGGTCACCCTAAAACAACTTAGCGACGTTCAACAGAGAAATAGGCCACCACTGTGAGCCCAGATTGGGCGGAGCTAGAGCAGATAGCCCAAGATAGGACCAATTCAAATCTGTACTCAAAACCCTATAACCCCGGCTGAGGATGTGATGATGATTATGATGAACATGATAATTTGCTTTATACAGTCCATAGCCCAATTACCTTTTGTTGACTTCAATACCATCAATAGCAATCACTTACGTTTTCAGATACTCCAGCAAAGGGCGGCGTCTGCGCAGAAGCGGGCACAGAAGATGATGAGGACATTCCATGAAATGGATAACGTCAACTCAGAAAATGTGAGTTACATGGTGAATGTTAATGTTGCTCTTCTTCTTCTTTTTAACGCCCGAAAAAGAGGGGTGTTACAAGTTTCAAGAGTTTGTCTACTACATACGCACACACACGCGTATGTGTGTGTATCTGCCCGTGGCTCCATAGCAGTCAGGACTTTTTGGAAATGCTAGGTAGTAGATTTAACCTGTGATGGTAGGTACAAGCGACGCAACTAGCCTATAGTCGACTAAACTAAAGACGATCTTTATTATTAGACGGTATTTGTTTGAGTATTTCCATTTATGATTTTTAGGCCTTAACGTTTTTAAAACAGTCAAAGTAAACTAGTGAAGTAAAGAAGACGCATATGGCGTCTACTTCGTATGGGAAAAGTAGTGACGCAATTACGTACAGTAACAAATGCAGTGCCGTGTCTCATTTCAGGAAACACACGATCCAGAACACGAAGTCTCCAAGCGACCCACAAACCCGCTGAGGATCCCGCCCGCACCAGGAGTTTGTGAAGATAAGAACATTTGAAAGATTTGTGTGACTATGACCAAGTATTCTAATGTTAAGTGTGACAGACAAGCAGTTCTTACTTGCTCTAGTGGTCTAGAGGCGGTATACGCTACCATCACCAGTATGAAGGATAAGGACATCACCAGTATAAGGACAGAGCAATTATTATATGGCAGGGAATTTTGCACCCTCGCTATAACAATTACCATGCGATTCTAGCATGACAATCGCATGGCCATAGCTGTAATGAGGAGCTTTGTCCGTATGCATGTGTATTTTACCATGACAACGGAAGTGAAAAATTTAATACCTACCTAGATTTGATTCAAACATAATGATAAATTATGGCATGAATTTGTAAAGCTAATTCCCGCTGGACTAGCTTAATTACAACTGGTCCAGCGGGAATTAATTAGGGTACCAAATATTGTATGATCAGCTTATCCTTTTTGTTAAATGTGCTTTAACTTTTCCATGCATAGAAAGTAGCTTTAGCTTATTTTCATGTACGTAATAAAATAAATCAAAGATTGAATTGAACTTTATGTCTCAATATTAATTGACCCATACCCAATCACAATAGGCTTGTGGCCTGTCAAGTCAAAATAGATACTTTTTAAGAACTGTCAAAACGGAACTTTTGTTCCTGAGTTCTATGAAATAACAACAGAATGACGTCATGTAAAAGTGCCATCAAATGCTGTCTTTTATTGCACAAAATTGACATTATAAAATATATCTGCTGGAAATATACAATTCTGAGAATGTCAAGCCATTCTGTGCATAATGCTTCAACTTAAGACAAAGTAATAGGCTTGTGGCCAGGGTAATCCAATAAATCTAGGAACCAAGATTTATTGGATTACCTTGGCCACAGGCCTATTACTTTGAGATGCAAAGGGCCGATACACTACGCTGACACTTCAATCCAACTCGCAGAAAATACACATAGCGTCAAGCCTTTTCCCATACGGACTGGAAGAGGCAAAGCTATGTCCACGTTTAGCCAGTGACCCAGATTAATAAAGAGTTCCAGTGATTCAATTCATAATTTTCGCCGAAGGTGCAAGCCCATTGCTTTCTTCTAACCTGGGTTTTCACCTAACTTGAAGGCATCACTCTGCAGTTTTGTACTCCACTGGGTTCGCCCAATACCAACATCACACTCGTGGGCTGTTTCCAAAATCGCCAGATTCATCATTTTCACCGATTTAAACGTCTTTTACTAAGGTTTTATCTTCGAAATGAAATAATACCTCTGAAGCGACTTTTTGACAACCTTTTGTTTCACAGCGGCTACGTTCCGATTCCAATCGAAATTAGGTTAAAAAATGTGTTAAAACATTAGCGCGCTTCGAAAAGCGCCTAACACCTGACATTACATTACAGTAAGTACTTCCGGATTCGAAACGTTTATTTTTTTAACTCAAAGATATTTATTTGTAAATACAGGTGCTTAGGATCTTTATCTTTATATTTATATTTATCCTTATCTAATTACAGGTTTATTTATATACATTTCAATCAAAATAATAATACAATTTAATGAAAAAGTTAATTTAAATAGAAAAATTGAGCCAGATCACTGCCGCCGTCGTCGCTGGGCAAGGTGCCCAGAAGACTGGCGGCGTTGCCTCGCTGTATGGCAAGACTCAGCCGTTGCCCAAGGTTGCCTTCCGGTCATTTGAGGCATCGACCAGGCGCGATGAGAGTTCTTTGAATAGTACTCGCACCTCTGGGCCCCATGGACCGAGAGTTTCGACTCCAAAAGGCACAAATATGTAGCCCTGGCCAAGGGTGGCATATTTGCGCCTTTTGTTGCCTTCTGCGGTTGCCGCTGCCGCACCAGCCTTGCGAGTGGTCGCTTGTATGTGAGACTGTGCCAGCGTATCGACACAAGTCGCGTCCCACACAAGCGACCGCCCGTTTTTCCACGGAATGAGTGTCATCCCGTCCGGCCTCTTGCCATCGTCCCGCGATATTCCTGATGGTTCTAGTATCGCGGGAACGCCTGCACTGGCAAGAGCCTGGCGGATGACATCATTTAGTGCTGCATGGCGCGACAGGCGGCCCGCGCTGCGGCGACATGCCAGTCCATGGTGGCCCAGTTGGTCAACGCCTCCCCCACAGCGGCAGCGATGTGGCTCGTTTGTCTTGGCCCCCAGCCTAAGACTTACTGCCAAACTAAAAGTCGTCCTCTCCAGCAGAGTCCCTAAGCTCGCCGAGGGGAGTGTATTCAGCCAGTAACCCGACTCCGGCTCACAGGTGGCCAAGAGACGAGCCCGCTCTGTATGGATTAGACTTGATTCCACAAGCCACAAGGTTCTTTTGAACCTTAATACAGAGCGGCTCATCCCATAGCTTCTGTGAACACGGGTTTAACGGCGGGTCTAGGCTCGGGCCAGCTATGTTAGCCCAAGCGTTCCTGGCCTCAGTCAAGCACGCGACCTCAACGTCACCAAGTGACGGGTTAATGATTTTACCGGTGAGGCCTAACCTGCTGTGCACCGAGGACAGAAACGCTGGTAGAGCTACGTCTGCTGGCCTGCGGATGCCCAGGCCTCCAAGCCGGATAGGTAAGGTGGCTTGGGTCCAGCTTTTATCACTCATATTACAATTTAGAATTTCTGTTAGTGTTGATCTAATCATTTGGTCTAAACAATTTAGTAGGTCTGGTCGTTTCCAGATTGTGGAGCACCGCAGGACGTACGTAAATTTTGGAACGAAAAGACAGAATTTCACGAATGTATAGGCCATGTGAGGGCTGATGGTGAGGATACGGCTGGACGATTCGTTGAATTTTTTAATTTAGTCGTTTACATAATTGGCGTACGAATCGTCCAGCACTGGAGACGACGACGGAGAAGCGACTTCTCGTCTATTATTTTTATATTAGGAGCCAAAGAATTGAATTTAGAGGCCAACGAATGTTTCTCAGTGACTGATAAGTTAGGATTTAAGTAAAGTTCGCATTTTGAAAAATTTGGATCTAAACCGATAGAGTTGAATTTTGAGATTATATTATGTAAATCGTTGTAGACGGAGTCCGCAGTGCCTCCTAGGGTTCCATCGTCTAGGTACCAAACATTGAATTTTGAATTAAGACAGCTAATGTGGGGGTGGATGGCTAAACTGAATATTGCTGTCCGAGCGGGTCACCCTTCTGGCAGCCAACAGCGGAATGGAGGAGGTGGCCTTTATAAATGAGGTCTGATGGTTGGTGATATGACTGCCAAAGGTATGGAAATGTAGGTGTTTAGGATGTTATGTACAATTTTTGAACTAAACTATATTTTATCCTATAAGGATGTGCAATTTATTAAAAATACGATACAATAGCAATCATAAGATAAGCTTTAGGGTCTCGTTTGGCACCCTTCGGGTAAGGAACCCAAATAATAAATAATGAAAGGGTAGGCAATGCACAATAACTATTAAAATAAAACACAGGGACAAATGAAATGGACGGACATGTCCTTCAAGCTTGAGGTTCGTATCAACTCTGATCCGTTTTCTCCGGTGTTTCCACAATCCTTTTGCCATTAATCCCACGCTGAAGTTTTCCTTCATTCCAAGTGCTGCTTTTCCACTTTCGGGTTACTCCTAAGTCACATCCGCACTTTTAACATTTGTCACTAACATCGTGCTACAAATCGAGGATTATCACACATTTCAAGATTTTCAATCATTACAAAACTTTCTATGCCTGTTTATTTGATGGTTCGGACGGAATATAAAACTACGAAACTCATTCTTCGTACATGTAAACATAAAAGTCTTCCAATATTCTTTTGGCTGATGATGGTAAGTGACGTTTACAGGGGGCGCCAGCTCTGCAACTTTCCAACGATATGCGCGCGGTGACACTAGGTGGAACTAACGCTTGACGACCAATCAGAAATGAAAGGTCTGTGTTGATGACGTTTAATTACGTTTTTCATTCAGAGCCATAAAATCTTTGCATAGACTGTACACTGTACCACTTCGTACATCTTTGGTCGGAACGGGAGTAACTCCCTCCTTCACAATCTCCCCCTCCCCTGGGTAATCCCCGAAACTCGCGTCCAGTTTGCTTTGCACCCGAGGTGGCTGCTTGTCTAATAGGTGCTTGTTATTTTTTAGACGACAAGATGTACCTATAAATTGATGTAGTGAAGGCAAATGCAACAAGGACGAAGGAACTCCACCACTTACTTTTAGAAATAGTTAGTTAGATATGTAAGAGGTAATTTGAATCTAAAACTGAAATACTTATTGATGTTGATTCAGCAAGCGCCTACCTAAAGAGCGTTTTCGCACGACCGATCCATATAGTCACACCATTTTACCACACCAGTGTGACCACAGAGAAAAAATAATTCCGTAGTCACACTGGTGTGGTAAAATGGTGTGACTACGGATCGGTCGTGCGTTTTCGGTGGTATAATTTTTACACTCGATTGTCACGCATGACATCACATAAATTATACAGCAATAATCTACTTACTGATCATGTACGACGTAAACTAACTTATATCTTACACCGTGTTTCATTCACATCATTGCTTCTGAAGCTGCATCAATGCTATTTACATGACGCGACGCGACGGTGTCGATTTCATAGCGGGAGATAGAAAGGATGATGGAGAATTGATAGATCGTCTCATATTACATGAGACGGGCAAATATATAACTAACTGCTTTTAGGTGTATGCCGGGAATATTGAAATTGATGCATTAATAGGAATTTTTAAGTGTTTAAGTGAGAGGCAGGCGACACAGGCCGCACACTGCAGAGTTTACATGGTATGGCAAGCGACAATTCTTTACTTCTCAGCATACGCTCAGGCTTTTATTTTGCTTATCGTAAACTTCGAGTAAGATAGGACCTACTGGTTAATTGAGTTGGCAAAGTTACCTTCAAATAGAATCAGATTAAACACTATTATGTTAAGTTAAATTAAATTGGGTAAAGGTGTGAGAAGACTGTTACAACCTGGAGCATGATTCTCGCGCATTCGATATTCGATATCTACACCTATATCGAGTGATTTCGTATGGGAATCTGTCAATATTGGTCTCGATATCCGTGTATCGAAGGCACGAGAATCGACCCGCTGTGTATCCGGATGTAATGTAAGTATAGCCGACGACTTTAACTTTGACTAATACTGTCTTCATCTCTTTCTCGGAACCTAGCGGCACATTATTAAACGGCTCTTATTCTCTACTTACTCTTATCTCCACTTTAAAAATAACCGGCCAAGTGCGAGTCGGACTCGCGCACGAAGGGTTCCGTGCCATTATCTATAAAAAACCGCAAAAAAAAATGTATGGGAGCCCCCCCTAAATATTAATTTAATTTTAATTTAATTATTTATTTTTTAAGTAAATAATATACTCAATATATTGTGAACATTTTAAGCGTCTACCTGCTACCATTATCAATATCGAGCAAAAATGAGCAAAAAAATCACGTTTGTTGTATGGGAGCCCCCCTTAATATTAAATTTCTTTTGACTTTTAGTATTTTTTGTTATAGCGGCAACAGAAATACATCATCTGTGAAAATTTCAACTGTCTAGCTACCACGGTACATGAGATACAGCCTGGTGACAGACGGACGGACGGACGGACGGACGGACGGACAGACGGACAGCGAAGTCTCAGTAATAGGGTCCCGTTTGGCACCCTTCGGGTACGGAACCCTAAAAATTGTAAGAAAGCTCTACATACTTTATCATTTCTATATTGCTCGCAAATAACATACAAATAACAAAAGCATCTTATCTATAGCAAGGGATCTCGTATCGTATTTCTATTTCATTCAATTAATTACCGATATCGACAACGGCGTCATTTGAGTCTAGTTTCCCCTGTCAGTGGCGCGGCACCGTCCGGGAATTCTGCAGGTGTTTTGAGTTTCCGTTCAAAGGAAAATGGAATTATTGACGTCTCAGCGTTGACTACTTGATGTAGAGTAGGGTAATATAGAAGAACCATGCATTTGATTCTACTATTTACAAATGAATCTCTTTTCTCTCTTTTTTCTGGATGTCGGTGTACCATCATCGCGAGGTACACGGCAAAGGGATCGTTAGCTATTCCTGCAGTCACAACTATCCTAATTTCCAAAGATACCTCTATCTTAGTTATATCTGTCTGCAGGTATGTATTCCCTACAGTTTCACTTCTGTTCTCATTTCTTTAGATATCTCTTCCTCTGACGAAAAGTGAGCACAACGTTGCCTCTGCCACCCCTTATAGAAAAAGACGTGACGCCTTGTTTTTACGTAACCCATTCCTCTTTCTCTTCTTTGGTTCAATCTTTCTCGCATCCGGGTTAATGCCTGTGCCTCTCAGTGGAGACATGAATGGGTTTATCATTTTCATTATCATCAGCCTGTCAGGAAACCCAGTATAGGCCTCCTCATTTACGTACACGAAATTCAGTTCGTCTGGTACAATTGCCACATTTATTAATTTTATTTTACCTCTTCTTCAACCCAATGATGTCACATCTGGGCACAAGCCTCATCTTTGACTCAAACTCCATTACGCTCAGTTCCCAGTGAAAGTCGGGAGGGAAGAAATTCCACGCGCGCCTTAATTGAAAAAGCAATTAGAGAACAAGTGAGCGCCTTCAGCATTCGGAGAACTATCTCGGGATCTTTTGAGGGAAATATCGACTGAGGTCATAGAAATCACGGAATAAAAAGACACAATATAAAAAAAAATGTAGCCTATATAATTGTATATTTGTGATTAGTTAATATTGAGTATTGTAAAACTGGCTAAACCTAGGCAGAATTAGACCGCTATCTGGCTCTCCATATGGCTATTTTTAACCGACTTCAAAAAAAGAGGGGGTTATCAATTTGGTTGTGTTATGCTTTTTTATCATTTTTTATTTGTTACCTCGAAATTGGTATTATTTGTTAACCGATTTCAAAAATTCTTTTTTATATGAATTCTGGCTTTAAGCACCGATTTAGTTTATTTCGTGTAATATTGTGAATTGTTAGACGTCATTCGCATTCCACGCGGACAGGGTTATCCCCTGGTTTCTGAGACGCTGATCAAAGGTTACTATTAGCTAACAGAGCGATTAACTGATTTCAGCCAATCACGTGCGGCCATCAGCCAATCGTGTGCCGCCATTTTGAATTAACCACCGATTAGTTAATCATCACCTGTGACCTGTGTCTCAGAAACTGGGGGTAAGTAAAAGATCATGAAGTCGGTTTTTTTTAAGTTTTTAACTTGGTGAATTATGTTCTTTGTAATGCTGTTTTTGAACTACTGTTTGAAATAATCCTGCTTTAACACATATTGATTTGATTGACGATGACGATTGTTTTGATTCATTGAAGGTGACGATTGATTTGATTGAGTGACGATGGAATTTCTGCAAACAAAACAATTAGTGCTGTGTATTTGCTGCAATAAACAGTATTCTTTCAATAAATTATTAAGTGTGTGCTTCACTGATTTGTAATTGATCGGCTGACGGACTGAGTGGTGCAAGTTAACGAAGATATTAATTAACGCCATTCCAACGGTTGACTGAATGTGTGTGTACCCATTATTATATAGGTCAATAATTACTGAGCTATTGAATATATACTTAGCTAATCTTAGTACTGTACATAGTCTAAATAAAACGTATACCTACGTTTTCGAGTCATGAGATAGGCTATCCTTGTTTTTACAGCAAAAACAAATGATAAGCGAACAAAACGTAGCGAAATGCAACAGAGGTGTGAGAAAGGAGGCGAAACTGCAGGCTCGCTTGAACCTGGCTGGTGATTTCACATATTTTCCTCTTTGGAGCATTTTTCCTTCAAAGCAGGTTTTGTAGGGCGTGTCAGCATTGCGCTGTTTCAGGATTCAGCCACGCAAGGGGTGACGCCTTCACAAGTGTGCTTGGGTATTTGAGTTGAGAATGTACTTTTGCATTTTAGAAATATGTTTGATCGAACTGTGCTGCTAGCAAAGCAAAAAAGGACTGACTGTGGTCGATTCTCTAGGTTACACTGACTAAAATTACTTAACAATATTAAGTTTGACAACTCTTATGCGGACGCCATAGATTCCATTTTCGAACTGACTTTTGAATTATTTTAATGTACTGATGAACTAATTCAAAAGTGAGTTCGAAAATGGAATCTATGGCAACCGCGTAAGAGCGTCGGAGCTAATATTGTCAAGTAATTTTAGTGAGTGTGTCCTAGAGAATTGGCCCCACTGACTAGCAAAACAGAACGCGGCTGCATGTTCAGTGGGAGCCTGTCTGACAGTATATCCTTGTCGTGCTAGACCTTCATATACCACTTACTTCATATGCTAGACAATTCACCTATGTTATTATTATACCTATGTTTATCTGTATGATTTTATGGTTAATAAAACGTTTGAACTGAACTGAACTAAACAAATCTAGGACACGAATAATCAGATATAAAATATTTTTTACATAGCGTTTTAACGTAACTCACAAACGAAACTGTATTAAAACGGTTTCAGTTAATTTCAGATTAAACTTCCGGTGCTTCTTTGGAGCTCAGGATAAGCTACCTTAACTATCAACGTCCTTGCAGTATAGGCCATAGAGACCTTTTTCAGATCGCAATAGTGTAGTAACAAGTACCAGCGTATTCAGGAAACACGGATGGTTTATGCAAAGCTAAACTGTAACATGCTTCGTCGACAGTGTGCATCATACACGTTGGTAAATGTTTTACCTCCAACCAACTAAGTAATAAATTCATGGAAATTAAAGTTCTGGACACAGTTGTGGATTTATCTACATACATTCTCTTCCGTGCATTTTTCAATAAAAATAAAGTTGCTCTGATCAAGTCGGTCCCATAGCAAAAGTTGTTCAGAATGATGTCCCTAACAACCCTCTTTCGGTTTTTACACCCCTTTCTGTTACACCCTGTATAATAATGTTTAAAATAGACGTGTACAAAGGCAAGGTTATCTCTGTATATCTGTCTGTTACACTTCGTAGACTATGCAGTGATAATGACGGTTGCCCTTTAGGGAGTTCCCCAGTTGACTGACAGCTGACGTAAGCTACGAACGCTACGAAGCAAGCCCACGATTATAACCCTTAATTATTCAGCGTCGGGAGTGGGTGCTCTTGTAGAGTATGCTGAGCACAGGTAGGGTTGAAAATGCTGATTTTACCTTGGGAAAGATTTGTGGATTAATTAAGAATTTTGTCAATTCTGCCGTTTGACAAAGTTTGACGAACTCTCATTGTTTTGATTAGTTAGCGCGTAACGGAAGAGGACTCAAGCCGCCGCGCAGCAAAATAAAATACTAATAGGCCTCATAACAGGGCATTGTACACTTAAGGATCGCGCACATTAGGACGGGCCGCAGCGTGCCGGGGCAGGGCGGGCCGCATCGCCGCGCCGCCGCATACAAAATCATGCGGCCATGCGCCCCCGACACAGCGCGGGCTCCGGCCCGTCCTAATGTGCGTGATCCTTTCACAAACATTTGAATATTACAGGTGCAACAGACAGTTCCCTCTGCAGGGGATGCATGGAAGTGGACGGGACGCAGCACATGTTGCTTGCGTGCCCCTCCACTATAGAGACCAGGATCGCAATTCTGGGAGACAACAGTAGAACGTCAACCCTCCTTGAACATCCAGGCCTCCTACTTCAGCTGGTGTAGGATTTGGGATGGCTGAATTGAAGTGCAGGCGCAGGGGAAATGCACAAAGGCCCCGCTCTCGTGGGCCAGGTGCAGGCACATCATCCCCTTGGTGGAAGAAGGAGAGGACTCAAGAACATGTTTAATTCCGGGTCCACAATCGACTCATCAGACTGTCACTATCTCTTGCTCGGGAATAGAAAGAGTCAATATGGCATTAGTGAGGCCTCCTTGGTGCGTTGCCTTGCGTTGCGTTGCCTTGCGTTTGCTTTGCTTAGACTTGCATTATCTTGCCACAGCTGGGTTTTGTGTCGTCACACGCGTGCGACGACGACGTAACGCATTGTTGTGGCATATCATGGATTTTAAATGTGAAACTAAATTTGAGCAGCAGTTTGTGTAATCGTCCATAAATCTTGTCGGGATGAAAGTTCTATTCTTTCGCTCCCAGACTCCGACGCGAATGTTGCTGCCTTTGAATAAATAATCGACAATCAACTCGCGGGAAACGCGACTTTGCGAGACAGACGACTCTCCCTGCTATGCTATGTTTGAATATAATTTTATTGTAGTCTTGTCGGTTGCAGAAAAGGTCATTTTGTTTTATTGGAGCATAACCTTTACAATTCCATCGTAAAGGGAAAGGTCGTTGCAGAAAACAAGGTAAACTGTAATTTTAACAGGTAATTAAATAAACATCAAAACGAATTTACAGAGCCACCAAGTTGTCTAGATAACGGACAAAATGGAACTATTGACGCCAATATAAAAACGTCCGAAGTGACGTTGTCTAATATAAGAAAAGCTTGTGAAGGCTAGTGGTACATTTCCTCCACACAAGGCGGAATGTTAGACAGACATACGGAGGGGCATAAATATTAACAACTTTGCCCCACGGTCCTTGAATGCTAGACTAGGGCAGTAGGAGTGTGCGACATGGTCTCTGCTACGGTTTTCTCAAATAAGTGTCTCCATCTTTAGTTAATAAGTGAATCTGTAACCCTTTTTGTTTAATAAACGATTATCTTATCTTATCTTTATCTTATCTGATCCGCAAAATTACAATTACCGACTTAACGATACACCAAAGAAGAAAATAAAACTCGACCATTAGAAGTGCAGGAAATATATTACTTAGTGCAAAGTTCGTCCTATTCGATTTGAAGAAAATTTCGTTTAAAGCTCCACAGTTACGTACACTCCGTCTTCATTAGTCCAAGAGGTATTTTTGTTTCATCAGTCTTTTAGTGCCATCCGTGTCCACCTTTCAAGCCGATGCCGCCCAATCCCACGCCGTCCCAACCAAGACCTCCGAGGCCAGCGTTCCATCCCAGACCACCTAGACCAAGTCCGCCGACCCCCAGGTGCCCTATGGGGCCAAGTCCTCCCCAGCCTACAGACTTGACGACTGGGCTGCTGACGACCACGGGCACGCCGACAGTCCTGATGATGGGGATGGGCGCGGCCTTCACCATGTTGGCGGTGGAGACGGCGGCTGGTGCCCAGATTGGGCCGAGGCCTGGAAGATAGTAAAAGTAAAATAACATTTATTTACAAGCTCATTTTTGACAGCATTTAGGGCCTAGTGTATTGCCTTGAGGTACCCGGTATGTAGTACATGACATGCTTCCACTGAACTTTTTGTCGACACGCACAGATTGAGTAGGTACTATTCGAAAGAGCAGTCGTACTATCGACTGTTAGTTAAATTATCCGCCGCCGCCGCGCCGCCCTTTCGCCGTCAAGATCAAGACGATACGCCCCGACACAGTTTAACTATGGCCGTTCTCGTTGTCGTAACGGTCAACGGTGGACAAACGGCCTTAGGTACCTACTGATGCACAACTATTGAGGTAACTACATGAGGTTAGTACATAAGTAAACGAACTTTATATTTTATGCATGTGTAATTGCAGTATTATTTTGCCTAAACTTTACAAATATTACATGCATAAAATATACAAACAACACACACATAGTTTTTTATTCAGGTTTTTCCTTCTCCTGTAAAGTTCACTTTTTTGACTTATGTACTTTAGTCTGCCGACCCTTCAATTATAACATGATCTGGTCATCAGGTTTATATTTAGCAGCATCACAATCATATTAACAACACACTCCTAGTATTATTATTACTGCTCTACACTAATCTATGAGATTCTCATAGATTTGCGGTCATTGAGAATAGGAATAGCAACTTACCAATGGGGTTGGCATGAGCCACAGCCAAAAGGCAAGCCAGCTGAAAACAGAAAAGATCAAATAAAACATTACAAGGGTACTAGATTCAAAGAACACTGTGGGTGAGCTTAGCACAAAACAAAAAAGATATATGTCAACTGTCAATTGCGAATCTAACTCTCCAAAGAAAGGTTTAATTGTAATATGGTGTAGAGAACCCTAGAATTTCACTAATCAATTCATTTAATTCTACCTACACCTAATAAAGTATAACTGACATGCAGCAATATCTCTAACAAGGTATAGCCATAGATGTAAAGTCACTTAATGATCCAATAATCACGTTCATCACAAAATGAAGAGCCAGCCTTTTGCCATACGGGGTGGCACTTGTAGCCAGATCTTCTGAACTCACTTTTGCGTGACAAGGAGCTAAGATAGATAGATAGATAGATAGATAAATTCATTTATTCATAGAAAAGGTACACACACAGACACATAATAAAAAGAAATACAAAATAGAATAAAACCTGGAAGAACATAACACAAAACAATTTACAAATAAATAATCGTTTTCACTATGTGGTATTGTGAATGTACCGCGACAATGAAATGGCCCTGACTCAGCAATGTCACAGACGAATCTGTGACGCTGGTATTCTGCCAGGGCCAAATACGGACGAGACAACAGTATGCACGAGTACACATTATAATATACATTAGTATTAATTATTAATATAAAATTCCATTTATGACCAAAATGGAAACATAATAAAATATAACAAATAATTACATTGAAATTGAAATTGCATAAAGAGTGATATAAAAAAAATAACTAACCCATGGCCGTAGCTATGGTTTTCCATCACACCGTTCGAACATCCGCATAAGGTATTTGAGATAAATTACTTATCTCATCGGTAAATGGTCAACATCAGGATTCGAACCTGCATCTCCTGCAGACCACGGAGTTCTTTGCACGGACGGTTCATGCGGAAATTAACAACAATTTAACAAACAAACACACACACACAATCATGGATCAGCCATTCGGCCCCCTAGCCGATGGCATACATGCATGTGTCATCACATCACCCAGTAAGCCAAGATAAGACCGTCTGTCAGATTTTCAGGACGCTGTACAGTGTACACCCATTTGGTTTATCTAGTTTTCGGATGAATCTTTTTTTTTTTTTTTTTATAAATTTATTCAGAATAAGTTACACTAATTGTTCTTAACTTTACGTGTGGCCACTAAATCCTTGATAGGTTTAAGTGTGACCACTGTCCCCCGCTTTTACAACGTACATTTAATTTTGTTATATCGAACTACACAACACTAGAAACATAGAAACATATATCAGAAAATATAAAAAAAACTCACAGCAACCACGTAGGTGTTCATCTTGATCAGTTTCTTCAGTCGAAGTGTACTACCAGGTGGTGTTACCAACACTATTTATACTCCAATACTCCAAATCCGATTTCTTGTACCACCGAATATTACCGGAGGTGACCTGTTGTAAGTAGTGCATCTGTTGCATCAGGCGTATTTACATTTTGTATCCTTGCACTGTTCGGACAAAGGGTTTCTTATTCTGTTTTGGGATCTGGATCATTGTGTGTGGATTAGGAAGGACTGGTCACGCTATACTTCCATAGTGGCTATGGATGGAAGTGTACAGCAGGGTTACCACAACCTTTTTAGCAAGGTATCCAATCTGATCCGAAAAAAATCCATAATCGTCTTAAAACAAGTTTTGGTATGGGTAAAATACAGCTCATTATTTTACATAGCCTATAATGTGTCCCACTGCTGGGCAAAGGCCTCCCCATTTCGAGCCCACACATCTCTAGTCAGAGCTAGATTGACCCACTCTGGTTCGAACGTGTCCAGTGTCCGCCATCATTTTTTCATTTCATTTATACTTTATTGCACAAAAACATAAAAAACACGTAACATTTACAAAAAGGTATGTAAGTAAGGTATTTACAAAGGCGAGCTTATCTCTAAAAATAGATTTCTTCCAACAAACCTAGGCATAACAGGGAAAAAACAGATAAAGAGATGGAAGTCAGTGCACAATAAATGACTAAATAAATATACTTCAAAACATAATATAATAAGTATACCAAATTCGGCGCGGCGTCCGTATCATATTGGAATGAAAATGGTTGCCTGATGTTCATATACTTTGATAGTTTAGCAATCAAAACTGGGCCGGCTTAAGACGTTGTGGCTGTGGCCCCTGCCCGTAAGTACATGTTGAAACTGTATTACATTAGTAATTTACCGTTAGTACTATACGTACGTTTCTTATGGTGATGGAAAACTTCATGAGGAAATATTCATTACTACGTAGCTGCGGCGATGGGCAGGCCCCCCCACGCAAAATGGATTATAGAATATCTGACTAAGTTGCCACATTTGTGCCTCTGCCACTCCGTATGGGAAAAGGCGTGACGCTATATTATGTTACGCTCTTCTTCTTCTTCTTTGAGTACCATCTGCTATCATTATGGTTATTCGTTTCCTCGATCTTGCGGCTCGGAATATATCGGAATATACGCTCAAAGACTCGGAAATGTCTTCAGTTAACTGTAGGGGTCACGATACAATAATTATCGCATCGTACTTAGTGAACATACAGTTAGAACCTGGTCTTTAGAACAAGTTCCGATTCAAGTTTGGAGCAAATCCTGAAAAAAAAACTTTAACAATCAGAAAAAAGAGATATTTAGATGTAACCGTCGATCTTACTATAAGACGTAACATAACGTGCCTAAAGATATGGTTCAAGGTTTCTGTGATTTGACCACATTCGATCCAAACCCTCATTGATATTCCATTATTTTATTCGACACAAAACCCGAATATCAACGTTTACGATGGATGATTTCCATTCCACCTCGAACTCATCCGTTGTTACAAGTTGTTACTCGTGCAACACATCATGTGCTAGGTCGAGGTTGTATTTTTTGTGACTATGGGCACAAGTGTTGCCGTTTGCACATTTTTCAGTATTGGTCGGGACAGCGTATCCTGGGAGATCATTAAAGACCGTGTTTCCATCAAATGCTTCTCTGTTCCCTTTGATTTAAATAAAGCATAGTCGAAAATGTTTAACAACCTACCTATCCAAAACTCAGCGTTCTGATTTGTTTCAGGTTTTTCAAGATGACTTTGTAACAGCTGTTTTCATGAAAGCAATAGATGTTTTTTTAATGAATATAATCTGAAAATATTTAGCAAAGTTAGGTAAGTATGACTTTTGATCTGCTTAAGGTTATTTAGCTGAAATACGAACCTCATGACTATCATTAATCATTTTCCTAGGAACTTTCTAGAAACTCAATCGTTTCGTCCTAAGTAATTGTGTAACATGGTGTAATTTCTTAAGTACTGCTTACTTTTAAGTCTTCCTTAAGTTTGTATAGATAGATTGTAGTAAAACATTTTTAACCGACTTCACAAAAGGAGGAGGTTTAAAATTCGTCGGAATATTAGTTTATTTTTTTACGTATGTGCCCCGATTGCGCCTAGGTTATATACGCCTATATTATGGGCAGACCTATAGTGATTTTTGTGTTTTTAAAAATAATCGTGCATTTACTAATGGTAAGCATAATATTGTGATGCAGACCACACATGGCCACCAGAACTGCTCAACAAATACAATCTAGGGTACGTTCGAAAACGAGTAATAATCACTCCGAGTGTTGCGAAAATCACCCTAGAGCATTCGGTAACGACCCGAGTGAAACCGAGGGTAACCGAACTGTTACCTGACATCTGTCAAACAAACATTATTTTCGAACGGCTCAGTTTGAGGCTCAGGGGTAGGGGCAGGGGTAGGGGGTGATTTTCACTCTGACAAGTGCGATTTCTTACCCCTCAGCGTAGTTAAAAATTACCTGACAGCTGTCAAACTATGCTTTTGCTTATCTCTTTTCATTTTCCGAGTGAATTTTTAGCTAGTTCCCGAACGTCACCCTATACTATGCGTGGCTGACGGGCAACGCATAGCCTAAACCAGTGGACCTAGAGCCATGAAACTTTATACAGGGGTTCCTTATGTAGCGTAGGGTAGCACTGAGATGGGATTTGACGAAATTTCCCAAGGTTAGGGGGGGGGGGAGGAATAGAGGGTTACAGTTTGCATTTAATTCAAAAAGCATTTGACATTGGTTTTCTAATCAAATAGGGATAGGGTTTGTGGAAGTCGGTTTTTTAAACTTTTACTTTTTATTTCAAGTATTAAATGTGTTGTTTATGTCATCTTTTTTATTTTTAGATGTAAATTGCTTCTGATTTTAAATGAACTTTAGCGCAGACTTCTTTTATTTGACACGGGGTCACTCTTTAGTTATAGACGAATAGACGTGTTGCTCGAAGATTTCTGTTGGATATAGGACGTGTTGCTGTTCCTAGATTTTTCTCAAGAAGTATATTTTTACCTGCTGTAGTCTGGGCTGAATTAGTCGCCCCTCTATGTGAAAAGTGTACTTCAGCTTCCCCATACTTTTGGTATGTATTTCCTTGGAAAACTCCTAGCTTTTAATCCTTTCCCTACAGCAGCTGATGGTCTACGTCATTCTTAATAACTAGAGCCCTCGTCAGAACGTCTATGTGCGACGAGCTACGTTCGTCGAACGTTTGAGCGCTGTGTAGCGCTCTTGAAACCTCCTTTCCTCACACTGGTCTCATTCCAGGGTTTGAAGCCATTGGAGTCTATCTTTGAGCTAACCTGCATAACGACGACTGGAGAAGCGGTTGAGTCGGTGAACTACCAGTTGAGCTGATCAGCATGTCGTAGGCCGACATGCGTCGGTCATCTGCCGCTGAAGCTTACTCTACTTCCGGGCGAGTCAACGGGTGTTGTTCACGCACGAACGAAACGCAGTGCGTGACGCCAGGGTGCGCCCTCGTAGCATCGAGGTGAGGCGACGCCGCCATGTTTAACTCATCATTGCATCTCCGAACCTAGATCGAGCCGCGCGAGTTGAATTCGCTCTCAGGTTCCCACTTATCAGCAAAAGGGCACCCACACAACCTATCAGCTCTGGAAGCTGTATCCGCGCATTTATACCATATTTATACCCACAAGCCGCCAGCTGGCAGGTCGCGATTCGCCGAGTAACAAACATTCCCGCGTTCCACAACCCAGGAGGGTGAGGAAAAGGACTTCCTGGCGCTGATCTCGTCGTCATATAGCTGTGGAAATCGCCAAGATGCCATCCAGGTATCTACCTAATTGGTTCACGTTCCTAACCTCACCTTGACCTACATTTCCCATTCCACGTCATCCGCTCATCTCAACATTTCTCAATCCATCAGATCTGCACCTGTGATCTTAGCCATCACAGGTGTAATTGTTCAACCATCAATATAACCTGAACTAGAAATAAATTCATCTTTGGACCTATCTGACTTTATCCTTTGGTTAGGGCACCAGACAGCCTATCCGTTACACTTGGACAGATGTTTAGCCATCTGGTAAAATTCCGGTGAGTTTTAATTTATCTAAATGGCGGCGACATCTCTACCCCGTATGCGAAAGATGTGAGGCGTTGTCACAGTTCTATAACCGAATACTAAGGAAATTGGAATACAAATACTTACCGATTTCTAGGTGTCAACCTTCAACATGGCAACACCGGGAAGCATCACGGATGCAGACTCGTATGTAGATTTTAAAATTGCATGTCGGTCGCCAACAATAGACAAACTGACGCGGGGTGCATCGATGTATACGGAATACAATGCAGAGTCGCATTACGTGGGTGTTGGTTGGAATAAATCGCTGTTGTATTAATGGTTGTGCCTTTTGAGTATTTGAAATCATACCCTCTTATTCATAAAAGTTATCTCAAGCCTTTGATAACTAAAGTTTTGTCCCTTTCTCACAAACATAAATTTCAATGTGGAAGACAAACGAATTTTAATGGCATTTTAGCTATTATATAATAGGTTTATTGGACGTATTATGAATAAAAGCGATAATGTTTAGCTGCTGACGGACAACAAAGTCATCCTATAAGGGTTATTTTTTTTTTCTTATTATTGTATGAGGGTTTTTTTTATTTTTAATAGTTACTAACAATTTTCCGTACCATAATACGCCTATATATTACCTTTATTACGCCCACTATTATTATTAGTAAACGAACCCGTACCGTTTCATATAAGTATTGCATATCATACAGAAAAATAATCAAATAAACTACATTGTCTATTATATGTTAATTAAACCAACTAATCAAATCTTTACTAACAAATCAGTATTGGAGATAATTAAGGAAACGTTTAGGCGTTTAACTTTATGTTTACTTTTCGAAGTAATCGTTTAATTGCATTAATTAATAAGCAACTCTGTAATTAACTATAACCATTTGGGAGTTTTGTGAATTGATGATATTCTTACCATGAGTAAGTGGTTGTACATAATTTACTCGTAGTGAATTTATACACCTGTGTCATGATTCTCGCGCATTCGATATACGATATCTACACCTATATCGAGTGATTTTGTATGAGAATCTGTAAATATAGGTCTCGATATTCATATATCGAAGACGCGAGAATCATGCCAATGGGCATTTATTAAAAATATTGTCCTTTTTTCGTAAAAATGTCTTTTTCTGTAACTTTTGCGCTATTTTTATTCAGAATCTTTTCACTCTGATATGAGAAAAAAAGTGTCAAAAGGGCAGTAACACCCCATATTATATGCACATATCCCGTTATTTTAAGTGGTTTTGACGCCTCCCAAATAGCCCTCAAATGTTTCCTCAAATGAAAAATGATCTACCTTACTTACGGAAGTACTCCCCCCCAGGGCCCATTCGTTGCCATCCTGTATATTTATGATGCTGACTACAGAAATCCATTAAGCAAATGATTCGTTTATAACCTTGTATAACTTGCTTGATGGATTCCTAATCAAATGATGCTGCTGCAGTGCTGTAGCTCGATTCTGTTTCGCTTGACATCTATTCCGATACCCTTGAAAGGTATTGCGATTACGTTTAAGTAAGACTGTGTTTTTTATAGGATTGTTATATATATTTCAACATTCATCACCATCAGAAGTGGGCAAATATATTACAAAATGACATTTTCAATCTTCAAAGCGATTTGTATATGTAGCTATTCCTATATAGACATCATCATCATTGGCCTTTTCATCTTTTCAGATGTTTATTACAGCTGCTGTGTGTTCTGGGAGTCACATTTTCTCTTGTGACTGAACAGACCGATTCGGGATCTGCACTGCTTGTCACAGCGATCACAAGCAAATTGGGCGTTAGGTGGTGGAGCCGGTTGTTTTCGTGCTAGCCGTTTTCTCTTGAGATTTTTCAACCACTGTTTGTCGTGCCTGGTTCTGCCCTGGTGTAATAGGTGTCTCCATCCCGGTCTGTCCAGTGCCACAAGTTCCCAGTCACTTGGTTTTATTTTGAAGTCCTCCATGTCGCGCTTGCAAGAGTCCTTGAACCTGAGCATGGGGCGCCCGACAGGTGATGCTCGGCCAAATAGATGACGCATATAGATCTAAAGATGCAGGAATCAAGTTATGATGGTACCTATGCTAGTATGTAACTCCTAAATTGATTACAGGTTGATTGATAACAAATTTTACTGGATGCAGGCGTTCCAGTTCCAGTGTTTTGAATTATAGTGATAAATAAATCATCTTGCTTTTGGTGCAATAAAATAAAACACTTTTTAGTTAAATTTTTATTGTCTTTGGTTATACAAAAACATGGATTAGTTGTTAAAATAATTTACAAAACACATTTATTTATCCATTAATACATCGTGAATGACTAAACTCGTATATTGATAATAATAAATGTTATAATTTCCTAGGTTAAATCGCGAGATAGATATTCTTGACACTTGGTTTCTTTCTTAGAAAATCACTTCAAAATGGAATATTATAACATAGTTGAGTTTTACATAACAATAGCTATGTATTTAAAAAAAATGAGAATAAACACATTTCCTACATAATGCAGTTTATTTATTTGAACTCTCTTCATACAAATAGTTTCAGAGGTCATCAGATTTATGTTATTTTTTATTTTATTTTATATCTCTACGATAGACGACAATATTTTATTGAAAAATTCAGTTCGTTATTATAATCCCTTGGATAATGATTTGCCATTTTGCCACCCGAACCATCTGTAACTATCAGACCATGCTAAAATGCAAATACACGAGAGATCATGGAAAATATAACACAAGAATTGCTTTATTACTGGAAAATCTAAAAACCCCATGTTATGTGAGATTTATTTGTTTGCAAAATATAATTAAGTATTTTAAGTAAACTATAGCAACATGCGGATTAAAACGTTGAAGAGATACGTTATCTGTAATACATGATATTAAAAAGCTTAACACTAAAAATATTAAATATTGAATTTTCGGAAAAAAAAAAACAAAATAGACTTACTATTCTTGCACAAACATCAATGAAAAATAGTCTTTAAAACTCTCCAAAAAGCTTTCCCCATAGGAAATTAGTATTTTATTAGTCCAGATTGTAGTCACCCTATTTGTAGTAGGAGACACACACACATGGCTAGATCAAGGTATTGGTCGCAAAAACCCACACTAACACAATGCCTGAGAAATTGTTTAGGGGTATTAATTTGTATATATTTTTATGCTAGCTAAATAACATTGTTTAACTTACTTCACTGGCTGGTTTTTGGCACAGAGGTAACGATCAGAAATAGATAAAAAGGGTTTAAATAGTTTTAAGGGATGAGATTTGTACTATTTTTAACATAATTTGATGATACACAATATACATAATGCTGTAAGAGCACATTATCCTGAAATAATACATTTGTGCCCTTACCGTGAGTTGATACGAGTTTGCATTCCTTATACTACATACACTACAGACCTTTAGGGAGTATTACAAAAAATACGTTCATTGGTACAAACTAATTTACTGTGCGCTTTGACAATATTTTAGGAATAACATTATGTATTTTTATTTTATCAATTGCCATTCAAACACGAATATCGATTGTTACTTGAATATACGTAGTTATACTCGGTTGTGTATAATTATTGAATATATTTTAATATTGGATTGCACATCTTTGGTATTTAAAGAAATTATTTCTTGTTTTATACTTTTGATTTATATTTTTTTATATAAAATAATCACTATATGTTGATTACGTCATATTTTGCATTTCTACGTCTCATGGTTATGTTACTGGTAAATAACTAGAAACATAAAATATAAAATGTGCAATCAAATACCGAAAAAAAAATACTTGTTTAAAGTGACCGGTACAAAATTTTGTTTGTCTATTGTAACTTTATCCAATAAGTATGATATTTAATAAATCTCTATTACTACCACGTACATTAATATAATAAAATAGGTTAATAAAACCCCATCCACAAAAGGAACAATTTTACAACATTCATATCATATCATAATCATAACATACATAATACTTTGATGTACTTACAACATTTTATTATAATTATAAAAACAATATTACACACATTCATTTTTGTATAATAGTCTTATTTATTACTATAGTATTATATTATAATAATAATACGACATACAAATATTATAGATTTACGAGTTATTCGAATTTAATGTTTTGTATTTACACTTTAATAAGATACAATAAATCTAATATTAGAATACATATATTTAGAATTTCACTATTAAAATTTAATCAGTTTCACATTAATTTACTTTTAAGGATGTTCGACACATATATAATTATGAGATTACTCGATTTTAATGAGGTCTATTCTATATTAAGTACGAGTATTTATCGAATTTAGATGACATGTAAGTGGTAAGTTTTGGAAGACAAGTACAGCAAGAATCAAAATTAGTTGGTTAGCCTACTTACTATTCGTATTAATTGATCAATTAATTTGTAGTATAGCAGGCCAAACTTATCGCGTGTCTTGCTGCACTGTCATTTGAAATTCTAAATCAATTAAGATCGTTGTATCAATTATTCTTTTGGAATATAACAAGAAAAATGATATATTGCTAAAATCTCTATTTATTACACAACAATGACACCGACGATGACTCTAAATAAATACAGGAAGAAAGATTTGCGTAACTATCAAATCCATAACTCTAGTAAAAATTAACCGTATCATTGTCTAAGCTTTTGGAATTCCGGCATTTGGCACTTGTAGTTGTATGACATCAAGATCTATATTTTTTTACATATATATATTATAAATCATAGTCTACACAGATTGTTATCAGAATATTGCTTCAAATAGTTATTACTAAACATTAAGGTGCCACAAAAACAAGGCTTTCTCTCTTTGTAAGTTTCGATTCAGTTATTTTACACTCAAAAATACACTTAACGAATTTTAGATTATTGCGAAAATAAATCGGGTCGTAAGAAAAAACACAATTGCAGTCTACGCACGTCCAAAGCAAGTATACTTACATGTAAAATTCCTACAGTAGTCAATTTAATCAGGTAAAAATGAGGAACATAACATTAAAAGAATATTCTTAATTCGTTAAAATTTTATCCTAAAAGCTCAAACCTTATAAGAACACCATGTAGAGAAATTTTAAGGAAGTTACATGTGACTGTAAGTTTTATTTCATTTAAAACCTTTCACATCACTAGCTTATGTTACTTAAAACTTGTTACTTAAACATACCAATACCAATACCAATAACCACTTCTAGCATTAATCACTTCGTTTTTTTATTATTCTTTAAATTGATAATTTAATTACAGAAAGATTCGTCTACTAAAACATAGTACATTTTCTGAAGTATTAATTAGAATCACAAAATAATTTCATGAAATCACTAGGTAAATAAGATAAAAACTACAAATGGACGGGACGAGTAACTCACTAACTTCGAAAAACAAGAAACAACCATCGACTAGAGAACTTTTAATTTATTAATATTTTCCGTTACTTTATAATTTAATTTCACTTTTAAAAGTTTTAAATAAAATAACTCACATAATTACAACAGCAAAATATCAGGTACCAAAATTGGGCAATCGTTAGATTGGTACCCACTGCTTTCACTGAACTCTTTGTGTATTTTTCAACGGTCTTCAATTCAAACATTTATGGTTTTTTGGCTCCAACCAAGCATTGATATTTGATTGACGTCTTTTGTTTACGAAAGTACCGATTTATTGCAGAAGGGCTTCATGTTTAAAATAAAAAATAAAATAGTACGAAATACACCTTGGTCTATTCGATATCGATATCGGATATTTGAATTTAGTACACGCACAACTGTTTTAAAGTGTAGTAAATAATCTATTCCCGAATACACAAACTCAAATAAAAGTCTTACTTAAGCTGATTTCCCTTGAGAACCCGCGCCAGCATCACTTTGAGTGAATTGGCAATCGTGCAATCAAAACCAAGCTCAACACCAGCCAAGAAGAAAGTTTTACCGCTAGTTATAAACGCCCCTCGTCATAGCCTCTCTATTTCTGTTATGCCACTTGCACGTCAAAATCCTCACGTACGTTCTTCTGAAAGTCGCATTACATAGCGCGTAGCAGACCGGGTTTATCGTAGAGTTTACATAACACAACGCATAGAAAAACGACCAGAGGTAGTCTGGGATACATTTGGTGCACGCGGTTAAAGGCTTCAGCAGTACAAGGATGTTGTACGGCGTCCAAGTGATGATAAACGAGAGGAGAATAGCAGAAAGTGTCTTAGCCGCTTTCGTCTCTTGTTTTTTCTCCTGGGTCTTTTTCTTCTTCGGCGTTTTTGAAGGGATTCCCTTTCCAGCCAGCTGTTTCGGTATGATCTTCGCGTTCAGCGGTATCCTCACGTCCTGGATGTGTGACGTGCGTCTGGTCAACGCTGGATGTCCGGCCGGATGGAGGTTGAACTCCGAATCGCCTCTCAGCGGCGGCCGATAGTGGGTTCTGGCGTTCGGAGGGGATTCTTCCGAGATCATAGTTATGCTCGGCCTCTCTGCTTCAGTGTCGGCGCCTGGTAGTCTTATTAAGATCGTGTATACGGAATCAGCGGAGGCGGATTTAGGTGCGGGGGAGGCTGTGGCGTTGATGCGGGTGTTTGCGGGGAGGGAGCGGGAGTCACGCGCGGCGGGCGCGGGGGGTGCGGGGGCGGGCGGGTCGTACCCGCGCCGGAGGGGGGAGGTTCCACCGTCGCCTGCGCTGGCGCTGCGGGTTGCGTACGGGTCGCGGATCACGTTGAGCGAGGTGCATCTGTAAAGAGAGGTTGAACATTTATATGCACGTTTATTACAAAGTTCAGGCCACCCACCCCGTATGGGAAAAAGAAAAAGAGTGACTCTTTTATTGAGTGATGCATAGGATATAAAAAAGCCTTTTTATTCAGCATGGGTACCTAAGTACATGGTATTAGTCGATAAGGTTGATACTCTAGTGCGACATTATCGTAGAAAAAAACCTAAAGCAATCTCAATTTCTGCGTTGGTGCTCAATCATTTTCTCAATTAGTTTTTATGCCATCTTTTTCTGTTCTTCATATTTTGGCTCTGACTTCTTTCATTTCTAGTCCACGGCACATTTTGTTTGAAACTCAGAACAGAAAAAAGTCAATTAATTATTATTTACAATCAATGACCCATTATAAAAATCACAAACCTGACTGCATTGAACGCTTTCTGAGAATTTTCGTAAACATACTTTCAATAACACAAGTTGGTCCGTAAATCAATTAACTACCTCGATTTTACTCTGGATCGCCGGCGCTAGAACCGCAAACAGCAGCTGACAGGTAATTCCGCAGCTTTCACAGATGGTCGAGCAACGTCGATGTACATTACCTACCTGAAAATAGTTGTAAGACCCAAACACTTCTCTCTTCTCTAGTAGACGTGAAAACATTAACCTCCTACCTACAGAGACATTATTTCCGGTCTAGTATTATTATTTCGCAATTTTCGGCAATATTTCGATATTTGCAATTTGCTATCACAATTTACTGTGGTGAGTCTGCACTTTTGAGATAAGAATAAGATTTGATACACTAAAGTTAAACTGGTGGGAATGTTTGTGTTTAGAATTAGTTAATTTCTTCGTATTTGAATTTATTAAAGGCGTGTTTTCTCTCTGCCGGAGTGGCAGCTGTCGTAGAGACTGGCGTGGCAAAACCGGGGTCATATGGCTCTCAGGCTCCGTGTCCTCGGCTGACCCCCTGACGAAGAAGAAGAAGCAGAAGAAGTGGTCACCTGGACACGACGCTCTAAAGTGGCGTCTCAATAGACACTGTTGTGGCATTTCCTGGGTCGGCGTCTTCCCGGCCGGAGTGCCACCAGGCGACCAAGCAGTTAATATTGAACCAAACTACTCACTTGGCGACGGTTTGGCAACGCCGCGCTCTATGTCAACTGCTTGGATACGAAGCTGGCGACGTCGCCATGGTGTCAATGAGATAGAGCCCAAAATTCTTACCTAGACATGACGCTCTGCAGTGGCGTCTCAACAGACACAGGCGTGCCATATCCTGTGTCTAATAGCTCTCAGGCTCCGTGTTGAACCCCTGATGAAGAGGAAGAAGCAGAACAAGTGGTCACCTGGACACGACGCTCTGCAGTGGCGTCTCAACAGATACTGGCGTGGCATATCCTGGGTCTGATGGCTCCTCCTCCGGCTCCGTATCCTCGGCGTCCTCCCGGCCGGAGTGCCACCAGGCGACGCACCAAGCGCGCACGGCCGGCCAGCCGCGGAGGGCGCGGCGCGCCGCTGCCGCCGCCTGGTGGGGAAAAACAACATGTACTGTCAAGCAAGACATGTTTGAAAAATTACACAAAAAACCGCCCCAGGAATCGCCCGGCCCAAAGGTGCCCATTGGCAGCGTTACCGCGCTGAACATCGAGTGAGATGCTCAGGAAAGCGGTTGTCAAAGCCACGAAAAACATTTCCAGGGAACCTATTACTAAGTCTCCGCTGTCCCTCCGTCTGTCTGTCTATCAACAGGCACATTTCATGATTCTAGGTCGACGGGAAGTACCTACCCTATAGGCTTTGAGTCCTTACGATTACTATGAAAATCCAACAATTTTACAGCATAAACGGTAGCAGCGTTTGATCGCGTTAACATAGAAGGATGATTATTTTCACAGCCACAGATGATTATTTTTCCAGGGACCACAGACGGACCAACAGACGGACGGACAGACAGACAGACCGACAGACAGACCGACGTACTACAAAGTTATCCAAGGTTTCCTTTAAGGTAACCAGTACGCACAAACCTACGTGGTTTTTTGTGGTTCTTGCAAATGAATATGTATTATATTATGGTTTATAATTATAAAAAAAAGGTAACGGCCAATCACAAAAGACATAGATAAGCAAGCATAGAACTATGCAATCCCTCAATAAAACTGCATCAAAATTGTCCTGTCTATTTGAACATTTGCTGCTAATGGCACCTATAGAGTTGCAGACATGCTGTCCATTTAATATCCAACTGAATCATTTACACAAAATACCATATCTCTATTTACAAGCCGACAGAGGGCGTGGGTGCCATGTGCCAAATAGTCCCCAAAAGCTGAATTTGGCACTCTGCCAACTCAACCACAACAACACTCTGCACTTACCGCAAAGAAAATCATACCTTAATACTAACATAATAAGAAGACCCTTAAATGCACAGATCCAGTGGCATTTACAGGAAGTTTAATAAAGGAAAATGGTCTTTGCACCGTCAGTGATAAGGTTTAGTTCAGAGGTCTGGAAGGCAGCTAATAGTTGGGGGCATGGATCTAATATCAAGTAAAACTGGAACCGCCTATGGAAAATCAGTTTTACAAAAGTCTGTGTTAAAGTAAAAAAAAAAACAATAAATACAACAATGTTTATGCAATCTAACTGTTGTCTTATCAAACGCACACATCACTAGGAAATACATTTGTACTTTATTTTAATTTTAATACACGTAAAATGATGATTAACCGAGCTGAGAGATTGGGTGTGTGACTTTCATCACACTTAGAATAAATTTTTTCGAGGTCTCGATCACCTTCGGTTCGCAAATCTGACATAAGCTCGGCGGGTTTTTAAAGAAGAAGTTTACGAGGTCACATGGCGGCTCCATTGCTAATTGTTCTGAGGCGTGGACACTCTAGTAACTGGAGTCGGAAGCAGCATTGTGCGGTATGTCACCGGAATTCTCAGTCGTTTCGGGCTGAGTGCAACTGTGATTGGATTTCAAGTTATAATTGGCACAGTCCGAGAAAATGTTATCGATGTGTGGCATGGGGGTATAGGTCTCGCTCTCGGTTGAAATTGTATTTAGAATTTCTTGAAGCCGAATGTATACTTCATGTTTCGTAAAATGTAACTGCGCTCATTTCCCTAGTGAGATAAAGCACCAGCTTGACGATTATATCTGACAGATAGAGGGCGAGTTAGCACTTCTCCGAACAGAATTATAAAGGTGGGAACTGACCAACGTTACGTGGTGCAATGTAACATATTACGCAGCGAATATTCATGCAGTCAGTACGTAGTGTTACAGGGAAAGTTCATACAGGACTGCATGAAAGCTGTGTTTAACCCAAATGTTACTGGATTTTTTTTAATTGGATCGTGATTTTGAAATTTAACGCTTTAAGATAAGTTTCAAATCCTATGAAACAAAATTGATCGTTTTAACGATCGGTAGTAACATTTGGGTTAATGTTACATTACACCTCATAACATTGGTCAGTTCCCACCTTAGGGATAGGGATATTTAATTGGAACTGAGTAAGACATACGGCCGGTTTCCTAGGCGCTGTTCAAAGGTTATGATTACCTAATACCGGCCGATCACGTGCCGCTTTCAGACAATCAGTTCACGTGTCGCTATTTTAAATTGATCATCTATTTGCTGATACCACTGATACTATAATATTACACTAATAGTCATTTAAAAATTTTGAACAGCGCCTGAGTAACCGGCCGTTAGAATAGGCTTATGGCCAAGGTAATCCAATAAATCTAGGAACAAGTCTTAAGTTGAAGCATTATGTACAAAATGGCTTGACATTCTCAGAATTGTATATTTCCAGCAGATATATTTTATAAAGTCAATTTTGTGCAAAAAAAGACAGCATTTGATGGCACTTTTACATGACGTCATTCTGTTGTTATTTCATAGAACTCAGGAACAAAATTTCCGTTTTGACAGTTCATAAAAAGTATCTATTTTGACTTGACAGGCCACAAGCCTATTACCCTTTTTGAGTGTAGCGTAAATAAATAATCTCAAACTTAGTGCTAACTGGCGTCTTAGCTGCAGGGGCCTTATGCTACATCGACACCGATTTACCAACTCGCACTCATAACGGTTGTGTTCCCACACACCGCATTACACGACCGAACCGACTCAACACCGATCCAACGTTGTATGTAGCTGGATTAGAGCCTGGCGTGTCGCCAACACAGATCTGACAGGTGCTGGTAAAGCTGAATAAAGGCACACCGCAAGCGGGTTGGAGGCGGGCCGGTGGCGAAACGGTTGTCAATGTTGTCAAATGTACGCTATCCAACGATCTTCTTGCTCCTTAAGTTGCGTAGGGTAGCACTGACATGGGATTCGATTAAATTAATTCCCCAATTGGGTTACAGTTTGTATTAAACTCAAAAAGCACTTTTTTTTCTCTTTTGGGTTGACTGCTTCATCGCAATCTGAAGGATAGGGGCCTTCAATAATCAATGCGGTTCTCCGGCTTGCACCGATCCCTGGTTTACGGCTGGGTGAGACCCATCGGCCTCCGTCCCCTTTTGTTGTTTTTTTATTGAGCTGTTAAGTCAGCCCAGCTCCAGGACGTTTTTTCGCTTCAACTGGCAGAATTTAGCAGCACCAGTAGTGACCAGCTGTGCCGCTAGTCCGTTTGGGTGGTTTCTGAGCCTCTGCTGATAGCGCTTGCTAAGTTCCTCAATTTCCTCTGTTACTGTGGGATATTTTAGATCATGCCAGTGCATTTCTTTGTTACTGATGTACCATGGTATTTTTAGGATCATCCTTATCATTTTCGTCTGAAATCTCTCCAGAATATTGATGTTTGTTTTTGATGCATCTCGCATTCTCTTGACAGTTGCGAATTCTAAAAAGCACTTGACATTAGTTTCTAATCAAATAGGGTTTGTGGAAGTCGGTTTTTTTTTAAGATTATTTTTTGTTTCAATTATTGCGGTGACAGTTGGAACTAACGCTTTTTGACAGATTCGTTGCGTTAAGTTTCGTTTAATTAGCGCCCCTGTAAACGTCACTCATGCGTCAAAAGATCGCTGATTGTGGGCCAAGTACATAGGGGATAATATTACATTTGATCATAACTTTTTTCTCCCGCTAGTTACGAAGTTACTTTCATACAATGAAATTATGTATTGCGAAAGACCTTTCTAATGATATAGGCCAAAAGTTTTTTTTTACATACAGGCACATACATACTACAAGGGTGGGTACACTTTTACCTATTGTTCTTTAGCGACAACTTTGCCTATGCCAGCCTGTATGGGAAAAAGCGTGACGCTGTGTTCTAGCTATTTCAGAAAGATTCTCTTTCCACGAAAACTCACCGTTAAAATATTAAACGCAATCTTCGCCTACTCGAAGCTCAGCGTTAAAAGCGCAAAATGCACACAATTTAAACTTTTAATTTGGTTTGCGATTCTCGCTAACTTCCCGAGCGGTATTCAGACGTGAGTGAATTAGGCACCTTCAACTGAAACCAGAAATACCAACTTTACGCTGAAAAGTTTAGACACGGTTTCTAGAAATACCAGCTTTACGTTAAAAACTTCAGACACGTTTCTTCGCGTGGAATGCGCGTTGATTTGATACAACTGATTGGTGCGTTTACTTTGCGATTTGTTGTTTTTTTTTCAAATTAAAATGAACGAAGGTAACGTCACGCCTTTTCCCATACGGGACGTCTAAGTCACAGTTGCGCCTACATTCAGCTTCGGATGATGGAGGCTGATGTAAAACTTAGTGGGAAATCCTTCGACCAATGATCGAAGGGGAAATCATTAATATTTTAGAGCTGCGACGATGGGCTAGCTCCCTGTCACGATAAAGTGACATAATTAATAAAATATCTATGTCTGTTCTACAATTACCGTATTTACGAAAAATTCAGACTTCTGACTCTCTTCCTTTTCGTCGTCGGGGATAGAATCGCATGAATCACGCAGCTAGTGGGACGCTAGCCGTATTCTCACACTTATAATGCGATTAATTTCACTTCCGTACCCGTAGGATGCCAAACGGGACCCTATTACTAAGCCTCCACTATCCGTCTGTCTGTCTGTCTATCCGTCAGGCTCTATCACCCGAACCGAAGTAGTTTAAATTTTCACAGAATGTGTATATCTGTTGCCGCTACGGAACAAAAACTGAACTACATGAAATATTGAAAAAATGAAGGTGTCCCCATACAAGAAACGTTTACTGTACTCGAAAATGGCTGTACCTATTCGAGTAGTCCTTACCTGCTGCTCCCTCCACCTCGCTCCGTCCTGCAGAGCGCCTCTGACGTGGTACACGGAGTCCGCGTCACCAGACTCCGAGCGCGTCCGCCCGTCCACCTCCCGCGTTTCGTCACTAAGGAGGGAGATATCAGGAATTAGTTTAAATTAATATCACGTAATATTATGTAGTGACTTTTCACCGCGTGGTAGAGGCTGAATTGTGTAGTAGTATCTTTTATGTAATACATTTATCTAATCTCTCTGCTCGAAATCTTCGCGACTCCCAACCCAACGTCGAGATACAACGACGTACAAGGTCGTATAAGGTCGTAGATGTGGTTATGCGGGTCGCAAGGTTAAAGTGGAGATGAGTGGGACACTTGGCTAGGAGAGACGATGGCAGATAGACCAAGGTGGAGACAAAATGGTGACCAACAAGGGATTCGTAGGTAGACCGAGACGCAGACCACCATCCCGTTGGTCAGATGACATCGCCGAAAGTGCACCGGGAAACAGGGGATCAGGGTTTGCCGAGAACCGCAATAAATGGCGTAATGAAGCCCTCTTCATTACAGAGGCCTTTACTCTACAGTGGGTGTTGGAGGCTGGATAGATAGATAGATCTTTAATCCAAACTTCGTCGAAACTTTGTCGGAAATTCGACAAACCCGTCATCAACATGTTTTTTTTGTGTTTCCGTGATTTTGGGTGGTCAGTGCTATATATCACAGTGTATATCACATAACCATTCGCTAAGTTTAAACCTTTCAGAACAATAAGTAGGTAATACTTAGGCTGGATTTTACCAACGAAAGAGTAACTTTTACTCGAGAGTATATCTTCTACTTTTTCATAGACACCCAGATCAGATCACCTCATTTTGAACTGTCATTGTCATACAAGTTATCCCCGGGATAGTTATTCTCGTATATATTTTTGTTGGTAAAATCCAGCCTAAATAGATTAAATCTTCTGTCTAGAATACGTATATACATTACCAATGTCTTAGATCAAGCCTATTGGTAGGCTACGAATATCAATAAAACTATGATTATTTTCGTACTTCAGAGCTTTACGAGTAAAACGCATTACTGAGCATAAAGAGTTTAATCAAAATGACATATGTATAGGCAGATTAATGTTTTCAGCCGCTGGCCTCAGGCCAAGACTTCTGTTAGTCTGAATAAATACAGATATTGTTACGAAAACATGTAAAATGCAAGTTTGCATGATTTTGCGTAAGGGTCAACTTGGTCATTGTTGGTTTAGGCTTGCATATTTATACAAAACATAGAATCACGCCTGCAGAAGCACCGTCAGTCAATACTCCTTTTGCGTAACAGAGAATTTCGCTGAAACTACAGCTCTCAGCTGACACAACTAACCAACTAACTAACTAACGGGTTTGTTGCGTTAAGTTGCGTACCTAGTGCAATTTTCAATCAATCAATTCAGTTTAGCCATACCAGTAGGTACTGTGAAAACAGACACATATCAATCAACTAGCTGTAATACATTAATTAAGGTAATAATACGTCGTTAGCTTAACAAAGTTCAGTGTTCTCGCCCGCAATGGGACTCTCATATTATAAAGCCCACCTCCCATTCAATTTTAATTGCATAAAGTATTTGTTTATATCCATTAGTGAATTTTATACCTCTTTCGAGTCTCATTTTGATTGAAAGCAAAGTTGAAAGCCAGAAAATTGTATGCGCTAAATGACGCCCAAATAATATGGAACACCAAAATCGATATGCCGCAACAAAAGCTCAAACAAATTGTTAAAAACTTTTTGAGATGATTCATCCTGAAAATGATCCGCCCTACAAAAAGAAAAATCCGCCCGTTGCACAAAGTCTTATAACTAAATGAGGTTCACGCCAAAATATCCCTTAAGTTTAAATCAAATACATACCAAAACCATAGAACAGTACTCCACTTATCGTATCGTATATAAGAGCCCTTGCGAACTCTTATTTCAAAACTTTTTTCGGTACCAAAACGCCCTATCTTGATAGCCATTTTCAGGCAACACTGAACTTTTTTCTAAAGCCGTAAGTAAGGTTTTCGTTTCTTACCATACTTAACCGGGTGTGTCAGCCAAGAACAGAATATCTTAAGCGGTATAACTGAAAAGGGTCTGAAGGCCTTTATCTTGAAGTTGCTAAGGTGTAAAATGGCGTGTATGAGTGGATAATTTTCACGACTGCTCGAATGGATTTTCCGAGTTTCCTGTTCCGCCGGCTTCAGACTCCCGGACTCGCCAGGAATTTCGAGAACGAGAATTTTCGAGAAATTCCATTTTTGTCACAAGGAGAGTTATCCTGGAGGTGAATAAGATTTTAATTGATTTTTCTAAATTATTCGCCGCGTAAACTCTGCTTGGTAATCAACCATCATTGTTCCATCCTTGCACTGTTTATTATTTTCTCAAGTATCTGCACGCTTACTTTGACTTTGACCAATTAGTAACTGCATATTTACGTTTGTGTTACGCGCACTCGAAAATACGTTACATAAAATTAAGCCTGAAACTATCAGAAAAACCGTGAATAACTAAGTATTGAATAACTGACTTTGTAAGCGGAACTATGGTTTCATTTACCCCGCGAAGTGGTAAAACTCTGTTGTTAGTTTGTAAAACTCAGAATTGTAAAACGAAAACGCTCGCAGTTTCGAGAATTCCCGGGTTGTCTCGCCGGGGATGTGGAGGCGACATACGGTCCGAACTAGAGCAAGGGAGTGAAATACGAATACGAAAAGTAATGGAAACATGTTGCCTTCGCAAATCCAGTGTCCGCGCTGTAAATTACTACATACAATCACTACATTGTCCTGTAGACTCAGTTCGTAACTTCGTGCGAGCGTTCACACCGATCAGTCCGATCGATCACTCGTGTCAAGATTTTTAAGAAATATAATACTTATTTTAAATGTTCATCGTCAGGAAACCTTCACGGGTAAGGGTACCTTCTTAGCAGTGTCCCCACCTTAGGGTATTTTCCCCTAGATTTAGGGGATTTTTGTACGTTTAGGGGATTTTTTAGGGTATTAAATTGTTTAGGGGAATATTTAGGGGATAAAATAATATTTCGGGGATTTTTTAGAGAAAGTTTTGATTTTCAGCTCGCAAAAGAATATAATGCCTGACTGCGTGTATCCGAACGTAACTTTGTGTGATGTATAACTCCTGTAATTTAACTTGGACAGCGTTTCCTGTGTGCGTCTCGCTCTCTCACAGTCTGTCTGTTTGTTAGAGAGCGCGACACACACAGCAAACGCTGGCCAAGTTACATTCTGGGAGTAATACCGTTCTTTATTGCTCGCAAGAATAATAATATATTTTTCTCTTTCGCGCTTATAGATTTGTGCACGCGGAAGGGAGATGTCGAATACGAATAATGCTTTTGTTTTTTTTGTGGCCAATGACTTTGTTTTGTTTGACAGTTTGACACTCTGTCGGTGTGCTGAGTTTGTTTGTGTTTCGTGAAGAGTTTTTCGTTGCTTTATCTTCATAATTAAATCCTTGTTCTCAATAAAAAAGTGAGGAGGGGTGAGGAGAAATGAGTGCTGGAAGCTCCAAATCCAAATATAAACAAAAATATTCTCACCAATGGGAAACAGACCCTTTGCTGAAAGGTTAGTATCTTTCGTCAGTGTCCACCAGACTTAGGATTTTCGCGTTTGGTGACCACGGACGTTCATTGATGTCGAATACCCGTTATAGGGTTTGAATTTTATTACCATGGCATAAGGTTCAAAATCGCGATGCGTCAAAAGTATGGTGAATAACGGGCAGTTCTTATATCATCAAAAGAAAGGCTGCTGTTACTATTCTTAACAGTATCCATTAGATACGTTCGGATTCCAATGAGTGTCGCGTGTATTGTACTGGAGGCTAATTCTCACACATTTGATTTGAACGCTTTGAATGCGCATTCAGTCAGATGTGTGAGAATTACTCCTGATGCTTGCTGCAGTCACCACATTGTTCATCGTTCTATAAACTAAAAAGTGTAGATTCTTTCATTCATTCATAAAACCGAATGAAGTGAATGAAGAGAGACGCTCTCACGCGAACGCGAGCGAGGTTCGTTTGCGTTCGGGCTCAGTATTACCAGGTGTAAAACGCTTACCCAAATATGGGGAAATTTGCTACCTGAGGTAAATCCGTTTTTTTTTCAGATTGGGTTGCTCCAGATCCTGCAGGAGAAAATGGTGCATATTGCAAATACTGTCACGTCTCTTTACTACCCCACAAGAAGGGCCTACTATATCATGCTAAGAGTAAGAAACACGAAAAAGTTGTTTCTTTAAATAAAATAGCAAAATCTTGTAAACAATTAATGTTTACGAATGCGATTCCAAATGAAAGAAAAATTGCCGAACTGAAGATAGCTGCTTATATTGTTGAACATTCTTCAACATCAAATGTTGATCACTTGGGTGAAATCCTCCCCAAACTGGACCCCAAGTCTGAAATATTGAACAATGTGCAGCTACATAGAACCAAATGCACCATGTTAATAAAAAATGTTCTGGGTCTATGTATGTTTCAAGAACTACTAGATGAAATTGGGAACTCTCCTTATTCCATCATTGTAGATGAGACTACCGATATCACAACCACAAAGGTGTTATGTATGATGATCCGCTTTTTTTCAAAGAAAAAGAATTATGTTGTTACGACATTTTATAGAATCGTCAAAGTCACAGATTGCGATGCAACATCTCTTTACAATTTAGTTTGTCAAACTCTACAAGACGATGGACTTCGTATCGAAATGTTAGTTGGCATTGGATTAGATGGGACCAACGTCATGGTGGGACGAAATCATTCTCTTGCCGCTCTTTTGAAGCAAAAGTTACCTGATCTGATCGTCATAAAATGTACAAGTCACTCCTTACATTTATGTGCGGAAAAGGCGGCAGAGGTTCTGCCACGCCAACTTGAATTTCTGACACGTGAAATACACAACTGGTTTTCCTACAGTTCCAAGCGTCTGGACAAATATAGAGATCTATACGAAGTAATGAATAATAGTAGGAATCCAAAGAAAATTGCAGGTTTCTGTGGAACTCGTTGGTTGGCGCGATACAATGCCATACGTACAATCCTCGATCAGTGGGAAGAATTGAAACTTTTGTTCTCACTGTCGAAGACAGAAGACAGATGTTACATGGCGGAAAAAATACATGATATAATGAGCTGCCCTATATTCAAATGCTATCTTACATTTTTGAGTGTGCAACTGAAGCCTGTAACAACTCTCAACATGTTGTTTCAAAGTGAAAATGTGGAACCTGTCAAATTACTGGAGGACGTTTATTTATTATTGAGAGGAATCTTACAAAAACTGGTCGTGCCCTCACAGCTTGAAAGAGTTAATGACAAAGATTTAATAACATTCGACTTCAAAAGATATTTAATGCATACAAGTGCGATTAATCTTGGATATGAAACAGAGAACCTATTGCGTGAAATGAACGAGACTGATAAAAGGGAACTTCGCCAACGTTGTCAAAATTTCATGGTTACTTTGTGTTCAGAGGTGCAAGAAAGAACTCCTCAACATATTCATATATTAAAGTCTGTATCATTGCTGACGCCACAAATTGCCACCTCACAAGCGAAACCTAACCTGACACCTTTTCTGGAAATATTTCAAAGAGAAGAGGTTTATGGTAACAAAACTGAAGCAGAATCTGAATGGAACAATTTGCATCACAAAAATTGGAAGAACACGTCATCTTCCAGCGTACAATTTTGGGCCGAGGTAAATGATGATTTAGATGCCGGAGGAAACAAGAGGTTCGGTGCCATTTCTAAATTTGCTTTAGCTGTATTGACCATGCCATTATCAAATGCTACTGTGGAAAGAGCTTTTTCCATTTATTCAATCATAAAAAGTAAGCTGAGGAACAGATTATCGCTTGAGATGTTACAACATTTGATGCTGGTAAGGTACAGCTTAAAACTAAATTATAAGTCTTGTGTTACATTCACCCCAACAGACGAAATGTTACATAAATTTACAAATGATATGTATGATTTTAAGAAAAAGAAAACAGAACAGTTGGAATTGGAAATCCAAACAATGGATGCCTTCCAAGAAATAATATAGTACTTATGTGATTCACCTCAAATTGTGTTTTGTTCTTAGAATAAATGTTTAGGGGAAAAGTTTTTGGAAAGTGCCTAATTTAGGAAAAATTTACGAGGAGCCCGGGGAAAATCAAAATCAGAGGGTGGCAACACTGCTTCTTAGATACTCCATACCATAGCTGCGTAGATCGACTAGCTCCCTGCCACGCAAAATTAATCACTGTTATTGGAGGGTCCCGTACGTAGGCGCCTGTGGAAGGCGCGAAGCACGCTTGCGCGAAGCACGCTGAGTGCTCGCTAGCGCGAATGGTCGTCCACGCGAAAGGTCGCTTGCGCGAAAGTACGTAGTCGCGTAGAACGTCAATAGAATACTAGAACATTAGAATTTGAAATTCAAAAGTGTATGTAATTATGACAGTACGAGTAGTCTAGTAGGTTTTATATTATCTTTGAAGGTAGATAAAGGTAAAGTTTGGCAAATGTTTGCGTTGTGATTGAAATGTTTTTCCCCATTAAAAGTCACTCCGGGATTATAGAGTCAATACGGGTGTAAATAAGGGACAGAGCTAGACAGCTCCTTAATTAATAAGGGGGTTATGGGTATAGGGTGATCGCAGTTAGGGCGTAGGACCATTAGCCATCAGGGCCTCAAGTCCCGTACCGCTACAGCTACAGCCTCCCAGTGGTGTAGCGATTGCTTCAAAAATACAGTAAATTACACAATCGGTAGTCTGGTAAACAAAAATGGCCGCCTTCGACGCTATCGGCTCCACAATAGCATTGGCGTGGCAAATTGGAAGTCCCGTGTGCTAATGGCTCCACAGTGGCTGTGGCATGGCTGTGACTGTCAAAATTGATATACTGCAGCAATACGTATGCCGAAAACCAAAGACAAACCTATCGATCGATCGATTATAGAGGAAAGTGGCAAAGTAATCTGTGGTGGAGGGTGTATTTGTGTCTGTGTGTCATTGCTAGAGCCATTCTGTTGATGTTCTGTTGATATTCTATTCAATGTAACAGTGGACTAACACGGCTGGCAACTAATAGCCATTGTATAGCCGTATTATATCGATGGCGTGGCGATGGCTTGAAACTTTAGAGACTTGACACCCTGCACGATTTCGTTAGTTACGTGCTTGTTACGTGCTACATGCGTGACCCAAACAATCTACACTTAAGCTACTTTACCTACCTACCTTACGTTACCTACCTAAATGATTAACAAACGCATATTCTGATCTCCCTTCAAAACAGTTTGATACTAACCAACCCATATTTGCAGCATCAAACCCACTGGACATACAGAAAGAATACACATCGCGCAGCCTACTAACAATAGTACATAGCATGAAAGCAGCTTCCGACGCAAACTTGGAACAATGGCTGTCCTGCTCTGTGATATATCCTTCCGTGGGCTCCACTATGCGAGGGACAGAGATGCTATCTGTCCGCGGGGGTTGTCAGTAGTTCTATGCGTAATAGAAATCGCGGGATGACAGGCGACAATATCGCTCTCTGTTGTCTGAATGGGACATTCAGGCTGATTTCAGAGGTTCGCAACTAAAATATCTAAAGTATATTCGTATTTAAAAATACGTTTTTTGACATCCTGTCATACCAGTAGTCCGAACATCTAAATGTTTGGACATTTTGGATGTCGGAGTCGTCGGAGATGTCGGACTTAAGTTTATTTCATTAATGGCACTATGTTCGCTGGCTCTTTTTATGTAACAAGCATTGTCTCAATATAATAATTGTAAAATATATTGTTGTTGATTAACACGTTGAATGCCGGAACAAAAAGCTACTTTTCCATTTAGGCCATGGGAGACACCATGGTCGGCAGTTCGGCTCACCATACTCGATTTTTGCTTCGCTCCCAGGGCTTTTTGAGTTCCGCCCACAATGCCCAATGTGACCGCTCGGGGCATTCAACGTTTTGATTGCAAAGGAGATCGGCTAACAGCTATCCACAGTCTAATAATAATAATAAACACAGATTTGGAATTAGGTTAGGAGAAATTTATAATTTGTACTCATGTTTAATACACATCGTCTGATAAAGAACACCCAGTGCCTAGACAAACTGTAAATGGTTTTTTGGCACTCTCTGTAGTAGTTAAGTTTTTATTATTTGTTATATAAATAAATAAATAAAACCATTCACGGTCCATATATTTTTGGCCCAAAAGTGAAAGTGCCGGCCAGAAAAAAGTGTAATATTCGAATAGAACAATTCTACATACACACAATTTCTAGTTTTTTATTCGGCCCATGGTTTTGTTATGGATGAACGTATCACGGTTTACTCACAAAGTTTAGAAGATAGCCAAAATTTAAAATTCCCGCCCAGACCGAGACGATTCTCGTTAAATGGAAACAACAACAACAACCAAACGATATCTCCAAAGAAATAATAATAACTAAATTATGCGCAACCCGATAACGGTCCCTATCGACTCGGGTCCAATTCGGGTACCCGGAATGTCTCCGATATTAAATTCTTCGACTTATTCAGTTCACGTTCAAATTCTCTGGCGAGTCGGATGATTTATCTGTGTTACGCAATTTTGAATTTAGGTATTTGGTTTTCGTTACCTAAAGTGAAGGGAAAATAAAAGGAAGTAAAAATACAAATATCCTGATAGCTGGCTAGGTAGAGTTCCGATCCGAAGGAAAAAAAGGACCCCTATAGAATCACTTCGTTGTCCGTCTATCTGTCTGTGTTAACCGCTTATTTTTTTTAAACTGGAGCTTTTTCTCATTCCGGGTGGCAGAGATCAAACTGTGCCCACCTAATAGGTCGGCCTAGGTTGTAAAAGTTATCTATAGTATATTCCATTAAATTCAGGCATAGTTGCTAACAGATGACTGATTTATTCACCATAAAATAACCAATACTTCGTCTTCTCGAAACGAAGATATATACGTGAAAGGAATGCCATGCTCCATATACTAAGAAAATGGAAAAAACACGGAAGACATAATCAAAATATGTCGCGAATATGTTAAATAATTTATGAGTCGTGTCTCGCCGTTATACCCAGGTGCAGACGGGAGTGAATTTTACGATCCTTGGGTATGAAATTACGCATTTCCATTCAATTTAACAATACCTAACCCTTTTTATTCAATATGCTGAAAGAAATAGACTGGAGACCTTGTTTTAGGTTTGGTTATTAAGTTGTTACCCTTTTGAATAGCTAAAGAGAGAGAAAAAACCGACTAAAATACTGACGTTAGAAAAAGTCGCTTGAGCGGTTTTCAGTAGTTCAGTTTTTTTCGAAGATTTAGAGTAAAGTAAAGTAAATAGTATTTATTCAAGGAAAAACGGTCCATATCAGGCTTAAAAATAGTGGTGCTGCTGCTACTAGGATAATATATAACCTGTATTTATGGCTCGCAGGCCCGTACCTCGTCCGAGGTGTTCAGTAATTCAGCTATTTAGGTTGGACATTTTAATTCGCTCGTATACCGACCAGCGTCTGTAAAACATTATAGTCAAGACTTTTAAAATGAACCGCGTTCAACTGTACATAATGTATCTACAGCTGGCCAACAATCTTTTGGCTTGCGGTGACAGGTGGAACTAACTAACGCTTTTTGACAGATTCGTCGCATGAGGTTGCGTAATAGTAGAGCGCCCTCTGTAAACGTCACTTACGCGAATGCATGTTATTTCTTACATATTTTTTGTAATAATAATAATAATAATCATCTGTCCTCATGATAACGCCTTTGCGTAAAAAAAATACATTTACAAGAAATATTATATTCTTGTAAATGTATTTTTTTTATGGTTCTGTGCAATAAAGAATATGAATATTATGAATACTAAAAGACTAAACTGACAACCATAATCTGACAGCCCTTGCGCGGTGGTCAGAGATTCTATATTCAAACATACAACTTTAATTTGTTTGCATAATTTAGTTCGTGTCACCTCCCGAATCGCAGGCAATGTTTACGTATAACCTGTGGGCATTTGTATGTATAGTACCACCGCTATCCCGCTCTGGACTTTGTAGCGCATAAACAAACAAACAGTCGTGAACCGATTGTTTTACGGACCACAATCGCACTATATTAGTGAAACTCCACCTGAACCTGACTTTACAAATATTTGAAACAAACTGAAAACTGGAAACAACGTGGCAGCGTGGAAACAACATGGAATCCTGGAAACAACGTGGAAGCCGAGTGGAAACTGCGCCTACGGAATGAAAACCGCATGTCCACCTAAGCCTTACTTAAAGTAGTATTTATGTACCCCATGGCCTCCATAACCAAAGACTAGGATGATCATAGCAAATGACTAGAAAATGTCTCCACTTGAGAATAGCCAAGTCATTTTGTGAATAGAAAGTTGATTTGCCTACTTAAGTAATTTCTTTCTCTCAAAGAAGAAAAATGTTTTAGACCCCTGATAGTTTGTTGACATTTTTTATCTCGTTACATGGCCCACGACGACGTTGACAGGCGTGTATGTTATTTATTTGCCAAAATCATGCCAAAATATTCCAACCAATTAACTTTAGTGCCAAAACAATTAACCTTCTTAGGTTAGTATGGGAAAGCGCATCCTTACATTTATATGGATGCCCATAACAGTTAACTCCTAGCTCCAGGCTAATATAAATATGCTCTAAATCAGTCCGGGCAGTGAATATGTGATCATGAGGCAACCGCAATGAAAGTAGGTACCTACATTAGGCATGCGCCCACTTTAGGCATGCGCCCACTTTAGGCATGCGCCCACTTTTCCAGATAATTAGCAAAGGGCCGTGTAAAAGGAGACATTCATATACTTTATTGCACAAAATAATACATTTTCAATGGAAAGTGGACAACACATGACAAAGGCGAGCTTATCTCTATTAAGAGATTTCTTCCAGCAAATCTAGGATGGACAGGAAATAATTGAACAACAGGTACATTCTGTAGTAGAGGTAGACATTAGTAGGAGCAGGTAGATGCAATGTCCGTCCGCCGTATATCACAGCAACTTTATTCGGAAACTTTTAGGAATACACAGTTGAAACTTGGTATCTAGATGTATTCTGTGAACCGCTTTACGATTTTTATACAAAAATTGAAAAAATAAGGGTGGCTCATTAAATATAATTACTTGCTACTACGGAAACCCTTCATGGGCGAGTCCGACTCGCACTTGGTCACTTTTTCAGATTAAAGTGTGAACATATTTATGTACCCAACCTACATTATGTACCCACCTATTCCGTCCGACCCGCAACGGTCCCGCAGAACCGTTGACATTGACAAATGAGTGACCAGTGGAAGTATTGTAGCACGAAGGACCGTTAGTAGGGTTAGAGCCAGCGCTACGTAAACTAACCTACCTCTCTAAAAGTCCGTATCTCAAGCAGCATAGTGACTACAATCGTGCATCAGTGGGTTAACTTAAGTTGAACCTATGAAGATGCTGCTGTAAGATATTGCTTCCGCTTTTTAGGGCTGAGGAAATGTACTTTACAAGGATTTTGAGGTTGCGTTATTATACAGGATGATTTTGAAAAGATATTGTATTGGTTCAGAATGATTGTACTATCATGGCACATACAAGAAGATGTGCTTATTAACACTTAAGGATTTTGGATATTTATTCCACTCTGGTCTAAATAAAAGAACGAACTTCATGTCGAAGATGATCAAGCGCAGAAAGTATCAAAGTTTTAAACTCTGTCTGTACCTATACTCTGTTTACACTCTACCTCTTAGTACATGCCGCACCATCGACCTCTCTTTCTGCCATAGGGTAGGATGGGGTGAGAGAGAGGTGAAAGGTCGCTCAGAGCCAAAGAATCTTAACGCTTAAAAAAACACAGCAAATCTACTGACCCTCAAACAACCGCTACATCGACAAAACTAACAAATCCTTAACCCATATCTTCCCAGACCTCTTAAAATCAGCCGGATTTGGCTGAAAATCGCTGTAGATGATACTAATAGGCTAAGAATGAGAAATATGAACAAAAAAAAAAATTATGACATTTAGTTTTTCAGAAATAAAACCGTTCCATTAATGGAACAGTAGGAAGATAGTCCCAAGGATTTTTACAAAGAATATGAGGTGTGTTTGTTGAAATAAAATCTAATGTAGCTTTATATAATGTTGTTTATTTACACAAATGAATCATATTATTTTATTGCTATGCTAAGTAGGTATTTTGAATTAGAAAAATTAATATATATATACTAGGTATTATTTCGTATGGAAGGCCACAAAACATTTTTCATGTAAGGCTACATTGCACTTCATGCATTTTTTTGTTGTGTTTTTGTGACAACACTCGCATCTGGTCTGTTTACCCTGCGTAACGATGTAGTGGTCTTTCTCATCGAATCTGATGCTATCTGGCACACGCTTTATAACGGCCAACGAAGATCGAGGTGATGAATGTTTAGAGCTATTGGCGACTGAATCTTTCAGAAGAAAGTATGATGTCACAATATATCGGGTGAACGACAGAAGGTCATGGGGACTGCTGTCATTTTTGTACGCAGGTGATATTTTGTACAACTGGAAAGCATTATTTACGCTGACGTTGAGGGGAAACATGAGGAGTTGCCAGTACCACCTCTTGAGTCGAATAGATACCCTGTAGCACCCAACGTTTTGGTCAAGACGGTCCACCCCTCCCATATATTTATTATAATTGATGAAGCACCTAGGTTGATCAACGTCTTTCTTTTGTTTATCACAGTAACGCTTTACTTTTCCGATAGGGTTTACGCCGCTCTGGGTTGACGCTACAGTAACTATATTGTTGTCGTTGTATCTAACCAGGGTGATGTCGGACATCGTATCTGTGCACTGGTTATAAGATCCTCTCTGAGTTTTTTTCATTTGTTTTTGATCCTTCAGAGGTGCGTTGTCTACTCTGTTAGCTCTAATAGTACCCGTAGCATCATGTCCTAATTTTTTCAGTTCTTCCAGGAGTGGTAGAGACGTGAAAAAGTTATCCATATACAGGCTGTAACTATTCGGCGGCAGTTTTGACACTAGGTCAAGAACAACAGATGCACCAACGCCAAGCTCAGGGTGGGTGTTTCCAGTGCTGGCTCCTTGGTAAAGCTCGCCGTAGATAAGATAACCAAGGCGAGTACAGATTGACCAATTTTTGTATCCAAATCTAATTGGCTTACCATGTATGTGCTGCTTAGCTCCATGTTTTCCATAGTAAGGAATCATTGACTCGTCAATACTCAAACTCTTATCACCAGGGTAATATTTCAACCATCTTGCGTTGAGCAGGTTCCACAGAGGGCGTACTTTGGCAAATTTATCACCTGGAGTCAAACAACTGTTATCTGCGACGTGAAAATAACGCAGTAGGTCTTCAAACCTATTTCTGGGCATTAGAGAAGCCACTCCTTGAAAATTACAGTCGACCTTTTGCTCCCAATACATTCGATATCTCGCGACGCCATTATATCCTGACAATAGCATTATGGCCAGAAAATGTTTTATTTCCATCACTGTCACTCTGAATCCATGTTTTCCCTTCTGATTTGCATTCTTCTCCGTTTCTGATCGCAACAGTTCATACACTTCTTCGTCGAAAAAGAGATCGAAAAACTGAACCGGATTTTCACAGTTTTCAAGGTAATCAGGAGGGCTCTCATCTTTTTCAGGTTTTTCTGGTATATCTACAGATCTCCATCTTCTAGTGACTTCAGCACGCTTTTTCTTTGTGGGTGGTGGTTTTGGTGAAGAAGTACTCGTTGAGGCTTCGGCCAATTGATTATTTGAGAAATCATCCACGAGCTCTATGGCATACTGCGATGATACAGTGGCCCTGAATTCAGCTTCAGCTAGAAGTTGGTTTTTCGACAAATTATTTATGTCACAGCCCTCTTCGTCACCACTATCTTCATCACTTTTATTGCCACAGGGTGGTGTGATGTAAATATCTGCGGCAAGAACATCGTCTTCTTCTTCCAGTTGTGATATGATTTCATTCACAGATAAACTGTAAGAAAGTAATCATAGTAAATCGTCATAGCAAAGTTGACAGAGCGTAACAGAACGTGTATTCAATAACTAGCTAAAAGTGGGCATAGTTGTGCCTCTGCCGCCCCGTATGGGAAAAGGCGTGACGCGATGTTATGATATGTAACAGAAAGGTGTAGTCATACTTTAGGGAGATCAATTCGAACCACTTTTACCATAGCACCGATTTGATCAGAGCAACTTTATTTCTCACTTCTCCATACAAATCAGGTGATCGCCTGGCACAAAACGCATGGAGAAGTGAAAAATAAAGTTGCTCTGATGGAATCGGATACGAAATAAAAGTTGTTCAGAATTATGTCCCTAACTACCCCCTAAAACATAACTACACCTTTTTGTTACAATCTGTATATATGTACATGTATGTATCTTCCTAGTGCTCAAATATTGGAACAGTCCAAATAAACACTCCATGTCACACTTTACTTTTTATATTTTGCTCAAACGTAATTATACAATAAATACTAATACTACTACATATAGATTACCTCAAAAACCAACATGCTGTGCTATAAATTATTTAAAAATACTCACGTTTTCCGATAAGCCATAATTTTCAATGTTTTTTCCTCTCACTTATCGAAATTATCTCGAAAATCCGCGCGCAATGTGAAACATCAAAAATCGCGTTTGACAGCCCATAATAGCAGTAATACCAACATTAAAAAATAAAATTATGGGCGCGTTCATTTCAAGTAGCAAAAAAATCATAAAGAAACCGTTCAATAAATGGAACACTAGGACGATATGGGGCTCCCAACCAACCAAAGACCTCCACAACTTTTGAATCTTATCTCAGAGTGATAAAGTTCAACATTGCAAGTTTTTTAAAGGCTACGTATCTAGGCTACATCTGACTCATCACTCCTTGAGGGACTCTCGATACAAGCGTCTTTTGTTCTAACGCGTGCATCTAAAATTACGTCATCGAGGGATAAGTTTCTCTATAGAAGTATTATCGAGGGATAAGTTTCTCTATAGAAGTATTATCGAGGGATAAGTTTCTCTATAGAAGTATTATCGAGGGACAAGTTTCTCTATAGAAGCACAGATACTGTAATATTATACTAATACAGATAGACCACCAAGAACAAAATATGACACCGGCGTAAACTGAGATGCTACGGATGCTACTTTAGGTCGAGGCCATTATCGCTTGGTGCAGCACCATCGTAAAATTACAAATACCAAGAGATGGCGCTAAGATATATAGGATTTATTCTAAGATAAGCGCCACCTAGAAGTATGTTAACTGCAATCATGGCGTTTAAAGTACCAATCTTACTCCTCAAGCCATCTCTTTTTTACGAAGGTTTACTAATTCTAATTTGTATGGGATGATCACCCTGTGATAGAGGTATTATAGACGTTTCAGTGAATGATTTAAAGGAATCGGATTATTGGTTCATTTTAATGACTCGTACGCCTGGATTACGAAAGTTGTGATTTCAGCCAATCACGTGCCTCTATTTTCAACCGACTTCAAAAAAAGGAGGAGGTTCTCAATTCGACCCGTATGTTTTTTTTTTTCTATGTTTGTTACGCGATAACTCCGCCAATTATGAACCGATTTGAACAAATCTTTTTTCGGCGTATAGGTAATACCTCAAGGGTGGTCCCATTGACACCAGGTCAGGATCTGATGATGGGATCCTGGAGAAATCGAGGGAACTCTTCAAATATTATAGGCAGACCTATAGTGATTTTTGTGTTTTTCATAATAACTCGTGTAAATGCACATGGTAAGCATAATATTGTGATGCGGAACTGCTGATGAAGACCACATATGGCCACCAGATCTGCTCAATACTAGGTACAAATACAATGCGTGGCTGACGGGCAGGCGACGCATAGCCTAAACCGGTGGACCTAGAGCCATGAAACTTTGTACAGAGTTCCTTAGTAGCGTGGGGAAGCACTGATATGGGATTTGACAAAATTAATTCCCCAAGGGGGGGGGGGGATAAGGGGTTACAGTTTGTATTAAACTCAATCTAATCAAATAGGGTTTGTGGAAGTCGGTTTTTTCTAAAGTTTACTTTTTGTTTCAATTATGAATAAATCGCGTCTCAATTTGTTTGCTCATTCAGTAACTGCAAAGAGGATAGCGGCACATAGCGGTCTGCAGTCTCACCATCCGAATCTAGGCCCAAGCCTACGAGACGCCTTTTTTAGTGCACCAAGATTTTTGGGACATTTCGTCATCATTTGAATAAATTGTGATTCGAACTGTTAATTTCTATGTTCTTTGTAAAGGTCATGTAGGGGTCTCACAAAAACGTAGTACATGGAGTAAATTTATAGTATAAAGTGGCACGGTCATTTTATTTCGTATTTATATCCAATATTACTTGGCAGATCATGTGTCACCAGTCTCGCCACACCACACTATATATAGTCCAGAAAAGTAGGACTTAAAATGATGTAAACAATGCCTATCCCGCAGGCAATAAACAAAACTAAAAAACTTTATGAAAAAAGGGAGACCTCGACAGGTTTTTAAACACATGTTTTAAATTGTTACGAGAGTTTTATATCATCCTAAACCTGAATTATTCCGAACAGACATAAAATGACAATAAATCTGGGTTTTACTTGTCAAAATTGTGCGATAAAGAATATGGGGAAAGTTTATTTCTACTTCTGTAGTAAAATTTTACAGAACACCATCATTGGCCTGGATGTAGATACCATTAAACCAAATAATGGTAGGGAATAAAAGTTGAAAATGATTATTGGGGTTTTCACTATAGTCAAGACAAATACTTAGGTATTAAAATGGTTGTAAACAAGAGAGAGAGACTACAAACAGATCTAAACTAATCCAAGAATAATTGAAACAAAAAGTAAACTTTAGAAAAAACCGACTTCCACAAACCCTATTTGATTAGATTGAGTTTAATACTAACTGTAACCCCTTATCCCCCCCTCCCTTGGGGAATTAATTTTGTCAAATGCTATATCAGTGCTACCCCACGCGACTAAGGAACCCCTGTACAAAGTTTCATGGCTCTAGGTCCACCGGTTTAGGCTATGCGTTGCCTGCCCGTCAGCCACGCATTGTATTTGTACCTAGTATTGAGCAGATCTGGTGGCCATATGTGGTCTTCATCAGCAGTTCCGCATCACAATATTATGCTTACCATGTGCATTTGCACGAGTTATTATGAAAAACACAAAAATCACTATAGGTCTGCCTATAATATTTGAAGAGTTCTCTCAATTTCTCCAGGATCCCATCATCAGATCCTGACCTGGTGTCAATGGGACCACCCTTGAGGTATTACCTATACGCCGAAAAAAGATTTGTTCAAATCGGTTCATAATTGGCGGAGCAATCGCGTAACAAACATAGGAAAAAAAAAAAAAACATACGGGTCGAATTGAGAACCTCCTCCTTTTTTTGAAGTCGGTAGAAAAGAAATCTAGGTCTTACTTACAATTGCATTTTTACAAAAGGGTATTATTGATTTTGAGAAAACTTTTTTGGAAAAAAAATGAGGCCGTGATAAATGAGTAGAAATTTTATTTCAATTTTGTGAAACCGATATAATATAAATTCATTTACTATAGTGCATTGTCGCGCGGAAACGCTAGCCGCCATGTCGCTCGTGACGTCACTCTGTTAGTAAAACACACGACGACTGCAAATACCAAGTACTAATTTACGTCTATGGTTACTATCGTAGTGACATCAAGTCGGAATCAAAATGGCGAATAGTGTTTTAATCAAATGACGAACTGAGTAGAAAACACGACTTTTCAAATAGAATTTTATACATTGCATTTTTATTAAAACATTTAAATACAGACTTAGATACCTAGTGTACATTTTTCCTAGGTAAATAAATAAACAGCATAAAACATACAATATTTATCAGGCCTTGGCCTCTTAAAACTCTTAGCAGGACTATTTGAACATATACAGGTTAATAGGGAGATCTCATGGGTTACATAGACATCATAGGTTTTTTTTTTGCTCGCTTTGTAATAGTGTGCAAATTTTAACATCTACCTACTAGAAGGTAATAATTGGTGGGCATCGAGTCGCATATGTGGGAAAACACATTTCCATTCCATAGTACACAATTAGTCTAAGAACATAACATACAATTTATACAGGGTAGGTACACAACCCACCTAAGCCTATTACTGAGATACCTATTGGTTATCACTCCATTGTGTGCTAAGATAAGAACCTACTTATAACATTCACCGCGATTTGATAATTTTATTTTTGGATCGGCACTAAGTCATACTAGGAAAACTTCACTAAAAGCATAGGATGAAATAATCCAGTTAATCGTCTAGTTTATGGATTAATATCGACTATTCTCTTCTAGCGTTTTGGGTATCTACCTCGGACATGCATTCTTAGATTTATTCTTACACGGGCAACAATACCGTATTGTATTTGTCACTCCTACCTTTGCTTGTTTACAATATTTTAAATAAGTGCCTAATTTTCATGACTGATCCCTGATTCTAAATACAGGATAGATATCACAGTTCCTATAGTTGAAATCGAAACATGCCCTAGATTAGACTGAGTAATGCTAAAGACATATCTGAAACTCAAAGCAAACTCCTCAAAGAAATTTCCCAAAAAGGATCTACAATGCAGCAAACGAATGTCTTCAGAATCAATTTTAAAGTGAAAACACGCCATTTTATGGAATACCCTGGAAAAGTGTCACAGCAATCTACCAAACTACCACTTCACTCAATTTGATCCTCAATACGATGTACTAAGAGCTATTTTGAACCCTCTGTCGCTATGACTAGTTTTGAGCAAATGTCTGCAAGGCTTTGCAAGCGAGAATCTATCTATCAATGTCTGTAGGGAAGCTGCAGTGGAAAATGACGTATCTACAAGGAGTCTTCAAGCAATTCTGACGCTTCTAAACAACTTTTATGGATGAGTTTTGTGTGGAATGTTTTACTGGGTCGTTTCGTAGCTAATGTGTCACGATATGGAATGCATATTTCCATCTTTTGGTAAGGAAAATGTTAAAATTGAATTCTTGTATAGCCTAATTTACGTCCGGGATCATATTTCAGAGACGTTTTCCTTATTTCCCCTTTTTGGCGACAGATATTTTAATGTTTCTCGATTGGTATTTGTATGAATGAAATGTTTTATGGATGGCTTTTAACGTACAGCTTTCCAACAGACAGTTTTGTTTAATTAAGTTACGCAGAAGTGGCGCCCCCTTGTAAACGTCACTTATGCGCCAAAATATAGTTGGAAGATTTTACCTACACTAAACGTCGTTTGTAGAGACGTAAAAATTTTTTTTTGACAAGTTACAAATACTGAAAGAAGAAACCTTTGGACAAGCGAAAGCTGACAGCTGTGGTGATATGCGTCTATACATATGTGTAAAAGGGGTGAATCTATGTGTAAGAGGGGTGAATCGTATATTTTAATGTACTCTGTTAAAAGCTTTTATTTCCGTCTTATCACACGTGTACCTCGAACTCTTGTGACCGGGGTCATTCGACACTCGAACCACCATTTTTATTTCGTTTTCCTGGTAGAGCTCGTCTAAGCTAAAATGACGCGCGTTTTTTATTTTCTTGTCATACAAAACCAAGGAGTGGGGCGCGTCATTTCAGCTTAGACGAGCTCTAGTTGGAATAACACAAGATGAAGCCTTTGTGAGGCTTCAAAAACATCAAAACATAGAATATCGGCATTTCACATACAAGGTGGCACAGACAAAGCTTTGCCCTCGCCAATTATCCAATACTCTATTTCGCGTGACAGGGAGCTAGCCCATTTCAAACAACAGCAGTGTTAATTTAATTTGTACCAAGCGACATCTGCGACAGACAAGATAGATGGACGTTCGCAATTAGTGGTTCTCTAACCCTTCTGCATATTCCCCTGGCCGGAAAAGAAGAATATTTGATATTAAAATTAGGGGAAGTTATGCTTTCATCCCTAACAATAGATGTTTTCAGACGTCTTGATGTCACCCTATGGAGGGTGTCTTACTGCTAGTCAAGACGTCAACATAAATACAAAGTCACAAACGGCACCCGGGGCCAGAATTTGAAGTAAAGAGGCCAGAATGAAATATCATTCGTGCGCAACAGAGACTTTATATCCAATTGACTGCGTCTGCGGGGGAATGCGGCTCGCCAAACGTTTGTTGTATTCAACAAACGTTCGCATACGCAACCTATGTACGATGACGGGCCGCCAGACAGTTTCGCAGCGGCTGACCAATCACAGCTCTCTTACCTCGTCCCCCGCCGCCCGTAAATTGGTGAGTTGTGTTTCAAAGGAAAATGTATCTATACGCTCTCCACTGGTAGTACTATTATCTCTTTTGTGCCACTGGATAAGTGCTCCCTGGTGCGCAACCTGAGGATGAGGATGCTTCTGCCACCCCGTATGATATGTTTACGTTTTGTTAAATAGGTACCTACAAAGGTGAAGCGTCCGTGGCCGAGCGAGCGGTATCCGCACTAGAAAAAGATCGTGTCGGTTAAGCAACATGTGGCCGAGACGGGTATTGGATGGGTGACCCGTTTCTATGTGGCATTTGTTTCAGGTGCCTACGTATTTCAGATGACACGTTAAGCTGTAGGTCCCGCCCGGCTATCACTACTCGATAGTAGTAGTCGTAAAGCTGTGTGTCAGAGGCCTTAATTGGGTTTGATAACTTCTGACAGTCGGGTTGGCCACCAGCCTGACACCCCTCCACCGACCCGCACTAAAGCCAGCATGATGGAGAATGGCTCAATCTTACTAGCATCCGAGCAACGACCCATGCCCTTCGGTGGGGACATTAATGGGCTAGGTACATATCATTATCTCTTCATATAATCAATCTCTTTATATAAATATGATGATGACTAAAGATTATAGAGAAATAAATATGTTTATATACAAATATAAAAGTAATATGAACCTAAATAAATATTTAAATTATTTAGTATTATATCAATTGAACTTCGAAGTAAGTCATAATGTAACTTTCAAGTGTCCTCCTAGAGGACACTACGTTGCCACGCCCTTGCCAGGGTCCATATTTGGTACTTTGTTAAATTTATACCATCTTTGTAAACCAGTAAGTGCAATAAATGATTAAGTATTGAGTATTATCAATACAAAGAAAATAAATATAGCACCACGCCTTTTCCCATATGGGGTTATTGCACTTATATAATAGCCAATTATTAAATAGGTCTCGATATGCGTGACTGGAGGATACCCCATCACAGCAGTTAGAGACACTGAAGGTTTCCTCACGATTGATTTGATTACAGCTTCGAGTTTTTAATACATAAGTTCGCCTTTGTATATGTCGGCGGCCGATCGTAGAATCGGGCACATCATGATGTGCCGTCATGTGCCCCGCCATTTCATGATATGCCCAAGCAATTACTAGGCACATCGTTTCGCTGTTGCGGTACACACTTCATGGCACCGTTCTGCCCGATCTTATTTTCACTGTTCTTTTTGTCTTGTGTATATTTTATTTCCTACTTGTTTCTGTTTATAATTTGTTATTGCTGTGTTTTGTGTATTGTGACAGTTGAATAAATGTGCTTTCTATTCTATTCTATTCTATCATGATGTGGCGGGTTTTAACGAAAACATGTCTTTTTAAAAGCATTATTATTCAGCACTACGTGATGTTTTTTGTGTTATACATGTCAAACGAACACGAAGACTATTCGGGGGCTTCGCTGCGCTCGCCCCCTTTAGTCTTCACCTAAGCTACCGCAGTATTTGCCTTAAGAGGTTTTATCGTTTCATGATATTTCACGTTTGGGCACTTCATGATGTGCCCAATTCTACGATCGGCCGCCGACATATGGATCTCTTTGTGCATTAGAGAGGACAATAAATTTGAATTGAATCCCCTTTTCCGTGAAGAAAACCGAACTGTTTTTAGGACTTCGCATTCCGATCGAAACGAATTACCTAAGGGGATTTTAAAGACGCCTGGCAACATTTCGTAACGAGAAAACTTTTTTTGGGGCCCAAAAGACATTTAACTAAGATAACGACAACAGAGATTTACGTGCGAAAGATGGGACGTACGCTGTGAAGGGATATGTGTGGCCTCGGGGGACGTATATCTATATTTTAAAGGTCGTTGGTTTGCTGCTGAAGGCAACATTAATTTAAATCCTGCCATAATATGACTCTGCAAATTCAATGATATTGTTAATACGGACAATACAGGGTCGTCAAAATATATAATTTTTAAAAACCTGTTAAATCACCAGATTTTTTCGAAGTTGGTGAATACGTAGAATTTACGTTTTATTATGTTGGGGTTAAATATCGATCTTATTCACCAACCAACCGCCGAGCGAGCTAAGCTCGGTCCCCAGATATTGGTTTACTACGGGCCATTAGAGTTTCATTCGTGTAAAAACTTGCAAGTTAATCACAAACATCAAGGAACGTCATACGCTTTCCAAACCTCTGCAAACTTCCCACGTCTACAAAAGTAAAATGTACTACAAGCTTACGCACACCAATCCAAACTCTTCGCGTGGAAAACTCGACGGCTTGTCGAGTTTTCCACGCGATTCTCCTCCTCAAGGCGATTCTCCTCTTCAAATGGCCATCTTTAAAAAGTTATTCCAGCAGAATTAGACACTTCCTGAATCCAGAATTTTTTTTTATAAAAAAGTCTCTGCCCGCTATGCAGTGTGAGCTATACAGGGTGACATTTAATTAGCTGACCATATTTTGGGGAATGATAACGACCCACACATAGTCGCAAATGAAATAAGTATATTTTGTCCCCCAGTACATTGCCCCAATCATTGCTGATTTCAAGTTACTATGGGAGACCCAAAAAATTTTTTCGTTTGCGACCATATTTATGTTCCTTGGGGAAAGTTCTTCATAATGATCGGTACTATCGTATATATATTTAATTTATCATATTTATTTTATAATTTGTCCATTCAACCACCACGAAAATCGACTTGCTAATTTGAGGAGGAGAACCGTCCTATCAAGAGCTCGCGAGATTACCGGTGAACGTGTCGAGTGCGCGCCAAACACAATCAAATGACATTTACATGCTGCGCGCACATTTGCTTCCACCTCCGAGTTCCCGGTGAGAGACGAGCGCGTATGTGAGACTAACAGAATTATGGCGAAGATATCGAGCTGGGATTAATAACCAGCCAAGTGCGAGCTGGACTCGCGCACGAAGGGTTCCGTACCAATATCTATAAAAAAAACCGCAAAAAAAAAAACACGTTAGTTGTATGGGAGACCCCTTAATATTAAATTTGTTTTGTTTTTAAGTATTTGTTGATATAGCGGCAACAGAAATACATCACCTGTGAAAATTTCAACTGTCTAGCTACCACGGTTCTTGAGATACAGCCTGGTGACAGATAGACAGACAAACGGACGGACAGCGAAGTCTCAGTAATAGGGTCCCGTTTGGCACACTTCGGGTACGGAACCCTAAAAAGGGGCGCGGTGCGTGATTCTAATTGCGTTTTTTTTAGCGAAATTGGGTGAGTTTTATAGGTAGATGATTTTATAAACAGCATAACTAGTAGGGGAGGTAAAGAGGGGATATTGTACGTAGCGATAGAGCCCTCTGACGGACAGACAGGTAGATGGACGGCGGACGCATAGGCTGGATTTTACCAACAAAAAGTTATACGAGAATAACTATCCCGGGGATAATTTGTATGATAATGGCAGTTCTATATGAGGTGCTGGATCTGTGGCATGATTCATGAAACCTATATTGACAGATTCCCATATAAAATCACTCGATATAGGTGTAGATCTCGTACATCGAATGCGCGAGAATCATGCCACTGGTGTCTATGATAAAGTAAAGATACTCTCGAGTAAAAGTTATTCTTTCGTTGGTAAAATTCGCTCGTAAGAGTCTCTACATTATTAATGGCTCCTTGCTACCTACAAATTGCAGGCTACAATTAATCAGCTGTCTCATTTCCGGAATGAAACAGTCGCCGCAGGATAGCCAACATTATAAATAGCTCTGCTCCTAGAAGAGTAGGTAATTAAAAACTTTACCCGGTGCACAGAGGGCGAGGATGAGGTATGATTGTTGAAGAAGAGTGTAGGGTTTGAATTACGAATTAAATTCGGTTACTATTACACATGTAATGTTTTTTGTCTTTTGGTATCGATGGATGGTGTTGGATTGATTTCTAATTGGTTTTTCGAAAATTTAATTTCGAAACATTGTTTCTGGCGGTTGCTCGGGATTTAATTTATTATGAGAAGTATAATGATAAGTATTTTGTTGAATTAATATTGAGAGATTACTCCGAGGACTTATACTTAACTAAACTTATTCAGTGTAATCATTACATGATCATGTACCTCAATTTTGGGTACTTCTCTCTGGATAAGATCAATTCATAAAAACTTTCACGACAATAAATCAAGCGTCACCTATTTTACAATGCAACCTTATATCATGCAAGCATGGCCGCAGTAGAAATGTGAAAATGAGGTTCACAGTTCATAGTCGAAGAAACAACCACTTTACTAATGGATGGCGAGGAGTGGTCATTTTATGATAATAGAAGACCACGAGTAGATATTTTATCTTTGGAGAGTTTCCTCTAAATATTTATGGCCTTCTCTAAATGATCTCGATAAACTGATTCATCATCAGTCATCATTATTTGTGCACACACAAATTATTTTTTTTATCTTTTCAACGGGGTTTATTAAGGCTGTTTTGTATGGAGCTGGGCCTTATGCCTGATCCATGCGCTAGGCAAACCTTTACAAGGGTAAACCTTTACTTTGTCATTCGTGTGACACATATATTCAAGAAATCGACCCTCGTAGACGATTCGTAACGCTTGCAGAGCTATTTGCAGCGTGCGTAACAACGTTCGTAGCAGATTCGAAACGCTTGCAACGCTATTTGCATCTTGCGTAGCATCGTTTGTGGGTCGATTTCACGTCACACGAATGAGTCTCACAGAAGATTACAAGAGCATTTTCTGTCTCTTCCGAATTAGTAGGTAGGTACCATTATATGTATGTATATAATATATATATTTATGTAGGTCTACGCATATATGTATTGTTATTTTATAAAGTTTATTTAAGTAAGTACTGTATTTTATATTTATGCTGTAATTTTCGTGTTGTTATGTAGTTTTATTGCGCACTAGGACTGTCCTCATGCATCCACATTCCTGTCCTGCCTAGGTTTGCTGGTAGAAATCTCTCTTTAGAGATAAGCTCGCCTTTGCGTGTAATATTTCTTGTAAATGTATTTTTTAAGTTTATGTGCAATAAAGAATATGAGTCTCATTCGTGTGACACAAAAATTCGTGAAATCGACCCACAAGCCGTCACGTGCACGTGTGGCTAGAGAGTTTGGCTCAGTGTGCGTAGGACTTGTACTACATTTTACGTTGGTAGTGGTGTGGAGTTTGCGGCAAACCACAAAGATCTGGATCAGACATAATACTTCTAATTCACAAAACCTTTCAAAGTCCACGGCCTACCTTTTAGAAACATCACCTTATTAATTACAAAAAACATCATTTTATTAATATTGTTTCCGCTTCGGAAGCAAGCATCAAACGCCAACGCCACAGATGTCACCATATTTTAGGTATTTCAAGATTGAAATTTAATGCAAATGAGACCCGCACAGACCTCAGTCCAGATGAATATGTAAAATTTCCAAAGACTCGATGAGAAATCGAATTCTTAATGATTACGGTCTCGTTATGAAGAGTTGGGGCCCCGACCTATTTTCTAATGAATAGCCCTTAATTACTTCGGGGGTAGTTTGACACCGAAAGGCCTCGTCGACTGTTTGTAGGATACGGGTTCAAGAAAACTAGATTAGTATGGAAAATTTGGCAAACATAAAGGGTAACTTTGATCTATCAGGATATGTAGATTATAGAGGTTTTTTTAATATTACTCTCACCCACCCCCCCATCCGGGGCGAGCGCAAGCCCCTCTATTCCATTTTAAAAGAAAACCGTACACAATTCATAAAAAGTGTACGTGTGTTCTTTTAAAATGGAAAATTCCGCGCACCGTCACAATTTCAAGGGCGGGAGGGGGGGGGAGACCGCCCTGGAGGTGGGGGGAGTAGATAATATTAAACTTTCTTCTGTAACCTACATTATCCTGATAGATAAAAGTTAACCTTTATTTTTGCCAAAATATTTGCAAATTTTCTTGAACTACAGGAGGCGGTGGAGAGAGGGAGAGAGAGAGCGAGAGAGAGAGAGAGAGAGAGAGAGTTGATGTTTTCAAATATACAGCTGTCCAACGAACTATAGCGCACGATGACAGGTGGGTGAAACTTACGCTTGATGACTAATGTGGAATGAAAAAATCGGTGTTCAGACAGGTTTGTTGCATCAACCCCCAGTTTCTGAGACGCTGATCACAGGTCACGATTAACTAATCGGTGGTTAATTCAAAATGGCGGCACCGATTGGCTGATGGCGGCACGTGATTGGCGGAAATTAGTTAATCGCTCTGTTAGCTAATCGTAACCTAAATAAATATGCATCCGATAAGTTACACAATATCGGGTTACCTTTATCCCGGGTTTTTTTTAAGATAAATAATAGATATTATTAAGTAGCCGCTTCCCATACTTTTACAGCAAAACAAACTTTAGGTAAATATGCATCCGAATATCCGATCACTGCTCTGCATTAGCCAAATGATCGTTGGAAGGTTAGAAGACTGGTTTGGATCACCCAATACATCAATAAGTACATCAATGTTTCGAACCCGCTTGGTGTAACATTCTTCATAGAACTTCTTGTTTACCCCCTCCCGCCCCGCCCGCCCCACTGCTGACCCGCTGGTGATGAGCCGAAGCCATCATTTCTTAAATACTCATACGTCCAGCTTCCACAAAAGACCCATAACTTTTGTTCTGTTTTTCATATGTTTTGAACTTTATCTCAATGTGGGTAGGTTGAAAATCGCGGGCCGTGGACATTGGATGGATGATTATGTACCGTGGGCCGAATGTGCAACCGAAAACTGAAAGTTCACTGACGACTTGACGACCTCTGTGGCGCAGCAGTTGCACATCTGCCTACCAAGCAAGAGACTATTTGAATCCCGGCTGATGGGGACAAAAAAAACCCAGGTTTTGGATGTTTACATGTTTGTGCATGTCGCTGTTTCTGGTTCCCACGACACAAGGTATCCTAGGGGCCAGAAGCAATGTATGTGCCTGTATGTAAATGTTCTGTTTCTGTTTCTGATTCCTCTTATGCACTTCCTTTCACTGACAGGCCCGCTGTGCAATGGGCGATACAGGGAGCGGCCTAAAGCCGCTGAATCGAAAACACATTTAGCTAAATGAGCCGTCTGAATGTCATTTGCAGTAACGGGTTCGTCCAAGTTCCGTGGTCCAAAATAGTTTTTGCTTGGACTACTTCAGCCAATTTAAATTGCACAGGCAAATGTATTTTTGCAATCGTGCCTCTACCTCTTCGTATGAAAAAAAGCTTGACGGGTTCACGATTGTTTAAAAGTAAATAAAGGCGATTTCGCGATACAAAGATTTGGATATGCCAAAAACCCCTCCGTTCACCTGTCGCCAAAAGAACCCTAAACGTGATCCACGAGAACAAAGACTGTCTAAGCTCAAAGGAACGGAAAGTTACAAGTGAAAGCTTTTAAACCGACGACGTCACTAATCTCAGCTGCGGCAGGTCTCGTCTTACTGTTCAGAATCGATTAATGTATTATTTGTTTTGGAAAACCTCCGTTGTCAAGCGGTTTTACCTTCTTGGAGATTTCGGTTCCAATCTGGTGCTGACCAGTACCAATTAGCTACGTAATTTATCTTCAGTTACGGATGTCAAGGTGATGGAAAACATCTTGAGGAAAATTCATTTTCCATACTCGGGGGACGCACTTTTCGGTTGTTATATGGTTTTGTGCAGTGCAAAGGATTGCTATGATGCATTTGTAACCTCAAAGGTCCCGCCTCTTGCCAAAATCTCATCTCATCTCATCTCAAAAGCTAAGGATTTTTTCCGTGGATTCTCCTGAGTTGCCGAAGTCAAATAATGTAGTAAAACGAACTCACCTAGAGTTGGATCTCTTGGACGAGTCGTGTTTCTTTCCGCCCTGCAGGTTCGGAAGGTCCTTCTGCCGTTTCTTCGTCTCTCTCCATATCCGATAATAAAGACAACACATCACAGTTACTGGCACATAGAACGCCGCTATCGCCGTCCCGAACGTAATAAACTGGTTCGTCTCTATAAACTGGATATAACACTCGTTCGGCGGCACTTTTCTCTCCCCGTCAATATACGGCCAGGCGTAAATCCACGGCGGCCACAGCACTAAGCTAAACCCCCACGCACTGCCTATCATCACGGTTGCGCGGCGCGTAGTCCTTTTAGCTCTATACGTCAGCGGCCGCGTCACACTAAAATACCTATCGAAACTTATTATAAGCAGATTGAGCACCGACGCATTCGAGGCCAGATAGTCCAACGCCAGCCACGTATCGCAGACGTGCGGCCCGAGCGGCCAGTACCCATATATCGTGAACATCGTAAACAGAGGCATGGAAATCAGCCCGATCGCAAAATCCGCAACCGCCAGCGAGAATAGGAAGTAGTTGCTGATAGTTTGGAGTTGTTTGTCGATTTTGAAGCTGATCATGACCATGGAGTTCCCGACGACGGTGAGTATTGAGAAGCAGGAGGCGACGATGGCGATGACGATCTTCTGGGCGAGTGAGTAGGGGCTGGTGGGCAGGTCTGTTAGGTCCGTGAGGTTGGCAAGTGTTTCGTTGGAGGCAGTGGGCATGCTGTCAACTCGGCGGGACGCCTGCCAAGCCGGTGCTAGGAGACACCGGCCGCCGGCAAGTTGACCAACCTGCAGACAATACACACATACGTTAACGCTTGTAGAAATGTAAGTAAATTTAGCCCATTAATGTCCCCACCGAGGGGCACAGCCCTTTACCCGGAGACGAGTAAGATTGATAGAGTGCTGGTCTAAATGTAGCCCATTAATATTATAGCCACTAAGGGACACGGAAGCGAATATGTTAGTATAGTTCGGAACAAATAAATTGGTCAGTCTGTAATCTACTTTGCGATCTTTTGTTCCGCGCGAACAATTACCGGACACAATATGTGAAAAGGTGGACGAGCACGTGTTCGTGAGCTTGATATCTCTAAAGTTTCTTATTAATTGGACTCAATTAACATGGAATCACAACCGTAAAAATGTTACCAAAAATGTAACCACAATTGCGAGCTAAAGCTAGTAAGGATCAAGCTGCAAATCTATATGTATGCTCCCTTATTTCTGAGGCGTCGTCGTCGCTAGACGCAAGGCTGTGATTGTGACAAACAAGTTGTTTGCACACTGATTGATGTTCCCATCGATTTGCTATAGTCGCTGTTTGCTATAGCCGAGTCGAACATGATTGTTTGTTGAGACGTGCTATGTAGATTGTGACAAGATTTATCTTTGCGTTTTATAGAGCTGCTATATTTAATAATAACTCATATGCTCATTAATGTCCCCACCGAGGGGCACGGGCCGTTACTCGGATACAAGTAAGATTGAGCCATGCTATTGTTTAGGTTTTTATGACATAATTCATTTGTTTATATTCTGACAGGTTTGACAATTTTAGTTCATGTTCCCATCAATAGATGGAACTATCCAAGTCGTAACTCGCGGTGTTGAGTTTTTCTAGGTTTTAATATGGTTCAGGTCTTTTGAAGCAGGAAAAAGGGTGCATTATTAAGTATAGTTATAGTATCGTACTATTATCTCTTCTGTGGTTATAGTTAAGAAAATCAAACAGCTATATTAACAAGAGGAAACTTTCGAAGTAAATGGATTTGAGAAAGTGTGTCTTCAAATTAGTGGTATAGGCCTGACAGTCAGAAAGAGATTTCAGTCTCGGAATAACTTTGAAAGCTCCTTAAGCAAAGATTCTATTTCTATTCATACTTTATTGCACAAAATAATCTCTATTAAGAGATTTCTTCCAGCAAGCAAACCTAGGATGGACAGGAAATAATTTAACAACAGGTAGACCCAAGTGCACAACATTAAAGATTGAACAATTTATAAATACTACCAACTACGGAAACAGTGTCCGTTTCTGCTTGACATATTTTCCATACAAACCGTTTAGATTAGTCTCATACCAAGTTTATAAGCTAGACAACGGTTACTATTGTCTTCTACATCGAAAGGGGATACATTCAATACCATGTTTCTATTGTCCTTGTTAAATAGTTTCTTACTGAACTAGTTACTAAGAAACTTCTATCAATAGGGACTGGTAGTGGGATAAAACGTGGACTGGGTAACGATATTACCAACTTGAGGGGAGAGGATAGTTCAGGATAGTAGTGCTTGGGATGAATCATAATCATAAATCATATCAGCGAAAACATGTGAATCACGCATTCGAAAACAAAATCGATCATAAGCTGATTTGTTGGTGATTTTGGCATCAATGAATCTGAGTATGATCAAATATATATACAGGGTGTAACATAAAGGGGTGTACAAGCCGAAAGAGGGTCGTTAGGGACATCATTGTGAACAACTTTCTCTACGGGACCGACTTGATCAGAGCAACTTTATTTTTCACTCCACCATACAGAACAGCTGAGCGCTGGGCCCGAAATGTACTAAGTTAATAAAAATAAAGTTGCTCTGATCAAGTCGTCCCATAGTGAAAGTTGTTCAAAATGATGTCCCTAACAACCCTCTTTCGGCTTGTACACCCCTTTCTGTTACAACCTGTATTATAGTATCTATGGTATGATCGAATTTTTTAGACACCTAAATTTACCCAATAAATGAAGATATTAAAAATCAACAACCATCTCGTTTTATTATTTGCCAACAAACATTTTCCCATCGGAGTGGCAGAGGCACAATAGGCTTGTGGCCTGTCAAGTCAAATTAATTACTTTTTATGAACTGTCAAAACGAAACTTTTGTTCCTGAGTTCTATGAAATAGCAACAGAATGACGTCATGTAAAAGTGCCATCAAATGCTGTCTTTTTTTGCACAAAATTGACTTTATCAAATATTTCTGCTGGAAATATACAATTCTGAGAATGTCAAGCCATTTTGTACATAATGCTTCAACTTAAGACTTGTTCCTAGATTTATTGAATTACCTTGGCCATAAGCCTATTGTGCCCACTTTAAGCCAGTTATATAATACTCCATTTTGCCTAGCAGGGTGCTAGCCCATCGTCACAGCCATGTAGTAATTCATGAAGGTTCCCTCGCGATGTTTTCCATGACCATGTCATTATATCAAACGTCATCAACGTCTAAAGTAAAAGTAAAGTAAATGGAGCCCATTAGTGTCCCCATCGAGGGGCACAAGCTTTTACCCCGGATACGATTAAGATTGAGCCATACTCCACCACGCTGGCTCAGTGCGGCTGGGTGGAGGGGTTTTACGACTACTACATACTACCAAATAGTGACAGTAGCAGGGACGGACATTTTAACGTGCCATCCGAAACACGGTAACGTATTTAAGATAAATTACTTATCGCATAGTGAGCACCGGGAATCGACCCTGCGTCTCCTGCGTGAGAAGCAGGCTTAAATCCCACTAGACCTAGCTCTTTTTACTGGGTTAACTTTAATAATTTTAAAAACCAAAACATGCCAAGCAACACTTGACGAGCTGACAACAAAACGTAGTAAAGCAACCAAATAAACACACTTGGCAAGAAAACAGACGGTAAAACACCCAGTCGTTTCGTCCCTCGCTGTTGAGCTAATTTGAAAAATCCCTACTGTCTGTAATTTCCGCAGAAAATCTGAACAAAGCCGGTAATATAATTTCAGAATGGGTTTTTTATAAAAAACCGGGATCCACTGTTGCAAAATTATTAAAACATCATAGCTTAGTTACAGGCCTTTACCTGGATACGCGAGTAAGATTGCGCTGGCTCAGTGCGGATTGGAGGAGGGGTTTTTACGACTACTACCCTTCGGTGCGGAAATAAATGGGATTTTACTTTACTTTTACTACCTTAGTTACAATGTACAGTGTATGAACTTATGTGAGATCCGCAGGCGGGAGTTGAAAGTAGCGTTTTTAGGGTTCCGTAAGGATTCCAAACGGGACCCTATTTCTAAGCCTCCGCTGTCCACCCGTCTCTGTCCGTGAGCGGGCTTTATCTCATGAACCTTTATAGGTAGCGATAAATTATATGGATTTGGATTTAGTTAGAGAGTTGATTATAGGATGTATTCAATGCATAGTTGATCCAGGCGCCATTTTCACTTTTTTGGGAATAAAAAGAAACGCGTTTTTGTTGATATATAGATGACAAAAGGATGTTTTCGCAAAAACTAGACATAATAGGGTAGCTTGCACTTTTACTTAATTATTTTCATACAAAAAAATAATTGAAACAAAAAGTAAACTTTAGAAAAAACCGACTTCCACAAACCCTATTTGATTAGATTGAGTTTTATACTAACTGTAACCCCTTATCCCCCCCCCCCCTTGGGGAATTAATTTTGTCAAATCCTATATCAGTGCTACCCCACGCGACTAAGGAACCCCCGTACAAAGTTTCATGGCTCTAGGTCCACCGGTTTAGGCTATGCGTTGCCTGCCCGTCAGCCACGCATTGTATTTGTACCTAGTATTGAGCAGATCTGGTGGCCATATGTGGTCTTCATCAGCAGTTCCGCATCACAATATTATGCTATGTGCAGTTGCACGAGTTATTATGAAAAACACAAAAATCACTATAGGTCTGCCTATAATATTTGAAGAGTTCTCTCGATTTCTCCAGGATCCCATCATCAGATCCTGAATTGGTGTCAATGGGACTACCCTTGAGGTATTACCTATACGCCGAAAAAAGATTTGTTCAAATCGGTTCATAATTGGCGGAGTTATCGCGTAACAAACATAGGAAAAAAAAACATACGGGTCGAATTGAGAACCTCCTCCTTTTTTTGAAGTCGGTTGAAAACTTCAAAGTAGTATTTGTTCTGAAGATATAGCAGAAATTGTACTTGGACTCATGGTCATGGTCAATTTGATTATTTTGAAATGCATAACTGGTCCAAACGACACTTCTGTCGGTTAAAAATTGGTTGCATTTCAATAAAAACTCGTACTATTAGCTAAGCATAAACAGTCCAAGCGACTAACAATTGCCGCATAGATCACTGATGCGTTGACACACATGTTTTGACATTGGCGCTTAGGTAGTTTTTAAAGGCCTTTGGATCGGTTTTGCGTTTTGAAAAATGCTGTTTTCCGTTATAGAAGGCGCTGGTACTTAGACTCACATACACTTAGAAGAGGAAAAATGCTTTGATATTTTTAATAGTTAAATTATGACCCAGTGACCCCAAAACTGCAAAAAACTCAAAAAACAAATGTTGTCGCTTGGACCAACTATGCATAAATACATCCAATTGTACATCGGTTGAAAAAATATGTAATGAAAACGAGTTTTTTGTACTTGTTCATGTAAGATGGTGCAAAACGCTTCGTGTGAGAGTCCGACTCGCACTTAACCGATTATTCATATTACTTCTCTCTTGTCTATGAGCTGTGCCTGTAGACAATGTTAAACGCTAAGGATAGCGAAACGAAACGAAAACTTTTTATGTATGCGATTTGACATTTGGAATCGCTACGTGACGTCACCTTAGCGAAGCCAAATGTGAAATCGCATACATAAAAAGTTATCGTTTCGTTTCGCTAGAATTAGCGTTTGACTCTGTCTAGGGGGGCTGCACGGTCGGATTTTGTTTGTGCAGCTCGGCCTTCAACTCGTGGTGGCCCAGAGTACAGATTGATAATACCCAGGGTAGCCACAAAGCCAGTCCTGCTCGATGATAGTCCGATGATATTATCAAGTGATCTCAATAGCTTGGCCCATGACCGTGCGGATTAGCGCTACGCAGAGTGAAATTTAGTAGTATATCATTGAGCCAATAAAAGTCCCATTGTCAACTGAAAAGACCCGATCGCTCTGAACTACATTATGATTCCGAGGCAGAGCGGCAAATAGATGTGCAGGAATGCCACTGCCAATATCGGATTCCTTCCGCCCTTGGTAATCCTCGCTAGGCGACATGTTTGACCTCTGCTGGTGAGACTGGTGGATGGAACTTGAAGGTCAAGGTATTATGATTGTGGAGTTGTTACCCAACACAACATAGCGTCACACTTTTTCTCATACAGGGTGGGAGAGGCTCAATTGTGCCCACTTTTAGCCATTTATTCAATACTCCCGTTGTTGTACTTAAAATAAATGAATAAATACGGGCCGATCTTTCAAGCCTCAGATAACGTTTATCTGAGGAATTTGACATTTTACAGGTACAACGTGAAATAAAGATATCCGACCCGACTGTTTATTAGGGGGTTGAAAGACTGACCCTTGATATGAGTAAATCACTTTCGTTTCACTCACTTGTCTGACAGAACTTAAGCAACTTGGTTAAATATCGATCTGTAATTAACTGTCTAGGGTGTAAGTTAAGTGTCTGATTTAACCAAGTAACTGCGACATATGTATAGCGTGTGATATGTTCTATAAATGTTTATATTTACTTGTCAGTTCAAACCCGTACTCAACCCGCCGTGAACGATACGAGAAAACATTAGCATACAACGTGGTACTACGAGTTGCAAGACAGAAGATTTGTTCCCGTACAATGTATGCAGACCGCACACGCCAGAACAGAAACTCACTCACCCTGTCTCTGTGAGGAGTTCAAATAGCTCTAGACGGTAGTTGTTGTGAGTGTGTTCACGGCAGGTTAAAATGGCAATCGGGAAGACTGATTCTTAATGATTGAATTTGTGGCAGCGTTAAAGATAGCAGTGGGATGTATTGATTAAAATACCTAGCGTTCTCTATCTCGTGCTCAAATACGCACACGCAACGCACAACTGCCGAACCATAGTGACGAAATGATAGTCACGATGTAACCAGACGAACCCTGAGCTGCACGAAACAATTTTGAAATCTAAAGTTGTCACCGAACTAATTAAACTTATTGGCGATAATCTCATAGATTGTCATTTGTTTCTAATGCTAAGGTATGCTTAAGTTTTCAAAGTTTCGGGAACTCGGGATTAGCTGGTTGTAATAGTCGTCTCAAAGGTCCATGCTTGCGACGTAAGCATAAACATAAAAATAAACATTTACATACAGGCACATACATTGCTTCTGGCCCCACACTAGGATAATCTATGTCGTGGGAACCAGAAAGAGCGACATCACAAACATGTAAACATCCAAGACCAGACGAGAAAGTTTTTTTTTGTCCCCAGCCGGGATTCGAAAGCAGCCCAGCGTTGGCCTGATGTGGTCAAAATTATTTGTAAGAGACTATTTCTGTTCTGCAGTTGCGGTCGGGCGACATATTGCTGGCTTCAATTTCATTGAAGTACCTAGAATAGAAACCAGTGTTGTGGTAACGACATGTCGTCCGCTGCTAACTTCTGCGGTTCGAATTAGTACCTTTAAAGCTGTATGTGTATTTGACAAACTAAGATGTTGTTGAGTTATTAAGCTCAACACACAGCACACAGCCTCAAGCCCGTATTAGCCAACAATCATAAACAGCTTAAATTGCATTTGCCTAACTAAAAGTGCACGTGAATAATCCAGCGACCCAGCTTTTGTGTTGAACTTTCAGTGTGCTTTCGGTTTAGTGCCGCTCAAAGGACGGAAAGTCTTCATTAAAGTTTTTAGCTTTAGCAGGAAGATGGATAGCTTATTAGCAGGTAAAGAAAGTAATTTTTAAGTAGAATTTGAGTTTATTTTTACCCGACTGTGCAAAAAGAATGTTGTTTTTTTTCGATTGATTGATCGATTCGATTTTACCTTTGGGAGAATTTCGTTAGCAACGTGCTATAGCTAAAAATGCCTGATGATCGATATTAACGTCAGTGTCATTATCATTATCTTCGTGTCGTAATGATCGTCGTTGTATTGTTATCTATTCATTAAAATTTAAACCCACACCGGGGCGACGACGGTCAACAGAGAAAGAGACCGCCTTAAGAGCAGATGACCCAAGATCGGAACAAATGGAATATACTGAGAGCCTTATACCTCTGCTGAGAGGTGACAGGGTGAGATGATTTTATCAAAGCATCAGTCAGTGATCACGTGCTACTATTTTGAATAATATTCGTGATTGGCTGAGGCTGATTTAACCAAATTGTTGACTTAATCAGCGCCCAGGAAAACAGGAATAAAACCTGTCGAAACCATGCAAATATTTACAGATTTTACACGCAGTTCATGAACATACAAGAGCTCGGAGGCACGAACTACCAGAAGGTTCGTGTTTTCCTTCGTCTGGCGCACAAAGAGATTTGAAACTTCTTTTGCCGGGGCATAACGAGTTTTTTTCTAGTAAACCTTACAAAGGAAAATATGCAGTGTTTTCTCTCCCTTTCTGGTATTTTCTTTATCTCTGCAATTATTGTGGCCTATTTCAGCCGCTTTCAGCCGTTGCTAAATGTAGGTCAGAATATGCAAATGGTGCTGTCAATTTGGGAAAATGTATATTTTTATATTTAAAATTGTGTATTTTCAAATATTATGAATGTTCTTTTTTTCGGTCCCGTAATCACCTATATTAAGATTGTTTTAAAGTTGGATTTTGGTACAATAAAACATGTCAGTCAAATCAGTATCCAACAGGTATTGCCAACCGGTTCGGTCCTTGTTTTCAACCGACTTCAAAAAAAGGAGGAGGTTCTCAATTCGACCCGTATGTTTTTTTTTTTTCTATGTTTGTTACGCGATAACTCCGCCAATTATGAACCGATTTGAACAAATCTTTTTTCGGCGTATAGGTAATACCTCAAGGGTGGTCCCATTGACACCAGGTCAGGATCTGATGATGGGATCCTGGAGAAATCGAGGGAACTCTTCAAATATTATAGGCAGACCTATAGTGATTTTTGTGTTTTTCATAATAACTCGTGCAAATGCACATGGTAAGCATAATATTGTGATGCGGAACTGCTGATGAAGACCACATATGGCCACCAGATCTGCTCAATACTAGGTACAAATACAATGCGTGGCTGACGGGCAGGCGACGCATAGCCTAAACCGGTGGACCTAGAGCCATGAAACTTTGTACAGGGGTTCCTTAGTAGCGTGGGGAAGCACTGATATGGGATTTGACAAAATTAATTCCCCAAGGGGGGGGGGGATAAGGGGTTACAGTTTGTATTAAACTCAATCTAATCAAATAGGGTTTGTGGAAGTCGGTTTTTGAAGTAAAACTTCTTGGGGCACGGGGGTAAAATTTATTTAACCTCTCAACTGTGGGTTATTCATATATTTGCTTTTCAATTACTACTAGCCGGGTGCTATCACGAGTGGCTAAGAAATGTAACGGAAATTGGAATCGGTGACGTCAGGGTCGGCTGAAGACTTTTAAAACCGCAACTATTTTCAATACGGTTTTTAACTAATCAGATAAGATAATAATACATTCGTACAATAAAGAATGTTAATTAGTGAGAGAAAAACCTGATGAAACGTTAACAAATAAAAATTATTTTAAGCATTCTTCCACGAGTTCTTGATTTCCGGTATGGCCAAAACCAGTGACGTGACCAAAAACTACTTTGTTCAACCTCTTTGTTGGAACCGGAACTTATGTTTGACAGTTGTGCGATGCGATCCATACAGTTTGTAAGAAAAGAGTTTCATCAATGTCACACGGGTCGATATGGATTTCTAAAATGATGAACGAATCGTTTTGTGGCCGGTAACTATGGAATAGGTACCTAAAACGCGCTGCGTAGTCGCGCAACGGGCAGCTAGTAATCGCATAAAGTCACTTAGAATCATCCAAATGTGATATTTAGTTTTCAAGCAAATTCCGATGTGATGGATGGCTGCATTAAGACTTCTTGAAAACAATAAGTAGGTACCTAGAACTGTTCTAAAGCCACTTTTTATTATATAGTGCAGTTCAAGTCACAAATTAGCAGTTTAGCTACTAAGTACGTGTTATACCTACCTATTTAATGTTTATCTGTAGTTAACGGCCAAAGCGAGGTCTACAGCTTACAGAGCCATAAGTTTAATGGCTTATTGTTTCGCTTATTTGTTTGTATGTAATTTTTGTAATACATATTTTAAAGTTGAATTGTTGTTATAACTGTTGAAATTATACGATTTTGATTTTAATAAGCTTTTGTAATTTTAAAGTTAATGCTTCATGCCAGTCAATAATGTTGAAGTAAAATATCAAAATCGAGGTATGTCGTATGGCGGACTAAGGAAATGTCAAGAATAAAATTAAATAAGAGTTACGTCATCGCTTCGCGATGAAGTAACCCTAAAAAATCCTAGCAAAGTAGGTATGTATAGGTTAGCGGGGGTAGCATAAGGCACGCCAGTCATCCCAGCCACGCATTTTGTCACAATTTAATGTCATATCATAATGAATGCGCGCTATTTTATGGAGAAACATCATTGAGACGCGAAAGGAGTTGGCAATTTGGCAAAATGACTGCCCCAGACATGTAAAAAGACTTCTCAACAGCCAATTAATAGCATTTAAATATTCTCTCATAAATTACTGCGTCTTTAGTTAGTTTGTAGAACTTGAAGGAAATGATTAAATAATTAAGAGTTGTCACTTCATACTCTATGATTCCGCCATTGATTAGTGACTTTTGCCATCGTTAAAAATAACATGCAACATAATTGCCAACTAGCAAAACTGTTGAAAACAGGAGGTTTCCAGAGGAGTGGCTAGATGGCGTTATGTTGCATGTTATTGCAAAATGGTGCTTATTTCTAGCGACGGCAAAGGTCACGGAATCATATTGGAATCACGGAGTATTGAGTAACAACTCTTATTTACCTATATTTAATTATTTTTTTCTTCAAGTTCTACAAACTAAATACAGACGCAGTAAATTAAATTTATGAATGAATATTTAAATGCTATTGGCTGTTGAGAAGTCTTTGTACATGTCTGGGGCAGTCGTCCATATATTGATTTAGCCATCTTCTTTGTCATTTATCTGCGCGACTGAGGTGAGTGGCAAGCCTTATGGTAGCCCCGCAGGTACACATTAACTTGGAATAGTTGAAAATACGTACTCGATCAATTAAATAAAGGGACTGGGCACAGAGACAAGCAAAGCAATGCATACATTTGAGCGAGACGGTTTTAAGACGTGACGTCGTCAGATGGTATATAATCTGAGCGAGATGCAAATAGTAGTGACACTATTGAATGAGTTAAGTATATCACCACGAGCGCGACAAATTGTAGATAAGGAATGGTGGGAAATAAATGACATGACGTATTAAAAGTAAGTACAAGCATAAAATAATTTCAAATAATCGGACGTCTGAAACATAAAAGTAACTTGAAGCAGAGATTGGATCTCAAAATTGGAAATTTAAATCTCTTTTAGTATAGGTAGGTATAGGTGTATAGTATAGGTACCACTTAATGATCTAGCTACAGAAGTTTTACTTCTAACACGTGTACGGTGCTACACGCGTATTTTTTTTTCTAAAGTTTACTTTTTGTTTCAATTATAAATTATAAACATCAAATCTCACACTCGCGCCGTGTGTAGACGAAAATTGAATTTCCTTGATGAGATCCAACCAGGGGCAAACGGTTAAGTGCGTTTGGTAATTGCTTCGTACGAGCTCAGCATTGTTCGGAATAATTGTCATAACTTGGCGTGAAATTGCTTTACTTTCGCCCGTATGGTGGAATATATTTGGATTTGTTTATAGTTATACCTAAACATATTGGTACCTACATAAACGGTATCCTTATGTGGTGGCAGGGATTCTATTGCGACCATCTTTAACCAGTCCTGACCATTTGTTTGTACATCGTTTTGTAAATGCATAGGTTCTCTAGACGGAATGGAAGAAGGCGAACAGTTCAATCGAAATTTGATTGCAAATATCCAAGTTCACCGACACAAGTACAATGTTATAGATTATAATGTTTATTCCTTACGTATGAGGAATATTTGTATGCATGTATTGAGGACATTGAGGTATGTATCCATGTAACGGGTTAACGATATATGTTTTGAGTTCTAGAAAAAGGCGCTGTAATTTTCGATGAAATTTGCAATGTAGGGGTTTTTGGGGGTAAAAAAACGATTGAACTAGGTTTCAAAACTGAAAAATCACGTATTTTCGAGTTTTCATGCTTTTCTCAATAGGATAGGCAATTTCACTTTAGTACAATTAAAATAAGGCATAAATTCCAATCACAATCAAAATTTTAGTTTCTCATTGCGACTTCATATCACGTGACACTTTTTTGGGGAGTGTGAATTCATACAAAAAAGTTTCGTTTAAATAAAATTCATAATCACTTTGCACTACGTGTAGGCTAAAATATTGAATTCTGTGCCTAAATCTCACGAGGAAAACCAAGTGCCTGTTTGCCTCTCGTTTGCAGCTATATATAAACAGAGCAGCATATTTATTGATGTTGATGCAGTCTGATGAATATGAAATATAATATTTTATTGTGTTTGTACCACCAACCACCGAGCGAAGCTCGGTTCCTAGATATTATTAATGTGAAACGATGAGGAAAAAAATAAGAAAGGAACGTGCTTCCTTATTATTTTATGGTTTGTATAAACATCGCTCAAGCATCAAGTATCCGCATCGCTTCAAGTGAAATCAGGTAATTTTATCCAATTTGGTAAAAAAATCTATCTAAATTAGTCAGTGGACGGACGTGCCCGTCAATAAAGCTTGGTCCAAAAACTGTGGAGTTTGAAAAAATATAAAATTTTAAATTCGAATGCAACCTCACGTACCCCCATCACGGACCGTGGACGTAAAAAAAACATAAATTCCACTTTACATTAATTTAAGCCAATTTTTATTCGGAAAACAAATTATGTTAAATGCTATGTTTTACTCGTTTATGGCACGAGTGAATTGTGACTGCGTCCATTTAGCCCAGCTAGGAAAAAGGCAATAGTGAGCGGAAACACGCTGAATGATAATGATGATGATGATGATGATGATGATGAAAGACGATAGTCCGCTCCGCTCCGAATCTGCTATATAGAACTTAATTGTTAAGGCTCTGGGGGTTGCCAGATTTTTTCATGGTTTGGGCGTGGCCTAGCTTTTCCCGCCGCGCAGCCATGCCTCATCCCGCATCACGAGATCGCGACGCCGGAAACCAAAGTTTCAGAACAACGGTATGGTAGTGCGTGTCAATGATAATTATAAGATTATGATCTAGATACATGTACCTACCCCACCTACACATCAGATTTTATTGTTTATGTCTGCCTGACTACCTGTCTCTTGAAATGTAAACCTCACTTGTTCATAATTGACTTTTTACATAGTGAAATCTTCAATTGACTTAATTATTAAATCAAAATTTTTGTTTAATTTTATGTATAGCTGTGGACTTTTGTTCAATAAATAAATAAAACATGTATGGACGTACCTATCGTTCAAATTAAAATATATCAAAGCATTACGCCCCGTTTCCATTTAGGAAGACAGTCTGAATTATATATAACCTATTTGATCTACTAACTGCTATGCGTATTACCGAGTGATATTTTATTGTAATATGACGCTTTTTTAGGAAAACATCTTGAATATAGGTATACTTTGCGTCACATAAAATAACCGGCCAAGTGCGAGTCGGACTCGCGCATGAAGGGTTCCATACTATTATCTATAAAAAACCCCAAAAAAAACACGTTAATTGTATGGGAGCCCCCCTTAATATTAAATTTCTTTTGTTTTTTAGTATTTGTTGTTATAGCGGCAACAGAAATACATCATCTGTGAAAATTTCAACTGTTCAGCTACCACGGTTTATGAGATACAGCCTGGTGACAGACGGACAGCGAAGTCTTAGTAATAGGGTCCCGTTTTGCACCCTTCGGGTACGGAACCCTAAAAACGCTGGAGGCGATGGAGCGGTGCATGGCAATAGCTTCCTTATATGTAAGGGTACACTGGTGTAATTTGCGGAAAAGAATGTGGTAATATGCATGGCAATAGCGTCCTTACCTGCATGGACAAATTGGCGTAAATCGCCTACCACTGCAGCGTTCTTTTTAGATGATTATATCTATATTCATAAGGATGAGCAACTTATGATATGTGCTAAGAGAGTTCATGACTGGTTACCTAGAACTAACATGTGACAATGTTTCCGTTTGGTAGGTAGTTGTTTCCGTTAGGTAGTATTCATGAATTTCGATGGTTTTCTCATAGAATTTTCCACACAAAATTAGATACTTTTTCTCAGAGCATAGAGTTTACTTTTACATGAGCATGAAACTATCAAATGTCAAAACGAATGAAACCACTCACGCTTCACGACTACCTCGATTATCGATTGTTTTAGGATTATTCGAATACTTTGAATGATTTCTACAATCGAGTGGCTTAGCGATTGTTATTCACATTCGTGCAACAGAGTGGCAAGTATAAGTTGGCGTTCCTGTGGTGGCGCCTCCTACACACTTTTATCGCCGCTGACAAAAAGTCGCCGCCATCTTGAACATTTTCGTTACTGGTCTGATTTGCTTCAAAATCGATACCTGAAGATCTGGTTGGAGTCCAATTATGATTCTAAAGTCACACTTTGAAAAAAGTCGCCGCCATATTGATCTTTTTTGTAATGTACTAGGCCGATTTGCTTCAAGATCGATTCTAAGGATGCGGTTGGAGTCCAATCATGATTCTGTAGTCAGATTTAGAAAAAAGTTGCCGCCATCTTGAACTTTTTCTAACTATAGTCTATTCGTGATAAGAATGAAGTGGAGTCATCACTGTCCGGCGGCTTAGCCACGCCACAGATTAATAATGGCCACGCCCCGTAACCAATCAAATCGTTTCCTCTTATCAAGCCAAGTTCACAGTGACCGGTTGAAGGCAAACTTTCAAACGCGACGGTTGTGTCCTGTCCATTTTAATTTTAATTTCACAACATTCTTATCACGAATAGACTGTAGACGGATTTGTTTCAAAATCGATATCTAGGAATGCGGTTAGAGTCGAATCATAATTCTGAAGTCAGATTTTGAAAAAAGTCACCGCCGTCTTGAACTTTTTAGTTATTGGTCTGATTTGCTTCAAAATCGCTATCTAAGGATGCGGTTGGAGTATATTCATGATTCTGAAGTCAGATTTTGAAGGTTCTGTTCGGTATTTTAGGGTTCTAGTGACGAATATACAGTCCATTTTGCATTTCAAGATGGCCGCTGCGCCAAATTTCTATTTTGCAATATGGGTATGGTTTTCGAGGTATTTTAGGGTTCTAGTGACGAATTAGGGGTCCATTTTGCATTTCAAGATGGCTGCCGCGCCAAATTTCTGTTTTGCAATATGGGTATGGTTTTCGAGGTATTTTAGGGTTCTAGTGACGAATTAGGGGTCCATTTTGCATTTCAAGATGGCTGCCGCGCCAAATTTCTGTTTGCAATATGGGTATGGTTTTCGAGGTATTTTGGGGTTCTAGTGACGAATATAGAGTCCATTTTGCATTTCAAGATGGCCACCGCGCCAAATTTAAATTTTGCAATATGGGTATGGTTTTCGAGGTATTTTAGGGTTCTAGTGACGAATATACAGTCCATTTTGCATTTCAAGATGGCCGCTGCGCCAAATTTCTATTTTGCAATATGGGTATGGTTTTCGAGGTATTTTAGGGTTCTAGTGACGAATTAGGGGTCCATTTTGCATTTCAAGATGGCTGCCGCGCCAAATTTCTGTTTTGCAATATGGGTATGGTTTTCGAGGTATTTTAGGGTTCTAGTGACGAATTAGGGGTCCATTTTGCATTTCAAGATGGCCACCGCGCCAAATTTCTAATTTGCAATATGGGTATGGTTTTCGAGGTATTTTGGGGTTCTAGTGACGAATATAGAGTCCATTTTGCATTTCAAGATGGCCACCGCGCCTAATTTAAATTTTGCAATATGGGTATGGTTTTCGAGGTATTTTAGGGTTCTAGTGACGAATATACAGTCCATTTTGCATTTCAAGATGGCCGCTGCGCCAAATTTCTATTTTGCAATATGGGTATGGTTTTCGAGGTATTTTAGGGTTCTAGTGACGAATTAGGGGTCCATTTTGCATTTCAAGATGGCTGCCGCGCCAAATTTCTGTTTTGCAATATGGGTATGGTTTTCGAGGTATTTTAGGGTTCTAGTGACGAATTAGGGGTCCATTTTGCATTTCAAGATGGCCACCGCGCCAAATTTCTAATTTGCAATATGGGTATGGTTTTCGAGGTATTTTGGGGTTCTAGTGACGAATATAGAGTCCATTTTGCATTTCAAGATGGCCACCGCGCCTAATTTAAATTTTGCAATATGGGTATGTTTTTCGAGGTATTTTGGGGTTCTAGTGACGAATATACAGTCCATTTTGCATTTCAAGATGGCCGCTGCGGCAAATTTCTATTTTGCAATATGGGTATGGTTTTCGAGGTATTTTGGGGTTCTATTGACGAATATAGAGTCCATTTTGCATTTCAAGATGGCAGCGACTTTTTTGATATTTGACTTCAGAATCATGATTGGACTCCAACCGGATCTTCAGATATCGATTTTGAAGCAAATCGGTTCAGAAACAAAAAAGTTCAAGATGGCGGCGACTTTTTTAATATACTACTTCAGAATCATGATTGGACTCCAACCGGATCCTCAGATATCGATTTTGAAGCAAATCGGTTGAGTAACAAAAAAGTTCAAGATGGCGGCGACTTTTTTAATATTTGACTTCAGAATCATGATTATACAACCGCATCCTCGGATATCGATTTTGAAGCAAATTGGTTCAGTAACAAAAAAGTTCAAGATGGCGGCGACTTTTTTAATATTTGACTTCAGAATCATGATTGGATTCCAACCGCATCCTCAGATGTCGATTTTGAAGCAAATCGGTTGAGTGACAAAAAAAATCAAGATGGCGGCGACTTTTTTAATATTTGACTTCAGAATCATGATTGGACTCCAACCGGATCCTCAGATATCGATTTTGAAACAAATCGGTTGAGTAACAAAAAAGTTCAAGATGGCGGCGACTTTTTTTAATATTTGACTTCAGAATCATGATTGTACTCCAACCGCATCCTCAGATATCGATTTTGAAGCAAATTGGTTCAGTATCAAAAAAGTTCAAGATGGCGGCGACTTTTTTAATATTTGACTTCAGAATCATGATTGGACTCCAACCGGATCCTCAGATATCGATTTTGAAGCAAATCTGTTCAGTAACAAAAAAGTTCAAGATGGCGGTGACTTTTTTGATATTTGACTTCAGAATCATGATTGGACTCCAACCGGATCCTCAGATATCGATTTTGAAGCAAATCGGTTCGGTAACAAAATATTTCAAGATGGCGGCGATTTTTTTTAATATTTGACTTCAGAATCATGATTGTACTCTAACCGCATCCTCTGATATCGATTTTGAAGCAAATCGGTTCAGTAACAAAAAAGTTCAAGATGGCGGCGACTTTTTTAATATTTGACTTTAGAATCATGATTGTACTCCAACCGCATTCTCAGATATCGATTTTGAAGCAAATTGGTTCAGTAACAAAAAAGTTCAAGATGGCGGCAACTTTTTTAATATTTGACTTCAGAATCATGATTGGATTCCAACCGCATCCTCAGATATCGATTTTGAAGCAAATCGGTTGAGTGACAAAAAAGTTCAAGATGGCGGCGACTTTTTTTAATATTTGACTTCAGAATCATGATTGGACTCCAACCGCATCCTCAGATATCGATTTTGAAGCAAATCGGTTGAGTAACAAAAAAGTTCAAGATGGCGGCGACTTTTTTAATATTTGACTTCAGAATCATGATTTTACTCCAACCGCATCCTCAGATATCGATTTTGAAGCAAATCGGTTCAGTAACAAAAAAGTTCAAGATGGCGGCGACTTTTTTTATATTTGACTTCAGAATCATGATTGGACTCCAACCGCATCCTCAGATATCGATTTTGAAGCAAATCGGTTGAGTAACAAAAAAGTTCAAGATGGCGGCGACTTTTTTTTATCAACTTTTATCTCAGCTTGGCAGGCATAGCACATGTTGTTCATTGTGTAAAGTTGCTTAGGACGTCCGCTAGGGGCGCCACTGTCAACCTTATAAAGTTTCTTCTGATCTCCGCTGATATAGAGACGGCAGCACTCAGACAACGATGAGCAAAGAATGAAAAAGTGATAATGGGGCCAATTCTCTAGGCCACACTCACTAAAATTACTTGACAATATTAGCTCCGACGCTCTTACGCGGTTGCCATAGATTCCATTTTCGAACTCACTTTTGAATTAGTTCATCATACTGACGCCATAGATTCCATTTTCGAACTGACTTTTGAATTATTAGTATCAGTACTGATGAACTAATTCAAAAGTGAGTTCGAAAATGGAATCTATGGCAACCGCGTAAGAGCGTCGGAGCTAATTGTCAAGTAATTTTAGTGTGTGTGTCCTAGAGAATTGGAGGATCCCAGTCCGTGAGGATCGAACTTGGATCACTTGTGTTACTCAGTGCTGGCCCAAAACGATAACAATCCGAGCCATTGCTGATACTAAGAACTGATTCGAATATTGGCATATGATCGTGCGGGCATTTACGTTGTATTGATTGTGCAGGTAATTTGAAATAATAATTGAAACAAAAAGTAAACTTTAGAAAAAACCGACTTCCACAAACCCTATTTGATTAGATTGAGTTTAATACAAACTCCTAATCCCCAATTGGGGAATTATTTTGTCAAATCCCATCTCAGTGCTACCCCACGCTACTAAGGAACCTCTGTACAAAGTTTCATGGCTCTAGGTCCACCGGTTTAGGCTATGCGTTGCCTGCCTGTCAGCCACGCATTGTATTTGTACTTAGTATTGAGCAGGTCTGGTGGCCATATGTGGTCTTCATTATCAGTTCTGCATCACAATATCATTATGCTTATCATGAGTAAATACACGAGTTATTATGAATAATTGAAATAACCGGCCAAGTGCGAGTCGGACTCGCGCACGAAGGGTTCCGTGCCATTATCTATAAAAAACCGCAAAAAAAAATGTATGGGAGCCCCCCTAAATATTAATTTAATTTTAATTTAATTATTTATTTTTTAAGTAAATAATATACTCAATATATTGTGAACATTTTAAGCGTCTACCTGCTACCATTATCAATATCGAGCAAAAATGAGCAAAAAAATCACGTTTGTTGTATGGGAGCCCCCCTTAATATTAAATTTCTTTTGATTTTTAGTATTTGTTGTTATAGCGGCAACAGAAATACATCATCTGTGAAAATTTCAACTGTCTAGCTACCACGGTTCATGAGATACAGCCTGGTGACAGACGGACGGACGGACGGACGGACGGACAGACGGACAGCGAAGTCTCAGTAATAGGGTCCCGTTTGGCACCCTTCGGGTACGGAACCCTAACAAAAAGTAAGCTAATACCCGATACTACGCCATACCCATATTGCAAAATAGAAATTTGGCTCGGCAGCCATCTGGAAATGCAAAATGGACCCCTAATTCGTCACTAGAACCCTAAAATACCTCGAAAACCATACCCATATTACAAAATGAACTCCAAATTCAGATTAGCTCGATGGCACCATATTCCTAAAGGACTTGTCACAACGAACCTAATGAGATGAGTATGAGAGTAGATAAATAGTGTATGAACTAAACATGGTGTGAAACTACACATAACTAGGTTTAAAACTCTCGTGGGATACTATCAAAAACACCCACTCGTGTTTTAATACCCCTCATTATGGAACAGTTTCATAAACTACTATTTCAATCCTACTGACTACCAGTAAGACACCGTACTACCAATTTTCAGGAGTATCAAGACGAATCCCATAAATTTTTTAGGCCTTGGCTACTTTTGAGGAGGAAAAACCGTATTTTATTATGCCATGACGATGCCGCGTAGCAATTATTTTATGACTGACTTTTATTGAGACGAGCGACACAACCTCTCCCTTCGAGAGCCTAAGCGGTAATGCCTCCCGTCGCCTTCGCGCATACCCGCATGCAATTTATTTCAGCGCAAGTGATAAAATGAAGATTGATTCGAAATCGCCGATTAATTCTAAAATGTTAAACACTAAACTTTAAGATATTTCGATTACCTATTTTTAGACACAAGAATCAAACCAATATTCCTCGTAGAACTGCTGGAATAACTCGATTTAGGTAAAAAAGGACTATTCGTTTATATTTTTTTTCATATACTTTATGATGACATTATGATCTTTTCAAACACTAAATTTTTAGGAAAGGGACTATTTTATAACATATATTTTTTCTGGATTCAGAAAGTGTCTCAATCTGCTGGAATAACTCAATCTGTTGGGCATTTTAGCTGGACGGGCGCCTTAACTAATGCTAATTATTTAACTTTGCCCTACGTAACAGTCGTAGCAAACCTTCGTAGCAGACGTAGCAAATCTTCGTAGCAGTCGTAGCAAAGCTTCGTAGCAGCCTAAGGGCACTTTTGTGCACTACAAGTAACTTTACTGTCCGGCAGTCCAATTTTTATGGTCCGATATGTCATGAAAAAACGGATGATTGGCTTGTCCGTCTTTACTCGGATCGCTGCGGTGCAGTGTATGGTTGGCTCTCTTTGCTGTCAACTCGGACCAAAAAAAAACGGCCCAGAATTTTACTACAGTAAAAAATTGGCCTTCCGGGCAGTAAAATTACTTGTAGTGCACAAACGCGCATAGCAAACTTTGTACAAGCCTGCCGACCGAGCGTCAACTGTTTCATTTCAAATCATTCTTTCAAAAGATATTTTCAGGGGTCCTTGACACAAATGCGTTATCAAAGGCGTAGAGGCAGTATTTTACCTAAATAAATTATAATCCAGTATAACAAAATACTTTTATTAGATTATTCGACCGTTGTCTAAAATTTTAAGTCAAAAGGTTCAATTAGGCGTCAAACGCACGGCCCGGGTGTAGGCTCTATCCCGTGAGTGTCTGAGACATTTGACCTTACAAAAATTATTTTAAAAACCAAACAAATTAACAAAGCATCCAGTCGTTTCGCTACAGTGATAGAAGTATAGTTATAACCGGTTTCAGCCAATGATCAAAGCCTATTTACGTAGATAATGTTTTCGATCAACTATAGGACTTTAAAGTTCAATTCAATATCTTACATAATGGCGGTCTAACAACTAAGGTTAATTTCGCTAATGTCACGTGTTTTGTAGATTTTACTCTATTTGACAGGTTCTCTTTCGAGAACCTGGAATTGTTAGTGTTGATTTGTTTCTCGGCAGCACTTCCCGGGAAGGATGTGAAGGGCTGTAGGTAGGACTTCCTTCGGACGCGAAAAACTGTCTCCCCGACTTTTTTATGTAAACAGACAATGAAATATAGCTGTCAAAATGTAGGCGTAAATAAAACCATACTACATGTACAAAGGCAAGCTGACAGATCAGGGCTATGATGACTCATGCGCATTCGTTTGTCAAATGTTATTGTGATAATAAAGACCTTTTAAAATCAATCAATCAATCAATAGCGAGAGTGCAAAAATCTGGATTTTACTTGTGCCACACTAGCTACAAATAAACCGGTATTCTGCACCCTCGCTATAATTATTGCTATGCAATCCGCCTGCTGATTTGGGTGAGAATGTTAATTATTTTCAACACAGGTCCATACCTTTACGTCCAGTACAGACGTCGCCTAAAGCTAGCGGGGCATGATCTGATTAACGTGGAGAGCCATTTTTACATCGCGCTATAGAACGTTAATTACATGTCATCGAGGACACTTTAAAATATTAATTAATTTAATAATTTCGAGAGGTCCTATTATGAATATATTTACCCGACTACAGTGAAACCAAAAGGAGTTTTATGTGGTTGACCGGTATGTATGTACAGTCTGATAAGTGTCGTTTATAGGGGAGCGCCAGCTCTACGCAACCTAATGCAACGAACCACAACACCATGTCATGTCATCAACACAGCTCTTTCACTCCTCATTCGCGCGCCAAATTATCGTTAGAAAGCTGTATCCAGACCTCTGAGACCTATTTGCCTAAGACTGAGGTGAATACCCCAAACAGACATTTTAAAAACCTGGCAGGGAAATAGACATTTTGTAAGAGATTTTGTGCGTTAGCACATCGATTAATTTTTATAGGTATACATAATCGCTCCCCTACTTTAACCCAAAGTCTTAAAAATCGATTGGTCTGTTTAAGAAATAGCTAAAGTTATAGCTAGCTGATAATAAGTATCTCGTTATAACATAAATATTAATAGTAGTTTATGAAACTTGCATAACGAGGGGTATTAAAACACGAGTGGGTGTTTAAAAACCGAGCTGTAGTCGAGGTCTTTAACCACTGAAACGTCCGACTGCACCCGAGTACCAATTTTTTCGCGCGCGCGAAGGTTTGTGTGGAGCGCGACTATTTTCGATTGTCTTGAATGAAAAGGAGTGAAGTTTACCTCTATGTCTACTCGACGTCAATATCAATAATAGTTGCACTCGTAAAATACCTTTTTTTATTTTCAACGTGGCAACACTAGTAAAAATACAGTCTTCGAAGTTCACTGCATTCCCTGAGACCCTGCAACTTTTTGAGTGGTACTCAGACTTATCGATTTTATCTACATGCTAGATGTACGAGTTATATTACAATCTTAGTATCATTTGAAAGCTTAGATAATCTACTTTATAGTAGTAAAATAGTTTACAACTAATACTAGCAGCAAAACTGCTATACATCGAGATGAAAATAAAAATACTGAAAAGTTGTAGTTATCGCCAACTTTTAATTTTTTTATCGTTCTTGGCGCTTTCTCTAAAATACAGGTAATTAACTATTAATTAAATTACATTCTGCATTTCTTGATCTTTCTAGCAATACATTTTATTTTGTGATAGCATGAGTAGTTGACCCTCAATTATGGTTTTTGCCGAGTCGGTCACGCCCGGTCGTCGCGCGCGGTGCGGACGGAAAAAAACAGTGGGCGTTTCACAGCGCCGATCAGCTGACTCTGTCCCGTTGAGTGGCTAATAGTATCCCACGACAGTTTTAATACCTGTGCAGTTTCATACACTACTTTATCTACACTCATACTTATGTGTCTCTCCTACAAAAATCAAAGTTCACAACAATATTTCCACATAAATCAGTGCTTAGACACAACAAAACGTTGTCACGTCGCGTTGACATTTTGTTGCCGCCAAAACCCAGCATATCACAGCGCATGCGCGGAGCATGGGCAACAGTATCAAACCTCAGATCCATGAACCTCTTTGTTTAAATCTTCCTGCCTGCCTCCAAGTAGGTACTTATCAAACACTGAGTGGCTGTTTGGCTGTCAACTATAGCTATAAAAAAAACTTTCCAACTATACAGACTATCAAACACCTTGGCTGTATGGTTTCATGGCCCTTGCCTTTCCCAAAAAAAAGTAGAACTGTATCGTTATGGAAAAAAGGTTTAATAATAACATTAGTTTCGTTCGAGATGTAGTGTTATCATTAAACTTTTTAATTTAATTACTGTATTTCGTTTATAAAGTACGTCATTATGAATTCGATTTCAAGTTTGTAATTCGAACTTTATGACATGAGAGTAGATAAAATACATAGAAATATAGGTATAAGTACATGCATATAATGATCTCACTGTTATTAAATGAAAATTCTATTTTAACTAAGATAGGGTACCTAATATTTATCAAACACAAGTTAAGTTAGCTATTAAGACATTGTAGTGCCCTTACAGGGTTCATTGTTGGATATAATTTTGTTAAAGTGTACCACAATGACGCAATAAATATATGAGTATGAGTAATAATAGATCTAAGTTGGTCTCAGCGAAACACCAAATAAATATCTCAGCCCTTGGTGCTCTAAATCCGGCCATTTTTGAAGTAAAACTTCTTGGGGCACGGGGGTAAAATTTATTTAACCTCTCAACTGTGGGTTATTCATATATTTGCTTTTCAATTGCTGCTAGCCGGGTGCTATCACGAGTGGCTAAGAAATGTAACGGAAATTGGAATCGGTGACGTCAGGGTCGGCTGAAGACTTTTAAAACCGCAACTATTTTCAATACGGTTTTTAACTAATCAGATAAGATAATAATACATTCGTACAATAAAGAATGTTAATTAGTGAGAGAAAAACCTGATGAAACGTTAAGAAATAAAAATTATTTTAAGCATTCTTCCACGAGTTCTTGATTTCCGGTATGGCCAAGATGGCGCCGCCGCCGCCGCCGCCGCTGGCTGGGATAAACAAAACCAGTGACGTGACCAAAAACTACTTCGTTCAACCTCTTTGTTGGAACCGGAACTTATGTTTGACAGCTGTGCGATGCGATCCATACAGTTTGTAAGAAAAGAGTTTCATCAATGTCACACGGGTCGATATGGATTTCTAAAACAAGCAAAGCAATGCATACATTTGAGCGAGACGGCTAAAAGACGTGACGTCAGATGGTATATAATCTGAGCGAGATGCAAATAGTAGTGACACTATTGAATGAGTTAAGTATATCACCACGAGCGCGACAAATTGTAGATAAGGAATGGTGTGGGGGAGGCAGTCGCTCACGTCCGAAGGAATTACTTGGAACCCACAGCCCTTCACGTCCTTCCCGGGTAGTGCTAACGAGCGACATATCATCATCATCATAGTCATCAAATCATCTCAAGACATTATAATTTCCAGGTTCTCAAATGAGAACCTGACCACTTGACACTGGCAAAATTAACCTCAAAAGAGGTTAGGACGCCATTAATAAAAAGAAGAAGAAGAAGAAGGAATGGTGGGAAATAAATGACATGACGTATTAAAAGTAAGTACAAGTTTAAATAATTTCAAATAATCGGACGTCTGAAACTTAAAAGTAACTTGAAGCAGAGTTTGGATCTCAAAATTGGAAATTTAAATCTCTTTTAGTATAGGTAGGTATAGGTGTATAGTATAGGTACAGAAGTTTTACTTCTAACACGTGTACGGTGCTACACGCGTATCTTTTTTTTTTATTCTCAAGCAGAACTGCGCTAAATTCTCAACTTCAGTAGCGGTGCTAGTGGCATGCATATTGCATATTGGAGTTCAAAACGGGACTGTAAATTGCTTATTGGGTAGACGTGGCTATACTACGCAGTTCCATTTTAGCCCAAAAGGCAGTGTTGTAAGGTTCCATCTACAGCGGCTGGTTGGTGTTTGTACATCAAACAACAGACCAAAATACTTTGCAAATAATACAAAATAATTCCTATAATTAAAACTTAGCAATACCTTAATTTCTCCGTTAAAATCCGTATTGATAGTCGCATGCTGTAACTCAGTACAGCGTCACGCCATTTCTCATTCGGGGTGGTAGGCACTTTTGTGCCAATTTATTGCCAGTTATTTAAGTAAAATCTATTTTGCGTGATAGTGACCCAGCTCATCGCCAAAGCTTTGGAAATTTAAGGATTCTTGTCGATGTTTTCCATCACACCGATAAAAAGTTGTTCCATCTGCAAACAATATTCACCCTCGTGGCGGTTTGTGTCAAGTCTCTTTACCTCTGCACAATACAGTGGCATGATTCTCGGGCCTTCGATATACGGATATCGAGACCTATATTGACAGATTCCCATACAAAATCACTCGATATAGGTGTAGATATCGTATATCGAATGCGCGAGAATCATGCCACAGGATGTAAAGGTCATATCGACACATATTTGATCCACGCATAGTCTGTGATCTTACAAATCGATTCGACTCGATTTTTTTGTATGGTGAAAATTATTTAACAATTTTGGACTGTTATGCTAGTAAATAAGCTCTTAGGGATCAATACTATACGTATATGTGCCCTTATGGAATTTACACGCTGTATTGTAGAACTTACTTAATAAATTCCCTTCCAACACCCCATTGTTCCCCATGTTCGTGACATCGACATAATGTAATAATTAATGTCCCGATTTTCGCGAAATAGCAGCGCATCGTGTTTACAATACGGAGCCAAGCCAACGGGTATTATATGGAATATTATCATCAAGTTCTCCTCTATTTTCAGTTTGTACTTGTAACATAATTACCCATTACTGTAGCAGCTTTTTGGGTGTGACATTCACTGTAGAAATAAACAACTCATGATAACTGTGGGATTTATTTTATTAACGGCCTTTTAGCCAATCACGTACCCCTATTTTGAATTAATCATGGATTAGCTAATCGTAAGCTTTTAATAGCATCTCGGATACTTGCTGTTAGTATTTAGACCGTGCAGGTTAACAGTAAAAAATAAATTGTAAAGTTATTTTTTAACAATCATGCTTGAAACTTATTTTAATTTTTAACACATAAGTATTAATTTCAAAATTTAAAACTGTTACAGAAATGACGTTAAACATCCAATTCGCGTTCGATTTTAAATTCGTCACATAGTTTTCGAATAAAATAGTTTTTGTTTTAAGATTTAAACATTTTATCAAGGATAAAACCTGCAGTAACGCGGTTGCCGACTACGAATCTTGTTAGTTGCGAACTCGATTGCGACGGATATTATGTTTGTATCGTTTTACAACCCTAATAGAGTTTCCTGCGAGATTATTGTGGGAAGATTTCCGTTTGAATACGGCAACACGGAACGACATTTTGCATTTACATTGCAAAAGACAAGATGTTATATTGTTATGCTTGTGTCAAGAGACTTATCTAAGAGTTATATGAGAGTTATTCAACGATTCTGAAAAACTTTTATTATGAAACCGTGGGAAAAAAATATTATGTGATCCGAGCAGAATAAATTTTCACTTCTCCATTTAGTGTATCTTCTTTTTTAATTCATAACCGATTAGAACGTATATCACTAATGAAATGATATAATATGTTACAGCCTTTATTGTAAACAAATAAAAAATAACTCAAATTAATTTATTAATCAAAACTGTTGCTGTTTTCTGTACATATTTACTTGAAAATTAAACACCATATGTATTTAGATTGTACGTCTCTACAAAGTCATTAAACCCTACGCTTTTCTATAAAGTAGGTTAGAAGATATAAAATATCTTATTACTGGAAAGGACAGTATTCAGATCACATTCAGCAAGTAATGTGAGAACAAACGAGATTGTGACCTGAATCGACCTACTTTCTTTCGCCTCCTTCGAGAGATTGATTTCTATATAGCCAGTTAGGGAGGTGTAGCTATTGTTTGGTTTAGTTACTTTTTCCCTAAAAAGAAAAAACCTTCAGCAATTTATTTATTACTCCCACTTTTACAAAAATTATGTGGACATCTATCGAATTGCTTCAATATTAGACATAATGAATTACGAATATGAAAATATTCACCAAACTCCAAAGAACACTTGTAGGTAATGAAATATTATGAATCCAATAACTCAATATGACAATATTAATATTCTCAATATCCTATTCACAATGAAGTTAAAAGAAAAGAAAAGCTGTCCTTTTTCGCCCCTACACTTCTACGTCCGATTTTATCATAAAAAATATTTGACCTCTTTATATGCTTCGAAAAGCAATAGAAGACAGAAAGTTGCCTCATAAAAATGTCCATGAGATATGCATGAGATCTAGATATTTTTATTATTCAGCCTAGTTTTCGCACACGCTTAATATTTAACTCTTCGTCGCTTTCCGACGCCTTGTTTTTGTGAGAAAATAAGTGAGATATCAACATTACGAGTATTGGGTTGGGCGCAAGGCGCAAGTTAATCAATATTACGAGTTTGGCCGATATTTATCACCCGTTCTTAGGGTTTCATACTACAAGCCAGCTAAACTGGACTCTATTGGCCTCCGCTGTCCAACCGTCCGTCTTTCCTTCCGTCAAACTTCAGTCCGTCATCGTCCTAACTTTTATTTTTAACCGACTTCACAAAAGGAGGTGTTACTGTGCAATAAAGAATATATGAATAAAGAATATATGAATATATGAATATATGAGGAGGTTTACAATTCCTCGGGATATTTAATTATTTTTATTTTTTATGTATGTACACCGATTACGCCTAGACGGATGGACCGATTTGGAAAAAAATCTTTTTGTTTGAAAGGGTTTACCTTCCCATTGGTACTATGGGCCACCAGGTCAGGATCTGATGATGGGATCCTGGAGAAATCGAGGGAACTCTTCCAATATTATAGGCAGGCCTATAGTGATTTTTGTGTTTTCCATAGTAACTCGCGCATTTACTCATGGTAAGCATAATATGGTGATGCGGAACTGATGATGAAGACCACACATGGCCACCAGAAATGCTCAATACTACATAGGTACAAATATAATCTACTATGCGTGGCTGACGGGCAACGCATAGCCTAAACCGGTGGACCTAGAGCCAACTTTGTACAGGGGTTCCTTATGTAGCGTACTGAGATGGGATTTGACGAAATTAGTTCCCCACGGGGGGAGGGGGGAAAGTGTATTAAACTCAAACAGCACTTGACATTGGTTTCTAATCAAATAGGGTATGTCGGTCAGTCAGTCGGTTTTTTTTTAAGTTTTACTTTTTGTTTCAATTATTTGTTATTAAGTTTATAGGTTATAAATGAATAAGCCCACCATGAAAGAGCTGTAATAAGACCATCATAAAACGTACGCAGGTATTGTCTGCAACGCAATTAGCTACGCCTGAAACCGTTTAAAATATATAATAATAAAGATAGAATTCGGAAGAAAAGTACCGACTGTATTATATCTGAAGCTCAGTGGGCCGCAAAATATGAATCGACAGAATATTAAAAAAGGCTTCTCAACAAAAACGCTGAGAAAGGGTGGGGCGGCGTGGGAAGCAATGTTCCATCGGACACTGGCCCAATTACGAATTACCCGCCATTTTTGAATTAAATTAAATTCTAAAACACTATTATAGAGTTCGTATCTCTACAATTTATTTTTGATAATCCCCAACGAGCTGCGAACGAACGCAGTTTTCATACTGAGACAATCTTGTTCGCGCCATTTTCTGACAGTAAAAGCAATATGGCTGCCCCTTAAATTTATCTGTGGTCGTAAATCGCGAAGCGGAATCAAAGTTTACGACAGAACACGGAAACTGTCTGAAATTAGTCACAATTGTTGCTGAGCCTACCTACTTACTTAACAAACTACTGTTAAACTAGGTTATTTATACATCGATCGTGAGGAAATCTTCATTACTGCTGTGGCAATGGGCTTGTCCCCTGTCACGTAAAATGGAGTATTGAATCACTGGCTAAAAGTGGACACAGTAGTGCCTCTGCCACCCCGTATGGAAAAGGACACGCTATGTTATGTTATTACTAGAGATTAGAGTTGCCATGTTCAACCAGTTCAACTTAGATTTTGTAAAGTACTCGTAACAAACAACTGGCCATTAATAAAAATCAAGGTCAACAAAACAAAAAAAGGATCATTATTCTTAAATGCGCGATCGGCCACTTTACTCAATTCAAAAAGTTTGATGAAAGGGTTTGACCTATTTTATTACTTCAGCGATGACTTAAAAAAAACTTGACGGGGAGTGTCTTCGTAAAGGCGCAGTTGTACTGATGAGGATTATCTTATCCCATTGATCCTGGAAACTGTTGGCTGATGCGAAGCCCGGGATTAAGCTGTCGCCTTACGGAATGAACAATGAATGCGCTAATTGTACGAAGAGGTTAAATCGAGTAATCCTGCAACTTTTAGCCTAATTAGTTTTGGCGATTTTCGTATTGTATATTTTATTGCACAAAACAAGCAGATATAAAAGACAGGTAAGTACAGTGACATTATTTCTAATAAGACTTTCAATCTTATGATGGGGATTACACAAACTCCAATAAATACAGGAATTTTCCCACTTTTGATTCTAAGTTTTTAATAGTCAAAACACATAAGCAAATTTAATCATACAAAATGTATTCATACCTTCTTTGTGTCGTTTACACGTAAAGAATGAGAAGTAAATACTCCTGTGCGAGACACCCAACATATTGGACCACGTGCATCGTTCACCACAGGGGGGCATTCCCCGCTGTGAAACTATTTCCCCCCCCTATCTCGTATAATAATCACGCACGAGCTGTATATTGTAGGGTTGTAACGGAGCTCCGACTCCGACTCCGAAAGTTCGGAACTTCCGATAGAAATCGTACCTCCGACTCCGACTCCGCCTCCGTCATTTCAGATCGGAGGTTTAACGGAGTTTATTTACGTTCGAAAATGTACCTACACGCAATGCGACAGGAGCGACGCTAGGCCTCACGGCCGCTCGGCTAAGTATTGATATTAGAACGCAACTGAATGAACTGAAGATTGTTTACGCGATTGGAACGCGCGGGCGGTGGGTAGGTAATTTAGGTATGAGAGGACAAGAATCAACCTTATTAAGTACAATTTGCCTCTTCTTAACTATCAATACCGTTAAAACGTATTGCTTAAGTGTACTGTGTATGTACCTACCTTACAGCTTTTGAATAAATACTTTTCCATAAATCAAACAAACATATTTTTCTACCTCCGCCTCCGCCTCCGTTAACCTCCGACTCCGCGGAGGTGAAGCTCTTCACCTCCGCCTCCGACTCCGACTCCGATAAGACGCCTCCGTTACAACCCTAGTATATTGATATTATTGATACAGTCGGTAAGAGACACCCAGTTGGCTTTAGTAGGGCATCAATGTCTCACCGTGGTTTTATATTTATTAACTTAATTCACCCTTGTGGCCGGAAATGCGTGATGCGTTAAATATTTGCGTTGCTACGACGCAACGCACCGTGCGAACTCAGTCTTAGTAGTGTTGATTAGAATTATGTCCTTAAATACTTTTAAAGTATGATCTTATCAGGTGCACTAACTTCATACTTAGGTCGACTAACAAGACGGCAAGTTAACGTTAAACTTTGATAACTCCATACAACTAACAGAGGTTCCTCAGACAAAGGACACCGGCAGTCTATGAAATTCACCTATACCAAAGAAAATCATTTATTACAGGACAATTTTTCATAGTATTGTGGAAGACATTACATACATGCCACATAAAATATATTGTAATAGGTAATTGGAAATTGAAATTACTTTCTTCGGTATTTTTCCGAGCTTGGAGAAAGGAAGGTAAACAAAGAGTTTAATTGATATGAGGTTCTAAATCATAAATAAGATTTCTTTTTTATTTGACAATCCATCAGGTAAAGGTTGTTTCAAACGTTTCAAACGTTTTGCGTAGCATTCTTTGGGTGTTTTGTTTGAATTTTTCATTGCCTGCATGTTTTTTCTTTGGAAATATTTTCCGATATCTTTATAGAATGGTCTCAAACAACAAAAAATCTTACAGTATCGACGACGTCATGAATGACGAACCTATCATTTAAATGACTATTTTTGTAAATAGACGGTACGAATTCGCTTGAGATATTCGTTAGTATGGAGAATAGTCGGTTTCCTTCGAAATTTTATCATTTCCATATATTAGCATCAGAAACAAATGACAATCCCTATGAGATATCAGTAAGGTGACAATCTTAAATTTCAAAATAGTTTCGTGCAACTCGGTAAGCCTGATGACCATCTCCCTTTGGATGTATTTCGACTCGCGCACGAAGGGTTCCGTGCCATTATCTATAAAAAACCGCAAAAAAAATGTATGGGAGCCCCCCCTAAATATTAATTTAATTTTAATTTAATTATTTATTTTTTAAGTAAATAATATACTAAATATATTGTGAACATTTTAAGCGTCTACCTGCTACCATTATCAATATTGAGCAAAAATGAGCAAAAAAATCACGTTTGTTGTATGGGAGCCCCCTTAATATTAAATTTCTTTTGATTTTTAGTATTTTTTGTTATAGCGGCAACAGAAATACATCATCTGTGAAAATTTCAACTGTCTAGCTACCACGGTTCATGAGATACAGCCTGGTGACAGACGGACGGACGGACGGACAGACGGACAGCGAAGTCTCAGTAATAGGGTCCCGTTTGGCACCCTTCGGGTACGGAACCCTAACAAGCACAGATGTCTATGTCCATAAGTAGCTATGTTATGTCGCTGTTTCTGGTTCCCCTGACTCAGTGTATTGTGGGCTAGAAACAATGTATGTGGCTGTATATAAAAATGTATTGTTAAATTATAAAAATACACAATTTCACAGCGCTCGGCGCTCTCATAAATAGCCGACAGTAATGTTGAAGTCAAGAGAGCGTTCAGTATACGCCACAAAGGTATCCTATGCGTCACAGAGTGTGGGTATACCTCACTGGAGTAATGTGGAGGGTACACCTATAGGTCAAACCGGTCAAACGCTTTATATAGACCGGAAAAATAGATGTCACACGGTGGAATAGTCTGTGGAATTGTCATCTCTCTCAAATTGTGACAGGGAGAATAATGGCTTGGCTACACTATCGCGATAGAATTCTGTTCGTTGTCGTGATAAAGATTGTCATTTTGGCGACTACGATAGTACATGACCTACTGATGATGGGTCGCAGATAAATAACCGAGGATAAATATTCAAAATTGATAAATGTCCGGACAAATATCTAAAATGGATGTTTATTCGAATACGATCGTTTATTTAAATACGATCCCAACAAAAACATGCATACGCATATACAAAAACGCCAGTCTCGCAGCCTGCGCAGTTTATTCTACCGTAAAAAGTTGTGAGATCTAATTTTAAACCAAGTCGGATAATTTAACCAGTATCTGTGTATGGTAGAATCTTTCCAACAACTTTATTATCGTATACTGTTAAGTAACTACCTAATTAGTTAACTAATAACATTTATAGTGATCGGATCAATATAAGACATCTTTATTTCTTCAATAATAATTAGAATGACTTGGCAATCGCACGTAGAAAAGTTGTCGACTATAGGACCGTGTGTGCAACGTAATGTACCTATTGCTCTCGCTCCGAAATAATTCGTTATTTTCTTATTAGTTAAGTTTATCTTTATTTAGAGATGTGTTGTGTTGAGTAATAATATTCATTTGTGCTCTGGGTGCTATAGAGTGGTCAGTTGAGCGCGATTGCCAAGTTATTCTAATTATTATTGAAGAAATAAAGATGTCTTATATTGATCCGATCACTATAAATGTTATTAGTTAACTAATTAGGTAGTTACTTAACAGTATACGATAATAAAGTTGTTGGAAAGATTCTACCATACACAGATACTGGTTAAATTATCCGACTTGGTTTAAAATTAGATCTCACAACTTTTTACGGTAGAATAAACTGCGCAGGCTGCGAGACTGGCGTTTTTATATATGCGTATGCATGTTTTTGTTGGGGTCTCATTTCTTTTTGTAAGTAACTTTCCTTTTTTTCTTTTCGGGTACTATTTCTTGTGCGTTAGCTACCGACTTTCTCAAAGCCCACTCCCTATCTCTATGGGCTCTTCTCTGTGGCTTTGATGTTACGATCTGTGACAAGTCTGGGCGGTGAATTATATAAATATAAATCATACCTCAAACCAAACCATACCGTGATTCAGGAAATGCACACCTAGCGACATCTAATGGGGAATAGCGATATTAGACAATATTGTAACCGCTTTATTTAAATCATAGCTGGAACCAAACCATACCGCGATTCAAGATACACATAGCGACATCTAATGGGGAATAGCGATGAATCGAAGTAGTCGTGTACTGAGCTTATTGATAATTAATATATTATGAAATTGGGGCTAAAATTGCGCAATGTTTGAGTTTTCCTTGGCTTTGCAGGCTAAACTTTAACCATGCTCAAAATTTTAAGCTTGTGGGTTCGCTAGAAGTAACCTTTAGAGTTTTCATGATCGTGAATTAGTGAGTCAGTGAGTGTCAAAATTGAGGAACTTTGAATTGCTGTACCTTCAACTCTACTGGTTCAAATTTATTGAAATTTTAAGAATATGTCTTATGACATGGTGCCTTTTAGCCGCCGGGAATTCAGGTTTCTATCTTTATCCACAACGGAGTAACAGGTAGGTCAAATATGCTCTGAATGGCTTCCTGTAAAGGATGTTACTGCTGCGCCCGTATGTTTTGCTCTTTGCTCGACTTGGCTTGGGGGCGCTGCCGCGCCCCCAGATTTTTAGCGATTCAAGTCTTTCGCACACAAACAAAATATAAACAAACAAAAACTGTCATATAATATAGTAACCTAAAGTGTCGTGTTACCGCGGAAATTCTATGTCTCCTTTATCCATTTAGACCACCATCATTGTGCGCGAAAGACCCTGAATCCCGACAAAACGTATTCATCCGTGTCCGGATACACTCCGAATATACATCCAAAACGGATATTTATCCAGAAAGATTCCCATCAGTATGAACATCGCGATAGGACTATTTACTTGGCTAGACTTGTCGCGACAACGGAAATTATCGCGTTATGGCGATAGTGTAGCCAGGCCATAAAAACATGATCCGATGATAGAATAAACTTAATCTCTGGTTTTATTTGTCAATCAAAACACGCAGTTGTGCGCTAAACGTTTCCATTATTTTTCGTCTAGCATTTCAAGAAATGAAGGCAAGACCAAGGCAAAGTATAGAACGTTAAAGCTTTAGCGTTACGAACGTAGCAGCCTCGTAGCATGTTCGTAGTCCTTTCCGTCGTAGACGACGATGTGTGCTTCTACGTAAAATATATTTCAACGTCTCGTGTCGTCAAATAAACTTGAGAGGTGTTGTTTAAATAGTTTTGTAAATATGATAGTTTTTTTTTGTATAGTATTTTTTAATGCGGACTTAAACTGTTAATTTTTATAAACACATATACCGACAAAGGGTAGTGTCTGATCCAACTTTGTAAGTAAATAAGTATTGGCCATTAATGTTCCCGCCGCGCGGCGCCAAAGGCCACCAATTACCAGTTGACCACTCTTGAAGTCTCTAGAGACACACGTTTAGCAACTAAGTAATTACATGCTTTGTTGCCGAACAGAACATATACACGTTTTATTTAGCTCGTCACACACCTACGACGAAGCTTATTTGTCGTTGTGAAACTGGGTCGGCGATACTAAAACTCGTCACCAAGTGCAATAAAATCAAGAGTCTGCAAGCACCGTATCTTTCTGAATTGGGATTGTTTTCTGCTGGGTTGCACATGTGGGTATAGGTAACGCAGCGAGAGCTGAGGTGGATAGTTGGTACGCGTATTTGTTTTACTCTTTGCTCATAACATAACTAAGACTGAGATAAAATATTAACCTGTAATCCAGTCCAGATAAAATGAACCTTATGAATTGCCAATTCAAAATGGCAAAAAAACATAATAGCATATTTAGCCTCAATAGGCTTGTGGCCTGTCAAGTAAAATAAATACTTTTTATGAACTGTCAAAACGGAACTTTTGTTCCTGAGTTCTATGAAATAACAACAGAATGACGTCATGTAAAAGTGCCATCAATGCTGTCTTTTTTACACAAAATTGACTTTATAAAATATATCTGCTGGAAATTCTGAGAATTTCAAGCCATTTTGTACATGATGCTTCAACTTAAGACTTGTTCCTAGATTTATTATTTCCTTGGCTACAAGCCAATTCAAATAATTTTTCGAAGCGTAATTTTTCCTGCTACCTAAACTTTTGCCATAGCTCTCGTTGCGATGACTGTACTACGGGGTGTTTACTCACAGTCGACGAGGGTCGAAGATCTCAAGATGGCGGACGGCTCGTGTAGGTTGAGTCATTGACGGATTTGATATTCGTGTGGAGATTATGCAGCGTATAGAGCCACCAAGATATCTGTAGAACGGCCAAAGTGGAAAACTTTGACGCAACTTTGAAAACGTTACTTCGCTGTCATTTGTTGTGTAGTGTATGCTGTTCAATCTGGGTAAATGGTGGCGCCTCTCAACTCTCTTTCTATGGAGGTGTAGTCTTTATAATGTTATAATGAAGATCAATCTGACTATTGAGATACTGTAAAATAAAATATTTACTAGAATACCCAATGATAAATAATATTACAAAATCATGTTAATGTTGTTACAATTAATTATTTTCCTGTCAAACGTGTATTGTAAAAAGTGAATAAAGTGATTATCTATCTATCTATTTATCTATCTAAATGCTGGAAGTGTACAATTGAGATAATTTTCATAAATATTCTTAAAATAGACTTACGCATTATTTTGAAACGAAAATTAGCGTTGACAACTGTACAAACTCTTGTTAAAAAGCCAATCATATGCGGCTATTTTGAATTATTCATCAATTAATGGCCTGTCACATTTGACCACTCTTAAAATCTGGTTAACATTACCTATTGATTACCAATACCGAATTTGATTTACATTAATTATATTCTACGATCAATTCTATAGCAGTGGTATGGTAGGTAACCGCTATCCGCATTCCGATCCCAATAACTCCAGACATCGCAAGAATGCTCTTGGAGAACTATCGGGAACATTCTGGAATCAGAAATTCACTATAGTGGCAGTAGTAGAACGTATACCTCCGTCCACCTATTTCAGCTCCATCTTCAGGGGATGGTGATGTGAAAATTTTTGGAACATACGAACTGATCCAATCACGAATAAAGATTCGATAGAAAACTATCGAAACTTCAAATGACAGTGATTCTTAATCTTTATGACATACATAAAATAAACTGCGTTCTCGAAAACGTTAACGCACACGAAAACATTCGTGATCGAGGCTCTGAACTTGTCACATAATGGGTTTCCTCTCCCACCTTCATGATCAATAGACAGACCAGCTCGATGGTACCACAGTCTTATATTTTTATATGCCAAGTTTTGGAATGAAAATTTCCATTCCTAGTTTTGTTAATACCTATTAACAAGGTCTGCTTGACAGGCGCGTACCTACCTACAAACTAAATCTGGGGGCGCGGCAGCGCCCCCAAGCCAAGTCGAGCAAAACATACGGGCGCAGCAGTAACATCCTTTACAGGAAGCCATTCAGAGCATATTTGACCTACCTGTTACTCCGTTGTGGATAAAGATAGAAACCTGAATTCCCGGCGGCTAAAAGGCACCATGTCATAAGACATATTCTCAAAATTTCAATAAATTTGAACCAGTAGAGTTGAAGGTACAGCAATTCAAAGTTCCTCAATTTTGACACTCACTGACTCACTGATTCACGATCATGAAAACTCAAAAGGTTACTTCTAGCGAACCCACAAGCTTAAAATTTTGAGCATGGTTAAAGTTTAACCTGCAAAGCCAAGGAAAACTCAAACATTGCGCAATTTTAGCCCCAATTTCATAATATATTAATTATCAATAAGCTCAGTACACGACTACTTCGATTCATCGCTATTCCCCATTAGATGTCGCTAGGTGTGCATTTCCTGAATCGCGGTATGGTTTGGTTTGAGGTATGATTTATATTTATATAATTCACCGCCCAGACTTGTCACAAATCGTAACATCAAAGCCACAGAGAAGAGCCCATAGAGATAGGGAGTGGGCTTTGAGAAAGTCGGTAGCTAACGCACAAGAAATAGTACCCGAAAAGAAAAAAAGGAAAGTTACTTACAAAAAGAAATGAGATCCCAACAAAACATGCATACGCATATACAAAAACGCCAGTCTCGCAGCCTGCGCAGTTTATTCTACCGTAAAAAGTTGTGAGATCTAATTTTAAACCAAGTCGGATAATTTAACCAGTATCTGTGTATGGTAGAATCATTCCAACAACTTTATTATCGTATACTGTTAAGTAACTACCTAATTAGTTAACTAATAAAATTTATAGTGATCGGATCAATATAAGACATCTTTATTTCTTCAATAATAATTAGAATAACTTGGCAATCGCGCTCAACTGACCACTCTATTGCACCCAGAGCACAAATGAATATTATTACTCAACACAACACATCTCTAAATAAAGATAATAAACTTAACTAATAAGAAAACAATGAATTATTTCGGAGCGAGAGCAATAGGTACATTACGTTGCACACACGGTCCTATAGTCGACAACTTTTCTACGTGCGATTGCCAAGTCATTCTAATTATTATTGAAGAAATAAAGATGTCTTATATTGATCCGATCACTATAAATTTTATTAGTTAACTAATTAGGTAGTTACTTAACAGTATACGATAATAAAGTTGTTGGAAAGATTCTACCATACACAGATACTGGTTAAATTATCCGACTTGGTTTAAAATTAGATCTCACAACTTTTTACGGTAGAATAAACTGCGCAGGCTGCGAGACTGGCGTTTTTGTATATGCGTATGCATGTTTTGTTGGGATACAGTTTTCCAAAAGCTTTCCAATGACATTTTGGGGCGCGATGACAGGTGCAGCTAACGCTAATTGACCAATGAAGAATAAAAGGTCGACCGCAGGTGTTGATGACAGATTCGTTGCATTAATTTGCGTAGAAGTGGCGCACCCGTATAAACGTCACTCATGCGCTAAAAGTTCTTCGGGAGACTGTTACCCTATAGAATTAATTCAATCTCTTTAGATTTGATATGATTCTATGTCACATCATACATACATACCCAAAGTGCCACAATAAAAAATCAAATTAACTACTGTTTGCCTGCACAAAAAATCCTTTATACTCTATTAAGAAAGTAGCTTTCCTATCTCATTCATAGCATAGCATAATACCTATTATCTTGTTATTAAACTTGCTTAAGATGCACCGCATAATTTAGGATGGCTTATTATGCTCTCATATTTATAAAAAAATGTTTAGCAACCTACATTATTTACTATGTATGGGCATCCCTGTTTGACCCTCTATGCTTCTACAGGAAGACCTTTGAGGTCAGGAGTGTCATATAAAATTCAGCTTTCTGTCTTGTGAAATCCGTTGCCCAGTGAATTTACATATTAACTCGCTGTCTGTGCTTGACTCTAACAAATGTTCTATGAAATATGTTCATATGTTCACATCGCAGTATTTTGGCAAGTACCTAGTAGTAAATTGGTTAAGTGCGAGTCTGTCTCTAACACAAAGTGTTCTGCACCATCGTATTTATTTATTTATTTAATTAGGCACATCAACAGCACACATATACAAAATTATACAATAGAAATATGGCGGTATTGTTCTTATATGAGTGCCTATTATAGATGAGCACAGCATTGGCCATTGTTGTACTAAAATTTAATATTATATTTTAACTTAAAATGTAAGTATAATAGTAATAAATAACAGTTAATTAGGATTTGGAATTTAAGTAGGTATCTATATGATAATATGATAATAATCATACAAGAAACAAGTGCCGGACAGTTCAATATCTTCAATATTCATCTCGTAATTTTGCTATATTTACATAAAATTTCAGCCGCTATATATTGAATTTGACTCAATACCATTTAATTCTAATCGTCCTTATTTATTTCGTGTATTTCAGTAAGTATTTTCTGTTGTAGCGGCAACAGATATACACTTTCGGGCTATTAGGGTTCGCGATAAAGAGCCTGCTGACGGACATACAGACAAAACGGTGAGACGGACAGACAGACAGCTATCTAGCTTCCCGTAGTTACTTTCGGATCAACTTTACTCGGAGACTCGGAGTAAAACTTTTTCAATAATAAGGGAGAAAGAGACCCTAACCACTCCATTTAAAAGCATACACCCAACATTTACCCCGCGTCCAGGCTATCGACAGACAGGCCTGACATTCATACTAACTATTTATGAAAGCAGTCATATCAACTTTTAATACGCTTTGCGAATTCGGCCACGCGTTAATTCTGAAAGCGAGTGCCCAATTATACGCGCAGATGAGTCTTTTGGTGGGAACCGATGGGAATTAAGTGATGCTTGCTTGTCATTTAATCAGTTTAGAGTCGTGATTACCATGCATTTGCGTTTGGGAGAATATCAAATCGGGTTTTGTAAATTGAAGGAGTATGGTTAGGGTTTTCAATGTAATCAAAAGTACACGATACAGGGTATCCTAGTGTGGGGCCAGAACAGAGACTATATATCCAATTGACTGCGCCTGCGGGGGAATGCGGCTCGCCAAACATTAGTTTTATTCAACGTATGCAACCTATGTACGACGACGGGCCGCCAAACAGTTTCGCAGCGGCGGCTGACCAATCACAGCTCTCTTACCTCGTCCCCCGCCGCCCGTAAATTGGTGAGTTGTGTTTCAAAGGAAAATGTATCTATGCGCTCTCCACTGGATAAGTGCTCCCTGGGCCAGAAGCAATGTATGTGCCTGTTTGCAGCTTTCCAAAGGTCTTTTAGCGCCGCAGTGACAGGTGGAAATATCGCTTGATGAGGAATAAAAGAACGGTGTCGGTGTGTACTCAGATCGATCATATTCTGTCTAGTCAAAAGACCGCCAAACTGGGGCCGGAGTCTGTACGTGAATCGCATGGCAATAGCTTAGCGCGCAAAATACCGGTTCGTTTGTAGCTAACGCGGCACGTGTCGGCGCGTCGACAAGCCACCACCGAAATGTTGAGCCCTCGCTACTGCGATGTGATTCGCGCTCAGAATCATGGCCCTGCTGCCATGCTTTATAGAGTTTCTTGTTTTAACAGCCACCCACCCCCCTCCCGTCCGCGTGCCGCTACTGACCCACCAGTGATATCACAGAGTACAATGTATAAATATAAAGTGATATGCTGAAGCCTGTAAAGATTTAAAGTGTCATTTGTGTCGCGGTGTTTGCGTTTTCCAGTACACACTTTATTTGCTCAGCTTATTTGGTCCTGTATCAATTGAATAAATTGGTATAGGCCTTTTAATTTTAGTAAATACCGTAAACCTATGAAGCTGCTGGTCGACCAACGGTTTAGGTTAGTTAAAGTAAGTAAAATAAGTAAGTTAGATCCTCCTCTTTTTAGAGATAAGCTCGCCTTTGCCTATTTACCTTTGTTTTAAGACTATGTATCACATTGTTTTCCGTGCAATAAAGAAATTATGAAATTATGGAGTAAATGTAGCCCATTAATGTCCCCACCGAGGGGCACAGGCCTTTACCCGGATCCGAGTAAGATTAAGCCATACTCCACCACGCTGTCCATAGTTAAAGTAAGGTTAGTTAAATTGCAGTTCGAGACAGCTTGGATATTTGAACCACATTTATTTTTAAAGTAATGTCATTTACTGGAGAGCACCTAGGTCTAGTAGGTATCAAGCTAGCTTCGCATGCGGGAGATGCAGGTTTGAAACCCGGTGCTGACCTGACATTTGAACGGTGATGAAAAACATCGCGAGGAAACCTTCATTTCTCCAATACTACGGTGATGGGCTAGCCTGCTACAAGTGAACACATTGTCATTGTCCTCTGCCACCCTTTATGGGAAATGTCCCCGTTGAATGCTGTGTAGTTTACGTGATTTATAGGAAGAGTAGGTCTATGTTTAGATAACGCTTCAGGCTGACTGGCCAACCCAACCGAAAAAAATATGATTATTATTACAACGTATAGAAAATAAAATATAACTATCGCCGCAGTAACGGTATTTTAATCAAAACGACACGATAACGTCAAATCCCTCTCTTTGAAACACGTTTTTAAATTAGTTCAACACCAATGAAATCACTGGCTGAAAAACTAAAATTCAGAAAATGCAGTTGTGAATCCCGATTTAAATCCAGAAATCACGTAAGATTTGCTTTAGATTTTCCGAAATATTATCTGAGGGGCCTCACAGAAATCCCCGGCCCGTCACTATGGGGCAGTACCATGAATATTGTTTATCGGGGTGACCTTGACTCACCTACTTGCGCCCACATGGTCGGTTAAGTCCACTCACTGATTCTCCGGCCATTTCCACTATACCATCACACCACTTGACCACTATTCCTGCACCGGGGCATATCACACCTAAGATTATTAGTACGGGTGTGGAGTCTGCGTGGTTCCACAGCTCATCTTCCACTGAATACGCCCGGGCGAGAGAGATCCAGTGCGCAAACTCGTAGGCATGCGTTCAAGTCCTCACTCTGGCTCCCTCTGTTTGGGGTATAGTTTGTATCCACGCATCTCGCTGCCGATGCCGGGTAGACGGTTTCAGAGGTCACAAGGTCGCGTGGTTGTCAGTTCGGGGAACTCAGGTTTTGGAGTCTTTTGATGGGCGGCTCCATAGATTGGTGTTAGATTTTGCAATCTAATTACCACATAATTGATATTTTTCAGCGTCAATTCATTTATGTATACGCTGTTAAAATATTCGTAAGTGTGATTTGGGGTGGACGACAGATAAGCCATGAAATAAATATGTAAAACACATTAGTATTAATTAAGGAATTTAGGTATCAACCAGTGTTCCTATGTTGTTTGCTTAGCAGCTTGCAACACCTGACCAGCACCAGATTTAGTTGTATGTATGTCAAGTTTTGATAATGATAACATCATCGTGGGTTAGATTAAGTCGACGTTATTTCGGGCAGAAAAAACCACTACATACTTACTTATGAAATTTTTAGGGTTCCGTACCCCAAGTGCGCTCAACGGGACCCTATTCCCTACTATAGTCAATCCATCATAGCTTGATTGATGACAGCTGTCATCACAAAATACGCCTATGAAGTACCGAATTTTGCGACGGTGAAATGTATAGAGACAGAGTTATCATACTTTATTGGGAAATAGTAAGTGAGATTGAAGTGTAGCACATTTAGCACAAAAGATAGGTAATCGATCAGGACTTGAAAAAATATATTGATAATTTAATATTGTGAGAAGAAGTCCAGCAGTGAGTCCGAATCAGACTTTGATGATTAGGGCCGTGAACCATTTTAACAAGAATAAAAACGTGTTACAACTTCCTTTTGTTTGATTTATTTGAAACATTCAGTTACTTTAGTTGGAATGTCTTCGCGCCTTCGATAAACGGATACCAAAACCTATATTGACAGATTCCCATACAATATAGATAGATCTTTAATAACCGGCCAAGTGCGAGTCGGACTCGCGTACGAAGGGTTCCGTACCATTATCTATAAAAAACCGCAAAAAAAAAAACATGTATATGAGCCCCCCCTAAATATTAATTTTATTTTAATATTTTTTTTTAAGTAAATAATATAATCAATATATTGTGAACATTTTAAGCGTCTACCTGCTACTATTATTTATCAATATCTAGCAAAAATGAGCAAAAAAATCACGTTTGTTGTATGGGAGCCCCCCTAAATATAACATTCATTCGTGTGACACAAAAATTCGTGAAATCGACCCACAAGCCGTCACGTGCACGTGTGGCTAGAGAGTTTGGCTCGGTGTGCGTAGGACTTGTACTACATTTTACGTTGGTAGTGGTGTGGAGTTTGCGGCAACCCACAAACATCTGGATCAGGCATAATACTTCTAATTCACAAAACCTTTCACAGTCCACGGCCTACCTTTTAGAAACATCACCTTATTAATTACAAAAAACCGGCCAAGTGCGAGTCGGACTCGCGCACGAAGGGTTCCGTACCATTATCTATAAAAAATCGCAAAAAAAATAATGTATGGGAGCCCCCCTAAATATTAATTTAATTTTAATTTAATTATTTATTTTTTAAGTAAATAATATACTAATATATTGTGAACATTTTAAGCGTCTACCTGCTACTATTATTTATCAATATCTAGCAAAAATGAGCAAAAAAATCACGTTTGTTGTATGGGAGCCCCCCTAAATATAAAATTTCTTTTGTTTTTTAGTATTTGCTGTTATAGCGGCAACAGAAATACATCATCTGTGAAAATTTCAACTGTCCAGCTACCACGGTTCATGAGATACAGCCTGGTGACAGACAGACGGACGGAAGGACGGACAGCGAAGTCTCAGTAATAGGGTCCCGTTTGGCACCCTTCGGGTACGGAACCCTAAAAATGACGTTGAGGTTCAACCATTTTTCCCCAAAGTCAATCATTAAACCTATATGTGTGGGGTATTTATAGATGGATCTTTAAAAATTACGTTGAGGTTTCTAAAACCATTTTTCCTCAAAGTCAATCGTTAAAGAGTAAATCCCTTCCAAAGTGGAAAAAATTGTGTCCACCCCCCTTCAACCTTTTAAAGTAAGAGTGAAAAATCTAAAAAAAAAATATGCTGTGTATCTTAATACAAACTTTCAAGGAAAATTGGTTTGAACAAAATATAATAAGCAGTTTTTAAGATATTATTAGTATTTATTAAAAACCGCAAAGATAACTTTGTCATTCATACAAACACTATTATAAACAAAGTTACAACACAAACAAAATAATTACTTGCTACTACGGAACCTTTCATGGATGAGTCCGACTCGCACTTTGCCACCTTTTTAGGGTTCCGTACCCGAAGGGTGCCAAACGGGACCCTATTACTGAGACTTCGCTGTCCGTCTGTCCGTCCGTCCGTCCGTCTGTCACCAGGCTGTATCTCATGAACCGTGGTAGCTAGACAGTTGAAATTTTCACAGATGATGTATTTCTGTTGCCGCTATAACAACAAATACTAAAAATCAAAAGAAATTTAATATTAAGGGGGGCTCCCATACAACAAACGTGATTTTTTTTGCTCATTTTTGCTAGATATTGATAATGGTAGCAGGTAGACGCTTAAAATGTTCACAATATATTGAGTATATTATTTACTTAAAAAATAAATAATTAAATTAAAATTAAATTAATATTTAGGGGGGGCTCCCATACATTTTTTTTTGCGGTTTTTTATAGATAATGGCACGGAACCCTTCGTGCGCGAGTCCGACTCGCACTTGGCCGGTTATTTAGTTTTTAACTTGTGAATTATCATGAAATTGTTGGAGACATCACTCGGAAAGTCGGAAAGTCCTTGGTCTAGAGGCCACACATTTGCCTGTCACGCAGAAGATGCTGGGTCGAGTCCCTTTGCGTCAATGAAACAAGTTAGTCAAGTTGACTAACTTTATGATGTTCTATTAATTTGTGTAATTATTTTATTCTTAGTAAACATTGCAGGATGACCGGAAGTTCAAACGAATGGTGGTAAAAAAACATCGTTAGGAAACCTACGTATATTTGCGGTGGCTCGTCTGGCCCCCGATTGTCGCGCTATCGAGATCATCTCCCCAGTCGAGATATCGGTTTTGATACCGCCTAAATCCGTCGAAAACGATCTCGATTTATATTTATTTCGATCGAAAATGGGTCGAGATATCTCGGTTGGTCGAAAGGCTATTCGTAAGAATAGCATTTTCTTGTTTTTGATAGAGATTTCGGTATCTCAAAATCGATATTTTGACCATGGACATGATCTCGCTAGCGCCAGAATTGCCCCCCAGGTATTAGTCGCGAGTCGAGACGACTGGGCTAGCTGCCTATCACTCAAAGTCGTAAAATAGAGGATTGAATTTCTGGACAAATAATAGCCAAACACTGTGATCCCGTATGGGAAAAGGCGTGACGCTATGTGTTCATTCATTGTTCATGGTGAACATCTGTTCATCCCTATAAGAAACTGATGAAATATCTTTAAAATTACCCCCGCGCGCGACACGCATCGCATTATCGTTTCTGAGAAGTCGTGACGTGAAGCATCTACTATCCTTGCTGCAGCGCCCCCTGGTGGTCTACAACAGTTGTACATGTAGGTGGGTACATTGTGTGGAGTTTGCGGCAAACCGCAAAATCCACACAATGTACCAGTCTCAAGTCTTCGCGCAGAGCTACGTTCGCACACCAGCCAAACTCGCTATCCACACGTGACGGCTTGTAAAGGTTTTTGCCAAGCGTAAGCGTTATGGATTAGGCACAGTGAAGGCAAAAGAACCTGCCCTGAAATCAGAGATCTAATGAAAAAAACCGCATCCAAATCGGTAATGTAGGAGATAGTTTCCCGCTGCGTATACACACACGTAAACAATGACCAGATTGACCAGTACAAAACCTTTGACTTTGTTTTCCTTTTTGCTACGAGTTTAGTATTTCGTTCGAGTTATGTGTTGAAAGTTGTGCTTCTGTCACATTATGCGGGAATTTTTATGTAATAAAATTCTCCAGTGATATACTGATAACTAAACGCATTGAAACTACCGAGAACGAAACGTTTTATTTGACAGTCACGTATCATTATTGCCATATTGAAATATTATATCGTTGATTGGTACAAAATTAAATGTTTAGTGAACATGATTATTCTAACATCTCTAAACGTAAAACAGATATTTTTAGAACAAAATCTCGATCTTTATTTTTTCTTTATCAATAGTATGGATAGTACTGGCTGAAATCAGATGAAAAACAAATAAATCATTTGAACAACATTAACTTGGTAATTATTGTTTCTACGATAGCAACACTGATTGTGTCTTTCTTTTTTCGGTTCTTTGCCGTGTCGATTCGGGTGCGTTTATATCCGTAAAAATCTATTGATATTCCTATTTTTCTGTTGTTTTATCCCTTTCAACAAAATATGAAACATATTTCCTTGCCACCGTTGGGAATATTTCATACATGAAAGTGTTTGTGATTGGAAAAATCGGCCGGGCAAATTGACGTTTTGCACGCAGAGGCAACAGTAACCTACAAAAACATATCTTGGCATCAGTGGTTTATGTGTGTTACTTTCGGTTTTCAGCGAAGATCGTAGCAAAATGAAGTACAACAGGCTCGTGACCTCTTCGAGGAGGAAAAACAGGAAGCGCCATTTCAGCGCGCCTTCCCACATTAGACGAGTTTTGATGTCCTCTCCACTATCCAAGGAACTGAGACAGAAGTTCAACGTCAAATCGATGCCCATCCGCAAGGACGACGAGGTCCAGGTATGTAGACAGTAAACTCAATACTCCAGGACTTGTTTGTGTAAAGGTTATGTTTTGATCAAGTCAACAACGAATGGTGTATGATATTCTGACAAGTTTACACCTTTTAGGAGAGCATGATATAACTGTGTAGCAGAGTTCTGGATACCTACCATGTGTTGTGTCAAATAGTTTGACATAGCAGAATGTTATGAAACGTTTTGTCAGAAAACTTAGAAATCCAGGACATAAATGTTACTGTAATACTAAACTGTTTTCAAAGATTATGTATGATACTGAATGTAACTTAATAAAGGCAAAGTAAGATGATGAAGACAAACCATTCACAGACTGCAGGCACCGACAGTGTCAGGAAGGTTGGGCTTGAGGTTTTCTCCGGCTAAACCTGAATGTCACTGATGGTCTGCACCATGGTTCAAAGATGGCTCTGATTCTTTGCTTAGTTTGAAGAGGAGGGTAGGAACCAAAGGTCGTTGGGTGATTTCGGTTTTTTTTTTGCTATCCAACTCAAAACCCTGAATTCTATCAATTCATACAATGATCAACTTCTAAAGGCGACTAATTTATCTTTTAGGGGACACTTTATTTGCTTTTAGTGGCCACCCAGCAGATGTTTCGCTTTGACCTAAGTTTAAGGGTCAATTAGGCCACTATGGGATCCCCTAAATTTAAAGGTCCGACCTCTGGTACAATCGCTAGACAGCTATCAAAAAGAGCTAAGTGTCCCCTAACTGTTTGTGAAATCGGGCATCACAATCTTATACTTATGTCACACCTCGGACACTCCATAGAACGCTCGTAAAATAATCACCCATTACTACTACATAACCAAATGATGTTTGTACACGTGCAAATGTGTGCGTAAACTTTGCTAGGGCTGGTGGCGCGGCAAATGCAGCGATATTAAAGTATACGCGTCGTCACTCATCCGGCGTTCAGCCCTGTCTATTGATCCTTTAACCAATCGTTTGACGCCAGGGGTGGGGTGCGGTATCTGAATCAGCGCGGGGAAGGGAGTGGCCGTTCTGTACGGAGTACTATTATCTCTTCTGTGCTTATGTAGTAGAAACCAAAAGTGGCATGTCATGGTTTGATGTTTAGTTTATTTTGACCAGCTTTATGATAGAGGACAAACTTTTATTTCCCATTTATTTTTTATTCAATAGTCTTAATGGACCTAAAGGAACATTCTGCTTTCCTAATTTCCAGGTTGTACGCGGTCACTACAAAGGCCAGCAAGTCGGCAAAGTAGTGCAGGTCTACCGTAAGAAGTTTGTTGTCTACATTGAGAGGATCCAGCGCGAGAAGGCCAACGGAGCCAGTGCATATGTCGGCATCCACCCTTCAAAGGTTTGTCGACTTTGTTTTATTTACACAACATAGGTTTGCCTAGTGGGGTCACATTTTAATTTGATATTTTCTTTTAATTTTTGACAATAAACCTGTGCTTAATAGTAGACTTGAAAATAGTTTTGTTTGTAAATACAGACATAGTTCTGCCAAGCAAGACTAACTTGAAATAATTTTGAACATCAATTTAATAGATATAGGTACCTACTAGGTTTTTGTCTGGAATGAGCTAGATCAGCTAGAAGATAAGGTGCTGCATGGTTGCCAAGGTCTCAACAAAAGGCTTTGTGAATTGAATAGAAGAATAGAATAGAATTGCTTGGTAAACATTAAAAAAAAAGTAAAAAGTGTATATTGGACTCATTTGTTAAGGTACATTTTGTCATATCTAAAGTTCTTATTACCTAAATAGTCTGTTGACACAACTACAGGCATCAACAACCCCAGCGTTAAGTATACTATTAGTTTGAGAGACACATTTCTGTATCTGAAGTTAAATGACAAACATGGGCACAAAGATGTGTCTGTGCTACCCTAGTTGGGAATTATAGGCAGCTATATTTTATAGTTTTAAACCTGACATTCTGAGTTTGCATATGATGATCACAAACCATTCTAAGAGCTGTGCCGACCGGCTAACGGAAGCCTGACGCTGCGGAGGTTTTCTCTGTGATCGACGGCTGAAGACTGCCTGGGCTCAGCCATGATAAACTAATGGCTCTGACTGCAAACTCTAATGTAGCCTAGCAACGGGGGATACATAGTACATTTATGTCTGGGCTGGATTATATTCTGTATAGTAGCTATACTATCAGGGGTGGAAACAAGTCAGTAAAGTCAGTAAAAGTCAGTTTTTTTTAAGGTGGTCAGTAAAAGTCAGTTTTTTCAAAATTTGGTCAGTAAAGTCAGTAATTTTAGGATCTCGGCCTTCTTCAAATGATGTGTCTCATTTTTACTTTATTGATTTGGTGTTTGTTTATTAATTTGATGATACTTTTCAATAAAGTCTCTGTGTAGTATTTTTTACTACATCCAGGGGCTACTCTTGTTCAATTTGCTTGTCCGGTAAATTGACATTTGAGTGCACTGGATTACTGGATTCAGCTACAGAATGTCTAGAGAAAGGACTGGAAAAAAGGATATGGTAGCTATCAATATGGCAAAGACAATGCTTAAAACATTAAGCGACGAACGTAAGGAAGAAGAAGAAAAAAATAAAGAAGCTGAAAAAATGCAGAAACATGTTGATAAAAAGAAAAATAAAGTCATTACCGCTTATTTAAAAAAAATGTAATAGATACTAATAAGAACTAGTGGCTCTGTGAGCTGTAGACCTCGCGAGTATGTCGGTGGGAAAGCTGAACTGCTAACACACATAAAAAAAATAACCCAAATAATTTTCTTTCAATAACACATACAAACTTATGAATGTACCTGGTTACGTACATGCAGTATGAAAGTAGCCGCACCAATAACTTTGTAAACTACATTTCGCGATCTTTTATACAACCTATTGACTTTTTACTAAAATTATATAATCTGTTTCACTCTCATAGTCTTTACAAATCCAACGACACCTCATTTGTTAATATCCATCGAGCCGTTTGGGTTGTAGCGATTTTTTTACATTTTAAAACCCCATATCTCCGCCATTTTGAAAAAAATCAAAAAACTGGCTCGAGTAAAAAATTCTATTTATTTTTTCAACCTGCTCACAAAATTTCACGAGAATCGGTTCATAAATGCGACCTGTAGAGGAGAACAACCGGACATACAAAAGCATTTTTGCCCAAACCTGAAACGGAGACGCTTCGCTCGCTCATCTGTTTCACTCTCATGGTCTTTACGAATCCAACGACACCTCATTTGTTAATATCCATCGAGCCGTTTGGGTTGTAGCGATTTTTTTACATTTTAAAACCCCATATCTCCGCCATTTTGAAAAAAATCTAAAAACTGGCTCGAGTAAAAAATTCTATTTATTTTTCCAACCTGCTCACAAAATTTCACGAGAATCGGTTCATAAATGCGACCTGTAGAGGAGAACAACCGGACATACGAAAGCATTTTTGCCCAAACTTGAAACGGAGACGCTTCGCTCGCTTCGCTCGCTCGGTCAATTATATTGTTAACTCTAGAATGTTTAATAAAAGGGTGGTGCAGGTTGGCTATGGGGATGGTGGAGGCCTAACAAAAAAAAATCTTTTCTTTTATTCACATGTACAGGCAACAACAAATCAAGCGTATCAGTTTGACCTTGAGATAGCCTTTAAAAATAACATTGTAGCGGCTTTTGCCAAGTAATTTAGTTTTAAAATATATTTTATTTTAGCAAATAATAGTTAGTAACGGTAGGTTCAGGTAGTTTGAACTGTTTTATTTTTTTAATGTAGGTATGTTGTGTTCACCTATAATTGGTTCTACACATAGTTAGATGTACTGTTTTTAGGGTTCCGTACCCGAAGGGTGCCAAACGGGACCCTATTACTGAGACTTCGCTGTCCGTCTGTCCGTCCGTCCGTCCGTCCGTCCGTCCGTCCGTCCGTCCGTCTGTCACCAGGCTGTATCTCATGAACCGTGGTAGCTAGACAGTTGAAATTTTCACAGATGATGTATTTCTGTTGCCGCTATAACAACAAATACTAAAAATCAAAAGAAATTTAATATTAAGGGGGGCTCCCATACAACAAACGTGATTTTTTTGCTCATTTTTGCTCGATATTGATAATGGTAGCAGGTAGACGCTTAAAATGTTCACAATATATTGAGTATATTATTTACTTAAAAAATAAATAATTAAATTAAAATTCAATTAATATTTAGGGGGGCTCCCATACATTTTTTTTGCGGTTTTTTATAGATAATGGCACGGAACCCTTCGTGCGCGAGTCCGACTCGCACTTGGCCGGTTATTTTCAATTTGTGTGTATTGTGTAAGATCTGTTGGTAAACCTTAATAAATAAATAAATAAATATACCGTGCGGCGTAGCGTAGTGGTGACTTTCGTAGTGCGACTGTTACACTTGATGTGCTGCTGTCTGTACTTACAACGTTATATCTTACCAATTATTAACAAGCACTTAATATTATTACTAAGCACATAAGATACACACAGTGAAGGTAACAACAGTCCGATTAAGGGTAGAATTTGGTCAGTAAAACGGTCAGTAAATGTCAGTATTTGGTCAGTAAATCATTAGGTTTTGGTCAGTAAAGTCAGTAATTTTAGGCCTTGATACCGCTTCCACCCCTGTACTATACATCCTTGCCAAGGTATGCCAAACTCCCGCAAGCCACAAGCTCCTGCACCCGTGATGATGATGTGGTCCGAGCGATTTCGGTCACGGCGACCGCCTCAACTCGTCGTCTGTAGACGTCGCTCGTGGGCTCGCATGTGGCTTATGTAGCCAATCTTCCTAGTGAAGATCCTCGCACATTGCGGGCATGTGAGAACCCCATTATTTTAATTGTAAATGATTTGCGTAGGTGTTCGGGCTTTAAATTCGTCGCGTTTGGCGTCATTCGTACATTTATGTCTGGGCTGGATTATATTCTGTATAGCAGCTATACATCCTTGCGAAGGTATGCCAAACTCCCGCAAGCCACAAGCTCCAGCCCCGTAGAAAAGATACATAACGCTATTATCGTTCGCACGAAACGCTATGAATATGTATGCGATTTGACGTTTGGTCACGCTACGCTAACGTCACTGAATGTCAAATCGCATACATTTTGAGTTTTCGTATCGTTTCGTTTTCGTAGCCTACAGCAAATCAGAAAACTTGTGCAATCCAAAAAAAATACAAAATCTTTTGATAGAGATAAGCTCGCCTTTGTACATTTGTATTCTATTATTTTTCACTGTATGGATTAAAGCATATTGATATATTGTGAAATACACCATTTACTACCTAGATTGTGCAAAACTTGTTGGCAAACCTTGGCGAGGACAAATTAAAACAAAAATATTTTTCGCTAATTCATGTATAATTAGTAATTCATATCTATGGATGTGCCATTATCGTTACAATTGTTCCAACATAAAAGTCTCCTATCATACTTTTGGCCAGCCAAGATTATGCATAAGTATGTTGTATGTTTGTGAATACCAAAATCTTTACTTTACTTTTTCACTAGTTTACTACTACCTAGCGTTAGTTCAAAGAACTGAATATAAACTTGCCCTAAAATTATCAGCACGTTCAATAACGCCCACCATTGTCCCCAGTGCGTGATCGTCAAGCTAAAAATGAACAAGGACCGCAAGGCGATCCTCGACCGGCGCGCGAAGGGCCGCCTGCTTGCGCTGGGCAAGGAGAAGGGCAAGTACACGGAGGAGAGCGCGGCCGCCGCCACCGCCATGGAGGCCTCGTAGACTTGTAACAATAAATAATAAGAAAAACCAATGTCATGTGTTTTATTTGGTAGTGTGAGGGGAGCAGGCGTGGTACTGTCAAGAAGGGGTTCTGCAAATAAGTCAATTTTGTGCAAAAAAGACAGCATTTGATGGCACTTTTACATGACGTCATTTTGTTGTTATTTCATAGAACTCAGGAACTAAAGTTCCGTTTTGACAGTTTATAAAATGTATCTATTTTGACTTTGACAGGCCACAAGCCTATTAGGGGAAGGGAGTCAAAAAATGTGTCATGCACGTAGTATAGGTGCCGCCATCCACGAATACGCGTGACGTAGCTATAAATTTGCATCTTTCTCTTTCATCGGGGCCCTCTGCTGAAAGACAAAGATGCAAAAATAGCTACGTCACGCGTCGTTGTCGTCACCTCTACCTATGGGCATGGGCATGTTCCCATAGCTGCCCCTAGATTCATTAGTTCTATCACAGACACCTAGAACAAAATATGACATCGGCGAAAACTAAGATGCTGCGGAAGCTTCTTTAGTTCGAGGCCATTATCGCTTGGTGCAGCACCATCGAAAAATTGCAAATACCACGAAATGGCGCTAAGATATATAGGATTTATTCTAAAATTGGCGCCACCTAAAACCGGAGCGGGAATCCCCACGCACTAGAGGATAAGATAACTGAAACCAAAGGGTTACTAACTCTAATTTGTATGGGATGAGCATCCTGTGGTTCTATACAGCAGGTATCTGCTTGGCTGACTGTACAAGCTTTCCAACGATCTTGGCGCGCGGTGATAGGTGGAACTAAAGAGCTTATTACATTACGCTGTCGGCAGGGCACGATTTGTATAGACGTCTCACTCATATGGAACGATACTAGAAAGAGACAGTGAGCCAGTCAGGGCCCTTCCGACAGCGTAGTCTAATAGACCCATAACGCATGAGGACATGTTCGCTGCGTGGATTGCAAGGAACTATAGTAGTAGGTACACGTCCACTCAAGTGCCGAAAGATTGTGCTTGAATTATGTACATGCGTTAGGCCGGGACTCCACCAAAGCGGAGATGTGGAATATTTGTATGGCGCGTTGGAAGCGGAGATGTGAGCTGTTTCCATCTCGCATACAAATATTCCACATCTCCGCTTTGGTGGAGTCCCGGCCTTAGGTACTAATTCGCTTACTACTTAGGTACTAGGTACGCTTCACGCTAGTGTCGCCACCTTTAGCCATGTTCATAGCTAGCGGCAAGTGCAGTAGGCTTCAAATGTATATGCATTAACATTCCTAAATGGTGTCAGGGACTAGAGGGTGGGAAGGGTTGTTCTAAAAGAAAAATCCATTTAGGTACTTACATTGATGGTACAAAATCATTTTATTATGAAATGGCATCATGAGTAAAATCCCCAATTATTTTAATACAACTATAATTATTATTATAGGCCAACAGCTAAATACCATTCTAAAATTTAGTTGCTAAAAGGCCATGAGTACTGGAACAAAACATTTATGTCAACCACTACAAACCTGTTTACAATTCAGGTTTTAGAGAAAATGCAGGAAACAAATAGGTATGACCTCAGCTTACACACGTGACTGGATGTGGACAATCAAAACTTCTAAAATAGCTTGATGCAGAAAAGTTAGCAAGTTATTCAGGTATAACAGTACGGTCCTGTGATCCTGTCTATTTCGCCATTTGAAGTTGCCACCTGCTAAGAATTTTCTGATGAATATTTTCAATAGATAGGTACTACCCAAACTATTTCCATAATAATAAATAAACAACTTTAGCTTAGATTTATATTTCTGTAGTCATTTTTAAAACGGTATGAATTCAACTGGCAGGACTGAACTGCTATACCTACCTAGTTTAGGTGTCTCATGTAAATAAGAGTTTACAAGTTTTAAATCTACCTTATCAAGTACATAACTGGCACGGAATTTAAAATATTAAACAGACACTTCGCTTCTTTGCTGAGCTTCCATATTGGCTTTAGAGGCGCATTTGTACCGTTTCTTCACTTCATTGTTAAGATTTTGCCTATTTCTTGCTATCTCGATAGCATAAAACTGTACTCTTGGTACGAGCATGGTGTTTTCTTCAGTATAGTCCCCTTTAGCGTCCGCTCTCATAAGGGTACCAAAACTGTAGTCATCTATAATGTTCCGGAACTTTTCACAGAAGACTCGCCATCTGGCTTTATTTGTGTTGCTCTTTAGCTCACTCTCGTTGATGTATGAGACATTAAGTTCAGGGAAGTCTTGCTTGAAGTGTGTGTGTATGAGGTCATCGTGCGGAGTCAGTCGCAGCCATCTGGTGTCTACGGAGCAGAGGACCTGAAATCGATTAATAATAAAAATAAATATTTATGTATTAATTAGCAGCCAAATTGAGAGGATAACTTAGCTAAATGCTTAATTGATGCATGCTAGCATTTCTAGGAACACAGTGATATGTGTACCACACCAAACTGCCAAATTAACACAGTAAAGACCCTTAATCGAGTGAGTAATTGAAAACTTACGTTGAAGTAGATATCGCTATGTTCCATGGCCTTGGAGGCCCACAGGTGCTCCAGTGTTTCGTCATTACCAAACTCTTCAGCTGGCCTGTTTAGGACGTCCTAGAATATGAAAACAGATGACTATGAAGCACAGTCAATATCCGGGCTTGGAACTGAACAACAAGGAGGATGTTTGTGAAGTGTACAGGAGGTTCTTTACATATATTATGAGATTCATTAATGCTCTCTTTAATAGTCTTTAACTTACCATTTCTCTACACACTTATTAAATGCTGAATGGTCAGAAAAGCGTTTTTTTTAACCAAATTACACGTGCTTGTTGTTAAATTTTCTTCAGTTCAGTGTTGCCGATTTATATTTCAGAATAATGGTAACTTTTCACCCGAAAAAAATGCGATTTCCTGACAGCTAAAAATAGTTCTGAAAGCTGCCAAGAGATGACTTGGTATCGACATGGTGTTGATATTTATATCGTTTATCCTTAATTTGATTATAAAAAGGAGTTAAATGGATAGCTAGTAGTCACTTTCCTCACAAAAGTGCTTTTCTTTTTGTAAGAAAATGCGTAGTTTTTCCGGAAAACAAGTTGAAAATTCCAAAATATTTATCCACTACAATGCAAAAATCGGCTTCTTTATACGTCAAAGAGACCAAACACAAGCTTCATTAGTATATAATATACATATAGTATACAGGGTGAAATTAAATTAGTTGACCATATTTTGAAGAAGAATAGTACCCATCATTTTGAACAACTTTCCCTATGAAACATATGGTCGCAAATGAAAAACATTTTTCGTCCCCCAGTACATTGCCCCGATCAGCTGATTTCAAGTTACTATGGGAGACCCAAAATTTTTTTTCGTTTGCGACCATATGTTTCATAGGGAAAGTTGTTCACAATGATGGGTACTATCATTCCCCGAAATGTGGTCAGCTAATTAAATGTCACCCTGTTTAAATATATATATATATATATATATTATTGTCAATAATATTGTCAGCAAATTATGTTTCATTCACCAAAATTTTACAATTTGTATTTTCGATTTCCCTACGATATCTATACCCTAACCAACATAGGATGATCTCTGACAGCTGTCAGTGTTAAAACACGCCTAAGAAGTATCGTATTTTTCGACGGTAAAATATATAGAGACAAATAACATACTTTATTGGCAAATAGTGACGTGCTACACTTATCGTAAGACAAGTTATCGATCTTGACTCGAAACATATAATAGAATAATGATGATATTGTGTAAATAAATAGATTGCAAACAACAAGGTAAATGAAATAGAAATACTACGATCGTACATACGACTAATCGTACGATTCGACCAATCTACCCAGGAACTGATTATAAATCTACAAGATGGCTCCAGGGAGTCCGAATCAGACTTTGATGATGGTGATTTGGGCTGTGAATCGATTTAACAAGAACAAAAACATGTTACAAAATCCTTTTGTTTGATTTGCTTGAAATATTCAGAAACTTTAGTGAGAATATCGATAATTTGTATCGACATTATCCCCATGCGTAGTAAAGTCACAGTGACAAGCTGTCAGAGATCATCCTATATTGGATAGCTATAGTGACGAATTCGGAACGTTGTGCTGAAGTTGTTTATTTTTAAATCGCCCATTTTTTTATTGCTAAAAAATTGCCAATTTCATTTAAATGGGAAATTTCTGGGGTAGCTGACGCTGCCTCTGAGTTTATGTGAAGTTCTCGATACCTATTAGACTTGCTAGTCGTGGGACATTTCCGGGGCGGCTGGTAAGATTTGTTATTTAAATTAGAGTTAAAAAAAATCTAACTCATTTTGAATATATATTTTGATATCCTTGGTTACACGAGAATTGAATGACACCAATAACTTCTTAATTTTTACGGATCATCATTGGGTGATCATCACTGAGTTATAGTGCGACATAAAAGAGTAGAAAATAAATAATGGCAACATAAGTGACATATTAGAGCACTATTGCGTATTTTGATAGACAATCCAAATATGGCAATAAAGAAAACACGCAGTAGACTATGAATGTTGCCATCATTTAATTTCTTCTCTTTTATGTCGCACTATAGCGAATAGGGGGGCTGGTTCCCAAATTTTAGAGATGGCAACCCTAATTGTAATGAACTAATGAGTAGAAATACCTATTCATATCAAGAGGATGTCCCTTTTTTGGGTCAAAAAAAACACTGTGCGATGATGGTCAGGATTTCCCCATAAAGTTTTGCCACGATTTTTAAAAAATGCTAAAACTGCAATATGCCAAGTTTAAATTTAACATGCGAAAATATGCTAAATTTAGCATTAAAAATGCCAAAACGGCAACACTGATTTCCATAATAAATAACCTCAGAACCAGAACAACAATCAACGGTGGTGCTCGTTCGTTCCGATTTTTAATTAATGATGCATGTCAGGTACGTTCTACCGACTCTCACATGATTATAACAAGTATTGTAATCAAAATAATAAATAAATATACATAAAAATAAAGAAAACTTTGTTTATATAATTAAAACAAAAAGTATAATAAAGAATCATCGTGTCGGTCGGTGTCAAACAAAATTGGGTTCACATCATGTAAGTAAACGTGACAAATCGGAACAAAGACATTTGTCACATTATTATTTTTAGGGTATTGCTATCCATAAAAATTACAGAAATGCGTTCATGAAAAGAATTACAGGTCGTTTAAAGGAACTTATCTAGCATATTTTTAGGGTTCCGTACCATCAGCGGGCTCTCCGGGGCGAACCGTACTAGAGAGTTGAAATTTTCACAGAATGCGTATTTCTATTGCTGCTACGGATTTAAATAATGAACTACACTAGATTTTATAAATTAATGGGGGTTCCCATCCCCATACAAGACACATTTTTGATAGACCCTGCGATATATTAAAATTATTAAAAGGAAACAAAATGGAGGCTTCCAACAGACAGACTAAATAATTATATTCATGCACAAAGTACCTTGACATAGTTTCTATTATGCAAGTATACAAACATTTTAATAAAAATAACAATATACATCCGCTTATTAAAATAATCCAAACCAAGTAGGTATGCAACTGTAAGATAAATAACTGACTTCTGCATGAAATATTAATGCTTTACCTTACACAAACTTTTGTAAATACAGGATGTAACAGAAAGGGGTGTACAAGCTGAAAGAGGGTTGTTAGGGACATCATTCTGAACAACTTTCACTACGGGACCGACTTGATCACAGCAACTTTATTTTGTACTCCACCAATGTCCACCATACAGATCAGCTGAGCGCTGGGCCCGAAATGTACTGAGTTAATAAAAATATACCCTGACCCCATATATAAGCATGCAAAAAATAATCTCATAGGTGCTATACTTCCAGAGATCTAGGCGATCTTGTCTTAACGTAATTTCGTTACATACAGTTTTTGCGAGTTAGCCCTCTGACCAACTTTAAAAATGTTATGGCGTTAAAAGTTACAAACATGATTTTGGTTTCTTTTGAAAGCTAATAAGATGAAAAATAATATCGTATAATAAAATTATTTTGTTTTAGGTATCAAATTTTGTATTAAATGGGAATTACTGAAAAAGTGCTTGAAAAAATAGGGGTTTCTCCATAAACAAACCTTAATTCTTCAAGATTCAGTTAATTTAAACCCTGTAATTTCATCCATCTATTAAGTTAGTTGTTTGCAGTTGGTACCTACATAGTCAGCGAAAAAAAAACTTTGAATGCCTATAAAAAAATAATTGAAAGGCAGAGATTTTTTAAATGTTTTTTGACGATAATATTAGATCCTTTTTAACCCTATTTAATATGTCCAGTTTAAACAGATATAAAATTATCGCAGCTTGAAATAAATCCTATAAATCAAGGTTTATGAGTGAGACAAAATTTTGCTCACAAAGAACGATCCCCTATCGCTCAGTATCTTTTTACGTGACGGGATCACGGGACTGACGGGAACAGGCAGTAACAGGCTGGTGGTACTAGTACTAGGTACTGTGGTTTGAAAAAGAAAAAATCAAATAAATTGAACGTATCCTTTTCACGAATTTCATCCGACAAAAGCCGAATGCACCCGATCCAGAGCGAGATATCAAGATTTAGAAAGTAAATACCAAAACGAGATGCCAACACAATTAACGATAAATTCGTCATTTTCATTGGTTGAACTCGAGAGAGGGTGGCGCATGCGCGTTATGCCGACGCCATCTCTGAATAAACTACTGTGGCCTAATCGTTCGAAGTGCAAAGTGATTGCTAATAAATAGCCCAAATTATCATGGTTAGGCTTCGTTGCATTTGATATCAAGTGTTTTGACGATTATTCAACTGTGAACCGTGTGCCCACGCACTCCAGTTACGACCCAGCGTTATCTTGTGGAAGTTTCTTTGCTGTAGCAGGAACGCATACTTTTTGCGGCTATCGGCGAGTTCACATTTGGCTATTTCATGGGCCTAGGACTCTGAAGCGGCTTGTGGTAAATACTTATTTCATTTTTGTACTTATTGCATTCCACTTACAGACTTAGAAAGCGTTAAACCGTTTAGACAGCTTTCCGAGATCTTACGCGCGTAAGGACGTACTATAATACATAATTACAAGTGCTATACTTTATTGTTGTGGGTCAAAGACTCCGCAGCGCTTTCGAACTGATTAGAGCCTCCCGCCGTTTCAGGATCGCAGCGCCACGTCGGTTTCTCAGGTGGACATACTGAGATGAATTCGGCGTTCAAGGCGGCGTTGCCACAGCAACCGGGTCAGGGGAGTCCCGCTAAGGCGAACGTAGCCGGCGTCAACCATAGCGTCGGCCACCCGCAGGGCGCTCAGAACAACCACGCCAGCACCAACAACCTCGTCGGGCAGAACCTCTCGCACCAGAACCAGCCGCCCCCCGCGCCTGCCGCTCATCCCGCGCCTGCCGCTCATCCCGCGCCCGCCGCTCATCCCGCGCCCGCCGCTCATCCTGCGCCCGCCGCTCATCCCGCGCCCGCCGCTCACGCCCCGCCCTCTATGGCCCCAGTGACCGCCAATATGGCACAGATGGCACAGAACATGAGCCACCACGGCAACCTCTCTCACGTCACACAGAACTCAATCGCACCGCCCAACACGGTTGCCAGCCCTAACAAGAGTGCCAGCACTAGTGCACCACTCAGCCTGGTGGCAGACAAGCCGGTGAGTGTACCGCTGGCCCTTACACGCACCCCAGAAAAGAAGGAACCTGAAACCGGACAGGCTAATGGGAATAGAACTGTTGACTCACCAAAACCAGCAGCCAATGCTCCAAACGCACTGAAGGCTCAAAATGCAGAGCCAAAGGAAAAGCCCGATATTGCCAAGACGAACCCTAGCACACCAAAGCCACCTGAAAAACCAAATTGTGCTCCAAACACTCCGCAGAAATCTGAAGCTGCTAATGCTGTTGGTCAGGCAGACACGCCTGCACAGGCTAAGGTTGTTCCCGCCAATGAGGCCCCGGAGAAATCACCAGCAAAACCTGCTGAGCCTAAACTGGCTCCTACTGCAGATGTAGCTCCACCACAGGGTGACAGCAAGCCTGCTCCTGAGGCTGCTAACAACAGCCAAGAAAAGGCTGCTCCTGCTCCCAAGCCTGCTGCGATTGCCAATGCCTCGGCTTCTCCACAAAAACCAGCACGAAATGCAACACCACCCAAACTTACAGCCCCAGTGGCCACACCACCAAAACCTGTCAACGCATCACCTCTAAAACCAGCACCAACTGTCAATGAAACTGCCAAACCAGAACTGCCTAAAGAAAAACCAGTTGAAACCAAGAAAAATGAACCCAAACCCGCACCAAAAGCAGAAGAAAAGAAAGAAGAAGTCAAAGTGGACACAACTGATGGACCTAAAAAAGAGGCTGCACCACAAACGGAGAAAAAAGAAGAGAAACCAGCTCCCAAATCTGTAGCAGAGAAAAAGGAGACTCCAAAAGCTGTAAAACCTGAGCCTAAGGTGGCCAAATCGACTTTGAAGTTGGCTACTGTGACAACACCGGTTAGGAAGAGGAAAGCACCATCTCCGAGTAGGCCTGCAGCGTCACCCAGTTCTGCCAAGAAGCCAGCAGCTGAGCCCAGTACACCCGATTCCAGAACTAAGAGGAACAGAACACAGGTTTGTACAAAGTTATAAAGTTAAATGTACTACTAGAATTATGATGGTATCTAGTCAAACAATTCTTTGGTCACTGATAAAGCAGAGAATCCTGTGTAAGCCTAGACAAAACCCTATGACGCTTAGACAATGTAGGCGAAAGTTTTGCCACTTACAGTATCACATAACTTATCATGGGAGGCTGAAGATATTTAGCAATATTACTTACCTTTTCTCAGTCGAACTTTTCCCAGAATTTTCATTCTCATTTAAGACAAGCAGATTTTCTTCCAAATCTATATATATAAAAATGAATTGCTGTTTGTTAGTCTCACTAAAACTCGAGAACGGCTGAACGGATTTATCTTATCTTAGTCTTGAAATGTTCGTGGAGGTCTAGGGGAGGTTTAAAAGGCGAGAAAAAATCGAATAATTTCCGGGAAAACCCTAAAAACAGCCCTTTTCTATTTCCCATACAAACGTTCTCTAGAGTCAATCGTTTTCTAGAGTCCATTTGAACTTTATTGCAATTCAATAAAGTTCATATTAAATTGAGGCAGTACGAAGTCTGCCGGGTCAGCTAGTTACTTTATAAATGGCTTACCATAAGCTAATACCTACATTTTCCATATTTCCTTCCTTTTTCTTTATAATAATTACAATACAAACCACTCATCTTGCTCCACAACATTCCAGGTGCAACTGTACCAGTCTCCGACTCCGGAGCTGACAATGGCAACAAAGCTGTCCGCTGCCAGCGGTCGCTCCACACCAACCAAGCCTGGGAATGATGACAAGCTGATTGTGTTCTACAAGTAAGATCTTTTTGCATCTTAGCTCAGTAATTTAGTAAACTAAGGCTGGATTTTACTAACTGTGGAAAAAAATATTGAGGCCGTGATAAATGATATTAAAATTTTGTGAAACCGATAAATGCCTCAAAATCATTAATTAATTTACGATAGTGCATAGTCGCGCGGATCACTTCGTTAGTAAACACACGACGACTGCAGACCCAAGTACTAATTTACGTCGATGGGTTCTATCCGTAGACAGAGAAAGTAATAGACGGAGTGCATGCGTACACCTTTGAGATGGAGATAGAGTTGGTTCTCAATAAGCATAAGGTTCAAAATCAGAGATTTTCTGCCACTCATCTGTCAAAACAAGAGCAAACAAGCATTTGACAATGCTGTGGCCAACAACAAAAACGCATACGCGGGTAAGGGACAGGTGATCGTTATTGTTTCTCGCTTACACAAAAATGATTCATATTATGCCATCTCTTTCTTTTCTTTTTTTTTCTGACGATGTGCCATCTCTATACTATACTCCCTTTACGGTTCTATCGGAGTGACGTCAAGTCGGAATCAAAATGGCGAATGGTGTTTTAGTCAAATGACGAACAACTTTTCAAATTGAATTACAAAATTTACATTGCATTTTTATCGATTAATATCGACTTTTCTCATTTAGCGTTTGCGGTATCTACCTGGGACATGCATTCTTAGATTTATTCTTACACGGGCATTAATACCGTATTGTGACTAATGTATCTAAAGCCTATAACTAACTCCCACTGCTTCCCAGGAACGAGTACCTGGCAGTCCGCAACGCCGAAGGTGGCTTCTACGTGTGCCAGGCCATGCAGAACGTGTACCGCTCCACGCGCAAGATCAAGATCCGCTGGCTCTCGCAAGAGTCGTCCGACGCGCAGGGCGAGACGTACAAGCCGGACTTCTATGACGTCACCGGTGAGCGAACCTCCATTGTCTCTGAGTGTACCGCTCCACGCGCAAGATCAAGATCCGCTGGCTCTCGCAAGAGTCGTCCGACGCGCAGGGCGAGACGTACAAGCCGGACTTCTATGACGTCACCGGTGAGCGAACCTGCTGGTGTAGGGACCTCCCTTTAATTCTGACATTTCACAGATATCTTGGTAGGTCTGTAAATCCGTTTACAGACTGTCTAGTGTAAGTCGGCGTGTGGCAAAAAAAAGTATTTTATTTTTATTTTATATTACTAATTTTGCCAGTTGTGTCTGACAGTTCTCAAAGCTTGGTGGCTTGTAGGAGGCGCCGCCAAAGGAACGCCAACTTATACTAGACAGTGTCGTTCAGTGCAGCTCCGTTCTAGCTCCTGCCCTGACACAGGTCACCCTAGTGTGGGAGTTTAGGCGATTACAATAAGGTGCTCCTAAACGGGCCATATTTTCACTGCAATATGTAGCCGGCAACTATTGGTGTCTTTCTCTAACATGTGAGTTAGAGAGGGACACACATTAGTTGCCGGCTACATATTGCAGCAAAACCTGGCCCGTTTAGGAGCACCAATAATTAAAGAAAAAACAATAAAGTTCTCATTTAATTTGACTGTCAATCCCCACACAGACATGGAGTGCGTGCTAACCACGCTGTCACTGACGCGCGCGGCCGGCGGCGCTCAGCTGCTCCGGGCCGCGGAGAAGGCGCGCGCCGGCTCCATCCTCGCGCGCGCCATCAACGCGGAGCGCGGCGAGCGGGCGCAGCTCGAGCTCACGGAGGAGCACCCGGACGGACGTGAGTGGCCCCACGCTAGGATACACGACACCCGCTAGCATACACGACACACCCGCTAGGATACACGACACACCCGCTAGGATACACGACACACCCAGCCAGATGACGGTGGGGACCTGGGCCCGTACTCCCACCTCAAACCTCCAACCTATGCTGAAGGGAACGTACAATCGTACATACACTACGTGACCATTTGGGGGGGGGGGGGGGGGTGTATAGCTTCCAGAATTAATCCAAATCCTTTCATTTTGATGGGAAAATATGTGTAAATATGGAAAAATTAAGATGTTTTACAAAGATATTGAATTGAAACCTGCACAAATCGATGTAGGATTATTAGACCAACAACTTATATCATGAGGATTTTTTTCCTTAAACGTCACATAAGCAAGATATTTTATATTTTAGATTGCCAAAAGCTTTTTTTGCAAAATCATTAAATCTTAAGATTGGTGATAATGTTACTTAACATTGTTGACAGGGGTCACTACTTTTGACCAGTGTTGCCATTTTTTACTGGGGTCACTGACATCTCGCTTATGTGACACTTTAGGTCGATTTTCATCATGACATAAATTGTTGGTCTAATAGTCTTCTATCGACCTGTGTAAGTTTAAATTCGATATCTTTGTAAAACACCTTTATTTTAGACTCTTTACACATATTTTCTTGTGTAAATATGGGAAAATTAAGGTGCTTTTAAAAGATATCGAAATGAAACCTGCACACGTCGATAGAAGACTATTATACCAACAAATTATGTCATAAGGAAATCTGTCCTAAAGTGTCACATTAGCGAGATATTTGAGTGAATGATTTTGCAAAAATAAACCTTTGGCACTCTATGATATCAAATATCTCGCTTATGTGACGCTTTAGGAAAAAAATCCTCATGACATAAAATGTTGGTATAGTAGTCTTCTATCGACGTCCCGCCCATCTCTGTACACAACGCACCAAGACAGATATTGGATAATGACGGTGGGGACCAGCCCCCTTATTCGCTAACTCAGTGATGATCACTCAATAGCTTCTTAATTTTTACGGATCATCATTGAGTGATCATCACTGAGTTAGCGAATACGGGGTACTGAGCCGTGAATGCCGTACGGAATCGCATGGCAGTGGCTATTATAGTGAGGGCGCAAAATTTTGCCCAAAAACCGGCTGTTTGCGCCCTCGCTGTAGCTATTGTCATGCGATTCATTACGCGACTCACGGCCCTTTTTCTTCTTGAACGTCGCCTTCTGGTTTTGAGGAGACCGTTCGTTTGTGAGGCAGCACCTCAACCGCTGCACATCTTATTCCTTTTGCTACAAAAATTGCCAGTCGTTTACTCCGACAAAAACTTTTGTCTAGCCAGTAGCCATAACATATCTTTCCCCAACAGTGGACCTCTCGCTATACAAGGATGAATCACAACTCGAGAAGAAAGGCCGCAAGCGCCGCGCTGGCGGCTCCGGGGCTAAGGATGACAGCGAGGGCGAGGATAGCGCTGTGAGTAGCATAGCGGGCTGCAAGCGTCGCCTAGCGGGCTGCTAGGGTAGCCTAGCGAGCTGCGAGGTTTGCCTAGTGGGCTGCAAGGGAGCATAGCGGGCTGCTAGCCTAGCCTAGCGGGCTGCGAGTGTAGCCTTGCAGGCCGCGTAGCGTAGCGGGCTGCGAGGGTAGCCTAGCAAGCTGCGAGAGTAGCCCAGCGGGCTGCTATGGCAACCTAGCGGGCTTCTAGGGTAACCTAGCAGGCTGCGAGGGAAGGCTAGCAGGCTGCGAGAGTAGCCCAGCGGGTTGCTAGGGTAGCCTAGCAGGCTGCGATGATATCCTAGCGGACTTCTAGGGAAGCCTAGCGGGCTTCGAGGGTGTTTTACGCGTATGTCTCGGTGAATAGTAAAACCAATCAAATTAATGTTTTTATACAACGCCCGGGTAAACCTGAGTGCTGTTACATCACCGAGAAATCCGCTGTATACATTCCCTAGATGCACCTAATTAACAAGCTATCAAAGTTTGAATTAAAACAACACTTCGAAGTCATATTCATTGAGTTCTACTGCAAACTAACCACGAAATTGCACTCAGCTTTAGCTTTAAAACATTAATATTTGGTCATTGGCATAGAAAATACCGGGGCATTATATTCTGGCTCAAATATTATTGAGTCCATATCTTTGACTCCACATCGACAGCCGAGTGGCCTTTCGGGTACCCGGAATTATTTGTGGCCTGCATAACTCGATTACAAGTCTTCAGTAAACAACCGGGATACCCGTGTCTCGGACATTGAGTAGCCGGCTCCCCGGGTACCCGGACCGACAGCAACCGCCTTGTTCCAGAACGAAGCGCCTACTCCGAGCAAAAAGTCTCGGTCCGCGCCCAAGCGCAGCCCGCGCCAGACCAAAACCACGCCCAAATCGAAACAATCCTCCCCAGGTAGTAAGCCTAGAGTGGCGCACAGCAAGGTAGGCATAGTACAACGGATCTATAGAAATGTACGTATCGCCGCCGTCCAGCCATTTTACATTCGTGTGAGAGAGTGAGGTAGGATTGCGTGTGTGGTCGTCTGTACTTCTGGGCTCGATTCGCTGCGGTTTCGTCATGCTCTGTTATCTTGCGCGAGGCTGCTGAAGGTTCCCATACATTGCTGAATACCGACGTCAGATGTCTCTAGTCTGTAAGACTTCAGTGTCTGTAGACAATGTTAAACGCTAAGGATAGCGAAACGAAATGATTACTTTTTATGTATACGATTTGACATTTGGAATGTGACGTCACCTTAGCGAAGCCAAATGACAAATAGCATACATAAAAAGTTATCGTTTCGTTTCGCTAGCGTTAGCGTTTAACTTTGTCTATGGGGCATATGACTTTAGGAGACTATCGACCTCAGATTTCTATTGTTTGCAAGACTATCGACCTCAGAAATCTATAGTCTGCAAGACTTTCGATCTCAGATGTCCACAGTCTGCGAGAGTCAATAGTCTGCAAGACTACCGACTTCAGTTGTCTATAGATCGGCAGAACTACTGAACTCAGATGTTTATAGTCTGTAAGACTAACGACCTCAGAGGTCTGTAGTTGGCAGGACTAATCGACCTCAGATATCTTTAGTCTGCAAGACTATCGATCTCAGACGTCTACCGTCTGCGAGACTACCGACCTCAGATGTCTGTAGGCAGGACTTATCGACCTCAGATGTCTATAGTCTGCAAGACTATCGATCTCAGACGTCTGCAGTCTGCGAGACTATAAACCTCAGATGTCTATAGTCGGCAAAACTAGACCTCAGTGTCAGTAGACAATGTTAAACGCTAAGGATAGCGAAACGAAACGATAACTTTTTATGTATGCGATTTGACATTTGGAATCGCTACGTGACGTCACCTTAGCGAAGCCAAATGTGAAATCGCATACATAAGAAGTTATCGTTTCGTTTCGCTAGCGTTAGCGTTTAATTTTGTCTAGGGGGGCAGATGTCTACAGATTGTAATTCGCAATGTGTTCGAAACTACGATAGCTTTGCGTGGGTATGGAGGTGCAAATACGTGTGCTGTGTAGCCTGAAACCACGTTGAAAGCTATGGAAGGCGCTTTTTTTGGTGCGATTGTAAATAAACACTTAAGAGGCGTATTGGCACACAATATGTATACGGCAGAATCAGTATAGCAATACGAGACAAGAACTTGTAAAACCTAAGTATAGTGATATATCTTTCTGTCATGTTATTACACCCATTTGTCTCGTTATAGCTCGTCGGATGGATGTGTGCTATTATGTCTTTTGAACACCAACAACTAACTCGAATCACTAATCTCATAGCATAAAGGCCATGGCCATTACAATACAAACACGCCAGAGTCAGAGGTTTTGTAGTGGCCATTGTCCTCTTTGATAGATCTACGTAAAATACCTAAGTAGACTTCAACGTGGTTTGAGCGAAGAAACCATAGCAAAATTGAGCCCATCTTTTGCCCAACTCTCACTTGATACATGAGTGGGATATTTGGCCTTTGTTATTGAAGTTATTCATTGAAATTATATTGCCAGAAGTACGAAGTACAGATCTGTATTAGTTGAGTATGAAGTATAATTTTCTTTTGTTTATGATGGCAATGAGTATATTATACTTGGTTTCGGTTTAAATGATATATTATTTGTTATGCATGCTGAAACAGGTGTTAATTCTACGAAATTATTGCAAGTTTCAGTGTAAAATCCTGAGCAATTATATTTTTGGTCATGGTATAATTTTGTTACTTTAATTCTTTATAACATCACCTCCGCTCTGGGGTAATGTCTGGTATAATGTTCAAAACGTATAAGAGATATAAACGCAATTAAAAAAAACATTTCATAGCAAATTAGTTCATAATTACAACTCTTTTGTGGATGATTCCTTGTGGTGAAAGAAAGATGCATGCTCGAATTTATGAACATTCAACAGATTCTTTCGGTTTCACATCATTTTAAGTTAATTTTTCGGCTGACATTCATCTCCATTTGCACAGTCATTGCTTGCTTGTGTTGAATCATCATAGTAAAGTTAATTATTTTTATTATTTACTAAATCCCTATCGACTCCCTTGATATTAAGCTTTTATGTTTCATTCAAGCATGTGATACATAGATGCACATCGGGTATTTTTTATAAGAATACTCTGTGTCGCTACCTTACGCACTACCTTAAAATGCTTATATATTGGGGTGTATATATGTGTAAGGTTTTCTTATTTAGGTACTGTTTTGTAGTTATTTTTGACCCCAGACCTATGTTTTCTAAGGTATCAATCCTAGGTTGCATAGTTTTTAACCTAAACAAGTAATTAACCAATTTTGAAGCCATGCAATCATACTATTTGAGCACGTTCTCAATTTCTCATTATGTTAGTTTAGGAAATGCAAGCAAGGATCGATACATTGATGTATTTTACGCTTCATTTAAAAATATCATCTCCAAGTCTAGAATGTATTTTAGGAAACTTTCACCATTGTTGGCAGAACGAAAAACCTAAATACTTATCTGTCTTAAAGATCATATTTACAAATGGAGTGTACCAACTCCCGCTATAACCAGCAAAACGTTTCTAAATCCACTCGTGTCATTTTAGACTGCCACCGCAGTGGCCGAGGCAAAGACGCCAAAGTCGCCCCGCGGCACGCCCAAGCGAAACGCACCCGCACCGGCTAAAACGCCAGCCAAAGCGACGACGCCGGCGAAAGTGCCAACCCCGGCCAAAGTGCCAACCCCGGCCAAAGTGCCAATCCCGGCCAAAGTGCCAACCCCGGCCAAAGTGCCAGCGGCCAAAGTGGAGACGCCGGCCAAGAATCAGACGCCGAAAGGGAAAGGCAGAAGGGCTGCTGCTAAAGGTTAGTGAAATTCTTCGACAGTGCCTAAGTCTTGATTTTTTGTAGCAATGATAATTGCAGAAAAAGCTGCGGGTTACAAGAGTTCCATGCTTCAATGTAACCTTGGCTTGCTACCCGCGTATGCCTCGTTTATGAAATGAAGTCGGAATGTGGTTAGGTGGATGTGGTCTAGTATAGAATGTCTGGCAGTTGTTGATTGAGATATGTCACAAATGAGCTGGGACTGCCTTTGAATATGGCCCGCTTCATCTCATCACACAATAAGTTTGCTAGGAGTGCCCCCACCCCCTTCTATCTAGCCCCGCCTTTCGAAGAAGCAATATCCTCTCGTTGCTTCAACAACCTTGATGGCTCATCATAAAGATCGCAGATTACTTCCAAGTTCACATATTTTAGTACTGTTTTCTCACTTTCCCCGATTAACTTTTCAGATGCTAAGCCGTCTCCCATCGTGCCCACGCCTTCCACGTCAACGGGAAAGACCACCCGCACGCCCAGGAAACCCCCGTCTAAGAAATAATAGTGAGTGACAACACCGCTAGACCAACTGTCTGAGTGTGACGTGCGGGGGGCGCAACCCCCCAACATTTCAACATGGGGTGCATTACCCCCCGCTTCGAAACGAGAGGAGCAACGAACTCCTCTAGCTTGAACAAGGGGGCAATAACCTCAGTTGCAATGAGGGGAGCAACAACCTCCCGCGGTTTGTATGTACTTTAAACAATATCTCGTACGATATTTAATTTTTACCCGCCCCTTTTTGCAGAAATATGCATAATCATGTGTTTATTGTTTGATTATTTAATAGTGAGCTGTTTGTTTTTGACAAAGTCTCGATTTATGAACAGTGTTTTTGACAGGAGTCTGTATAAACAAAAACATGTTACTTTTTTGTAACTGCAAATGGTTCCCGAATATAGCAATCAGCAAAAAAAGTACATAAATAGTACCTAAAATATGATAAAAGTGGTAAGTATGAAATAATAGATAAGATCACTATGATATATTATACCACTTCGATCTGAGCATTAAATAGTAAGTTAGTAAACAATTTACATAAATGCAATAAATACAACAATTTCCTCAATCATAGCGGTTTATATCTCCATGTTTGGTAATTAAATGAATAAATAACGATTTTATAAGTAAGACATTTTAATTTTACTGGTGAGGTTTGACAAAAATCATAAGTAGGTAGTTTAACAGCTAACTTTTTATTAACAAGGATACATATTAAATGTAAATAATATCATGTAAAATCTTCCTTTTTGCTATTATAATTTTATTAGTAACCCGGTAAAGATATTTGTGAGAAATTTTAATCATGCAATAGATTTCTTAAGAGGTTTGTTTATGATTAAAAACTAGAGCTGGCTATAGTTATAGAAAATCTTGTATATCAGTACAAAAAAAACTCACTTCAAAACAGTTCGTGTTACATAAAACAAGAGTATATTTTGATACATTGGTGTTTATTTGAAGAAAAAAATTGTGTGCTGTTGTGAGTAAACCTTTGTAACTGCCCATGTTCTTTCGATAATGGTGTCTTATTGGTCAATCACACCCTCTATCCCCTTATTATTATAACAACGAAGTAAAATGACAGTTCCGATGTTACCGCTTTTTGGTAGAAAATAAATAGAGATGGGGTCAAGAATGATTTAGTTCATTCTAATGTCTCAGCATAGAATGATATGATGATAAGAGAGCTAGTAGTGCTAGTGGTTATAGCTTGTTCAAACTGAAATGACGCGCCCCACTCATTTATTTGCGAATAAGTAAGAAAAATCAAGAATTTGCAAAAAGTGGGCACAATTTGCTTTTGCCACCTCAAATGGTAAAAAGCGTACATAATGCTTTCAATGTCATTAAATTGTGACAAACATTTATTACAAATTCTGAATGTAAAGAATTACTCTATTCATTTTCATTCTATTTAGAATGAATTAGAACATCACTATCAAATTGAACATGGCAACATTATTTCAAGATGTGAAGTTTGATGTTGTCAGTTTACTTCGTCTTTATAGTAATAAGGGTATAGATATGAAATTCGTGTCATAAATTCTAATAAGCTCCCGACATCATTATTATATGGGTTTCTAGAAGTGTCTAGAAACGCCAAAGAAGTTTCAATGCACTGCTGCAAGACTGGACCAATTTTGTTCATAAAAGGTTTAAAAACTCCAGGCATCAGCATCACTGATCCCTGGAGTCCAATTCGTAAATTTTTTTTCGCTGTCCAAAAATATGGATATCTATTAGAATTCTATAAATCTTATATCTAAGCTGAACTGGACCAATTTCTTGAAAGAACATTCTTACAACAAAATCTTCAGAAAGTAGGTACCTACACTCCAAAAGGCTAGGCCTGAGAAATACTTTTGTGTGAGTACTTCCATCCTAGACTTCGATAAAGTGGAGGTGTGTAAGTTTCGTTAGTCAGTAATGTCAGTATGGTGTTTTCTTGTCAAGTAGTCCATTGGCCGGCGTTGTGCACTCACACAATCGTAATTCTGGGGCATCGCCTTGCCTGTAATTCACAATGAATTCATATGATATCCTGTAATTAATGAGCAATATATTTCAAGAAATTGTTTGGTAGACATTTTTGCCAGTCGCTGGATGCGTTTCTAGTTTGAACCTCGGTATTTTTATATTGACATTAATTTGTTGCATCACAGAATGTGAGTTGTTTGTAAGAAACAGGCATGAGGTTGTTTATTGATTATCTTGTGGCCCTTTTACCTTATTTTGTTGAATTGTTCCAAGATTATTTCTTTATGTTTATATTTATAAGATGCTCGATGAACGAGTGTTGTGTGCATTCATAATAGGAAAATTAAGTACCTTTCAACTGTAAGAGGTAATTTTAATTAGGGTAATTCTAAAGAGGAAATAAGCTTAGAATATAAATTATTGTGTGTGTATTTTCTGTTTATATCGTGTACCTAATGTGGCGTTTGTGACGAAAGTGTTCTGGTACAGTAGTTATAAAACATATTTTAGCGTTTTATACAAAAAAAATATCACACGAAGATTTATTGTACTATCGTTTAGAGACACAGAAAGTCCACAAATTACAAGATTTATATGCAACTCAGAATTAAATATAATAATTTAAGAATTAATTATGATGTTTTATTCATTGAGTTGAGCCTGAGCTCTTCTGTAGAGCAGTTAGAGCGCGTAGGTACCCACTCTGTCTTATCGGATAATTTATTGTTGAACGACTATCTATAGCTATTCCCATTGGGAACGAGCTCGCTCTTAAAATCATAGATTCTTAGCAACAAACAAATTGCTACACTTTAGCTTGAGGTTTATGTCAGATTAATTGAAGTATTACTACCCGTTCGCTGTAGGTTTTCCGGTGCGTTGGGCTTTATTAATCTTTGCGTAAGGTAGAATTTCCACCACGCACCGGCAAACCTACAGCGAACGGGTAATACGTAGGTATTAAAACAAAAATAAGTTATTTAAAGTTATATATTTAAATCTGAAATAGAGTGATTACTTTACATGGCTAGGTAGGTACTTATAATAATAATAGGTAATCAACAACATTTAAGTGTGCCATTTACGTAATTTAATGTAATTCAAGGCTCTAATCATCTTCAATAGTATCCAATGGATATTCTGTCATAAGAAGTCCTCGTTCCCATAGATCGCTGGCCACCTGTACCATGTCTCCAGCTTCATCCAAACCCAAGTTTTCGACAAAAAGGTATTTCGGGTATGTCAACATCAATGTATCAATTGCTGGGGCAAATTTCTCATCAATCTCAAGATACTGCAGCTCATTCCCATGATACTCCAAAGAGTTCTCAACATGATAATATAATCTTACACCAGTCTCCTCTGATACCATACGTAGTATATTCCTGCGAAGTAATCTGACCCGTGTTTCTAAGCCAATTTCAACTCGGTGGGCGACTTTGCCGTTTGGCAGCATAACATCAGAATCTCCCATTACTGTGACGCATTTTTCTTCGTCATTCAGCACTGGGGGTAATGCGTCTTGTTGGTAATTCTTGGCCATTTCATCCACTCCAGCATCAAATGGTAAGTAATCTTTTATTTTATCGCACAATGATTTCATGACATTGGTCAGCTCCCTTTTCCTGGGTGTGTTGACTACCCGGTTGACTAGACCAAAGTTGTCATAGATGTCAAGTGGTAGTCCTTGTCTCAGTTCCACATTGTCATTGATGGCTGCTTGCAGTGCGGCCGGTATCATTTTCTCAAACAAGTCAGCCCAAGAGTGTTTCTGATACATGCTAACTGTGATGTGAAGGGAATGTTCTCCCTCAACTGTTTCTGCTTGATGGATGTATCCTCTGGGAAAGTAAAGCATATCACCAGCTTCTAAAGTGACTTCTAGAAGAGGTTTTCCTATTTCATTCTGATCGAAATTCCTCGATGAAACTCTGGGTAGGATTTCTTCCTTGCATGTTGGCAAGTAGACTTTCCAGTGCTTCTTTCCTTCTACCTGTAGTATGAATGCTTCAATGTCATCATAGTGTGGGGCAAATCCTTGGCTGTCTGGAGGTGTTAGGTAAGCGTTGGCTCCAACAAAGGAGTTGAAGAACTCTTGTAAAGTGGCATTCATGAGGTGTAGATTGGGTAGATATGTTTGTGGGTTTAAAAGCCGTATGCTGCAGTTATTCAAGTAGTAATCCCATACAACATGAGGGTGTGCGCGACCCACCGGGTTATGAGTCTCTCTGACTCCGTTGGTGTATGAAGTGATATCAATATTTTTTGTAAACTGGATATTTTCAGTACGCAACATGTTATCAATCAGTGGAGTTGAGATAATCTGCTTGTAATACTTGTTGTTTTTCCTTGTGATATGCAGGGGTCTTTTTTCCCAGATTATGTCAAGGAACTCTTGTGGTTTGTATGGTGCTATCATCCACTTAAATACTTTTTCACCTTCATCAATGCTGTTAGTTTTGACGGGGACAAAGTCAAACTCACCATCATCACTTGATCTGTTGATATTATCTTCTAATACAGCCATTTTAAGTTGCCTTTCCTGTGGGGTGGTTTTTACATGGTGAGGTTGTATGGGTTTGTTATTGATAATATTTTTACTTTTTTGTTGGTGAATCTTGGACATTTTCTTCTTTTTGACAATATTTTTCAATTCTTTGGTGACTTTTGGCTTTTCCTTCAGCTTTTTCGCTACCTTGATGATCTCTTTAGTAAGGTCCATTTTCTTGGGCATTTTCAAGTTCTTTGCAGCCGGTACCAACGTTTCCTTCTTTTTCCTGATTTGTTTTGGTTTTGTATGTTTCCCTTTTAGGGGGAGGCCCTTTTTCTTGTACATGGCAAACGCGGACACCGGTGTAGATTCCATTTCAAACAAACTGTTTGAAACTGCGAGGCAGAATTGCGGCAGAGCAGATATGTATATTTTATTTAACTGGGTGTGTTGCTGTGCTGCTGTGAGATATTGTGGGAAATAAACTGAAAAAGCGAGAATAAAACGAAAAGATCGAAATCGAAACGAAACGAGCCGATTGTAATTGATTGATCAAAATTGACACAAGCAAAGCAAAAGCATGACAGTTGTAGAGATTGAGGTTAGAACGCGTTTTGTTCATGCTTTGTTTGCGTTTCCTTAAAAATATCGACAGAAAGGAAAGTGTGTGTGTGTGATGGATGGTCGATCGATGGACTGGGTGTTTCTCTGAAGGGCTCAACTTTAGTTCCTGACCTATTGACTAGGCTGTCAAAACTTTTTTAGCGTATAGTTGGGGTCATTTAATCATCTTCCTGAAAGTTTCAGGTAACGGAAATTAGTAGTTTTTAAGATATGATTTTTTGAAAATCTGAAAATATTGTAAAATTATGTAACAAAACGCAAAAAATACGTCAAAATCTATGGTCTGTGGTCAAAATACATTAGTTACGTTTCGTTGTATGCATATTTGAAAAGATGAATCTATTTTAAACGTAAAATATCACTTTTGATAAATTAAAAGTTGTAATTTTTCTGAAACGGAGTGCATTTGGGGTGTTGTCTGTCCGAGTTTTTGTTGGTTGGGCGGCCATTTTGAATCCGATTGGATCAATTATAGGTTACTTCCTGTTTGAAAACTAAAGATAGGTTTGTTAGGTACACACTTATAAGCAGAACCGGGAGCCGGAGCGAAGCGGAGCGGAGCGAGGCGACCCCCTACTTCTGGCAACCCCCCCTCCAACCCCTCATCCCCTCCAACTCCCCCGCCCAACAATGCAAAAAAACTTCAAAACTCAAAATTTAAAAAATCATATCTCAGCAATTAGGCATTTCCGCGGGGGGGGGGGGAGAAGTAGGGGAGGTATCTACCCCCCTTCCCCTTCCCCCCTCTCCCCCTCAAGGTCAAGGTCAGTAGGTCAGGAACTAAAGTCCTTATATTATGTAACCTCCAAAAATTAAAAAAATCATATCTCAGAAACTATGCAGTTCCGCGCGGGGGGAGTAGTAGGGGGTGCATCCCCCCACCTCCCCCCCACCTCCCCCCCCACCTCCCCCCCCACCTCCCCCCTCCCCCTCCCCACCTCCCAAGGTCAATTTCAGTAGGTCAGGAACTAAAGTCCTTCCACATAATTTCTTTAATATTTAATGGTATCAGTACCAATTTATAGCTGTCTTAGAAGCATCGCTTCGATATAAAACATCCTAAGATAGTCCTTAAAACAGCATCTCAAGTAGCGTGCATAACAAAACTTTGGTTTCATTACAAAAAAAAACATCTAACGTATACATATACCATAATTTACTTGCACATACCATATAGCTAGATCTCTTAAGTTATTAAAAACAGAAGAAACATACTTACTTCTAAATCAACTATAACATTGTTATTTCAGCCCGTGCACTTTTACTGATCAAAGTATGTCATTACCGTAATTTGTGAAAAAACGCTTAGCAAACTTCGTAAAAAGCGTTACTTACAAGAATTCACCAACCCTTCCCCGCCGTTGCGGGGAGTGAACTAATTCCCACAATTCCCAGTAAACAGTTGCCGCGTGCAAACGTTAGTCGGGTGTCGCTCCTCACGTGTTCTCCGGTGTGAACAATATTCGTCGTGTCATTCACGTATCTTCAAATTCCGGTAAGTATGCTTACTGATTACATTAAATCTGTATATAGATATTAAGGTTTTGGTAAACAACAAACATTTAATACCACGTAACGACGAAACCTACCCTAACATTTTGTTAAACAAATAAAAATATCCAAAATGTCCTTCCTCGTCATGTCCTTACCAGACACAACTGACGGGTATGGTAATGACAATTTAGAGCTGGTAATGACTTTATATGTTTTATTTTATATTATAATTAATTATTGGAAATGCCGATGCTTTCGGTCAAGTCCGAAGCGAATTTTTCGGCCAAGTGAGAATCAGAATACACGTGAAATTTTGACGATAAATGTCGGGAAGAAGGGGTCGTACAGTTATTAGTTCGATTTGCTTCAAAATGAAAATCTGTCAATCAGGTTAGAGTCCAATCATGATTCTGAAGTCAGATTTTGAAGAAGTGGCCGCTATTTTGAACTTGGTAGTTCCTGGTCAGATTTGCTTCAAAATAGATATCTGGGGATAGCGAAATATTTTTTATTTAATTATGATTGAAGAAGAAATGTGATTATTATTGTTTATTTCAGATGCAGAAAATTGGAGGAAGAAAAAGCAAAGCGTAACGTACACAAGAGGAAAAAGTATGCTACAATTAAGTAAAATCAAGAATCAAGGCCGATAAGTAAATTTATTTTTGACTAAGAATATACAAAAAAGATTTTTACTCTGATGTGAAAGAAGTTGTTACCTACTCTTTTTGTGACGATTGATTTATGTTGATTAGTTAGTCTTGTTATATTTCTGTATCAAGTAACGATGTTGTTACTTTTTGTGATTTTATGTGATTTATATAGTCGAGATGTTTATTTTAAATAGTACCTCAAAGTGGATAATTTTTTAATATTTTTATAAATGTTAAGTGAAAATATGTTTGCTTAAGTACATTCTGGGATCTCAATAAAGATTGTAAGACTGATTATATTAAATATTGAAACTGATTAAATTGAAGTAAGTATCTTATTATATTATAGCTTAATATAATAAGATACTAAATCTAAATAGACGGTGAGACAGACAGACAGACAGAAATTTACAGTTTTCGGATTTTTCCCTTTACTTGTGCTATAAGACCTTCCTTCATTCCAAATTTCATGAACCTAGGCCAACCGGAAGTACCCTATAGGATTTGATTCCCTTGCGAGTTCCACGCGAGTTCATAGAAATTCAGCAAAATTATGACATAATATCGCGGTATCTTTTAATTGCGTGGACCTAGAAGTTTAATTTTTTCACAGCTCCAAGGGACTTGAGTAATCGATATTAACTTCAACATGATACGTTCCTGAGAAAAGGGGTCGTGACAGACGGACAGACAGACAGACGGACAACAAAGTGATCCTATAAGGGTTCCTTTTTAAGGATCGGAACCCTAAAAAAACGTCAAATACTAATATACGAAGTCATTACCCGCCTTGAAATGTCATTACCAGTCTTTGTTTTTCATAGTTTTTCGTGAATAAATAATTTTGATTAACTCTATTAAGGTTTTGTTTAATTTAAAAACAATAATTTCTTAACTAAGATTTATTAAACGTACCGTTTCATATAACTTGTCATTACCATCCTCTCGGTGTCATTACCATTTTTTTGTTCTTTTATATGTTTTTTAATTGTTATTCAATTGTGTGCACGCACACTCAAATATGAGTAATAGTTATAAGCTTACAAATCGACCTAGAGTGCAACTAATAATAAATTAGACATTTTATCCAATTTATCCGAAATCAAGATTTTCAGAGAAACACCCAGCCCCGGATCTATTTTTCGAACCGGGGCAGAAACTTGGTACTTCTCTCCAGCATTACTTATTATTTTTTAAGTAAACATAAGTATTTTAATCTGGATTTTTTTCCATTTGTAAGTCGAATAACGAGAGAACTCCGTAAGAACTCATAGTGTGGCGTTAGCTGCCCGCCCCCGAAATTTCCTATGGCTAGTAAGTCCAGTATTTTTTTTGTAATCTGAAAGAAACAAAAATATTTATTTAAAAAAATATAACTAACGAGAGTAACGATAACTTCGTAAGAACTCATAGGGCGGCGTTAGCCGGCACCGAAATTTCCTATGGCTAACAAGTCGGTTAACGAGAACATTATAAGAATTCATAGAGCAGCGTTAGCCGCCCCGGAAATTTCCTGAGGCTAGCAAGTCGAGTGACGAGAACACAGGGATCTGCGTCAGACCGACTCAGACTGACCAATGAGTCTCGTTTCGCAATCGTCGTCGGGCCGATCAAGTTCACTAACTGTCCATTTTTAATCCTCCGAGTTGCGTTCGTTTATTCACACCCAGTGTACGGTGTTGACACCAGATATCACACCGGCCGTTCGTTTATTCACTCTAAACAGCAAACAGCATTCAGTGTTTTAACACCGTGTACATACCCTACACCGGGTGTGAATAAACGAACGCAACTCAGGTAGGTAACGTGTATCTGGTCTATCTGAGGTATTGGTACCTTAGCCCAATCGAGGAGGCATTTGACTACCGACTAATTTCCCGGCGTTTGAAATTTGGCATGTGATGAAGTTAGGTAATACCATGCATAGATGTAAAATAATCCAGGTATTTTTTTTACGAGAAGTTAGGTATTTTCACCTAAATAGGGAAATCCTGTATAACTCTCTGTGAATATGGCCTCGGCCTGAAATACTTTCTGTATACTTAGGTTTGTATCATTTAACATAGGTATATAAAAAAATCCAGCTTTTTTTCCATTTTGAATATACCTAAAATTACCTTTTTAATATTTTTCACTCTAGCTTCTACAGATAATGAGCTCTTTAATTTATTTACTTTTAATATGTTTTGATATCCTAAAATACATAATTTCATTTTGTAATCCAGGCGATTTTCCTTTTTAAACATCGTGAATAAGTTTTTCCTGAAATACTGAGTGTGAACTAAAGCTCTTTCAAATTTTATTCCTTTTTTAGTTATGATTCGCTGTATTACAATAGATTTTCCAATAATCCAGGGGAAAATCGGCGTTATACCAAAGAATTTCCAATCCAATCAAGGTCAGCTATAAGGCCCCGTTCAGACTACGACGGGAGCCACGCGGTTTGAGAATCGTGCTGGCACCACGCGGGTCTATTTTCTTAAGAATGTATGTAATCGTTCAAACACAACCGCGCGGTTAGTTCACCCATTGTTTTTTGGCAGTTGTCTGGCGGGAGCCACGCAGTTGTGTCTGAACGATACATTCCTAAGGAAATAGACCCGCACGGTGCCCGCACAATTTTCAAACCGCGCGGCTCCCGCCGCCGCCGCTAGTCTGAACGAGTGCTAAAGTCCATTCATACAAACAGCACACTGAAGTACAGTACGGGGCGTTTGATTTGGGACGTCGGGTCTCATCTCACTCTCTCTCTCTCTCTCTCTCCCTCGCCAATTCAAACGCCGAGTATCAATACTCGTCGCACTTCGGTAGCTCTAGCAGGAATATTTGACAGCGCGAAAATGTGTTCGAGCTTACATGAAATGAACCTAATGGCATTGTACATAAGAGTCACTGACATTTAAATTCGAAAACTTTCTCGACGCGTAAGTTTTCCTGCTTCCTACACGGGTCTCGTCCCCGAGACGTGCCAAATCAAACGCCGGGTACTGCACGTCACACGTCGAAGCACACCCACACACACACACACACAGGGCCGTATTCCTAATACTCTTGCTCAACGGGTTCTACACTCCGTAGACAGTTATTTTACCTTCAGGTACACCTTTGCCTCTCTTTCTAGCTGTACGGAATCCTGACAGCTAGAAAGAGACGGACAGATATATGTGGAGGTAAAATAACTGTGAACGGAGTGTACCTGAAAAGCGGATGTAATTTAGTGTAACATGCCATTATACTGCTTATTACCAAGAGCTTATAGCCTAGAATTGTAGAAAATTATATTAACATAATATATTATTTTAGAATGAATTGACACAGTCAGTGCAGCCTTAGATGAATGCAATAAATTAAGCGCAATAAAGTAATACGCCTTTTTCCATACATACTTATAATACAATAACATAATATACTTATGTATAGAAAAAGGCGTGCTGCTTTGCATAATTTTACCCAGGTTCCGTGAAAAACTTGTATGCAACTGTTTATAGTTATAAACCAATTACTTATGCTGTTTATAGTATTATCCATATCATTATTACAGAATAACTAAGAACTCCGTGGTGTAGTGTGAAAGTTTCATGCTTGCCCCTCACGCAGAAGATGCAGGTTCGAATCCCGGTGCTGACCATAATGAGATAAGTCATTTATCTTAAGTAAGTTATACGGACTTTCTAATGGTGATGGAAAACATCGTGAGGAAACCTTCATTGCTTCATAGCTGCGGTGATAGGCTAGCCCCCTGTTAGGAAAAATGGAGTATTGAATCACTGGCTGAAAGTGGGTACAGTTGTGCCTGTGCCACTCCGTATGGGAAAAAGTGTGACGCTTTGTTTAATATACCTATATAACTTTACGTTTTGTTTAGACCATGCAAGTCATTTGTTGCGTCAATTTAATTGTATGCAAAACATAACATAGCGTCACGCCATTTCCCATACGGGATGGCAGAGGCACAACTGTGCCCACTTTCAGCCAATGATTCATTACTCCACTCTAGTTGTATGCAACAAGCAAGAAAATGGCAGCGTGTAATTAATTTCTTTATAATAAACTTAGCAATAATCGCCAAATCGTGATAGATCATGCCCTAACTTAAACAATAAATTTAGCCTCTCGCTCGCACATCTATTGTTATATTATGAATTATGAATATTGTTAGTTTGGCCCGCCCGCCCCGCGTAACCAACATAGTTAGGTATTTAGTTAACCTAGGCATCGTGATGTGATGACGCAACGCGGGTGAGGCAGCGGCGGTGGCGGCGGCGTTGTGGCGGCGCGGGGAGACAAGGGGACGGGGAGAGGGTGGCACAGCGCATCGGGGCCGTTGTACGCTTTGCCTGTATGCAAGAGTTGGCTTTTATTACCTATGCATTAGGGGTTACAATAGGGGGTAAAATATGTTGTCATAAGCCCCGCGGATTGATAATGCGTAAAACGTCAAAGATCTGACAGTATCATGAACAGTATGTCTATAGAAATAAGAGCTACGTTTTATCAAAATCCATCAAATGTATGGAACTGTCGGGGTCATTGTTATTCTGCGGGACTGATACTCTGAAAGCAAACATTTTGCTTTTTCGTGTAAGTACACTAAAATAAAACATATTCCCATTGATTGAAAACTCAATTCAAAGAAGGCTTTTTGAGATTATTCAGTTTGAATACGGATAATAGTTAATACGTTGTCAGTCAATTACGTTAATAGTCAATTTGTACGGAGAAGTGAAAAACAAAGTTGCTATGATCAAATCGGTTTCATAATTAAGATTTCTCAGAATGATGTCCCTAACAAAGTAGTTACTTATTTAGAGTTGATTCATTTACACGTTCTATAAATAATTCATTAATTTATTTACACTGAATTATTTTAGAAAGCCTACTGTTTGCGACATTTAATCAAAATTTATTTCTTTTTTGTTATTAAATTCCCGATCGATGGACATCATTTTTTGTAGGTGTACGCGAGAAATGCGACATTTCATGGAATTTCAACTTAAGTTATAGTTATAAATATGATTTCACGTAGAGCTCGTCTAAGCTGAAATGACGCGCCCCACTCCTTGGTTTTGTATTTACTTGTCATACAAAACCAAGGAGTGGGGCGCGTCATTTTAGCTTAGACGAGCTCTAAAAAGAACGCTAGAGGCGGTGGAGCGGCGCGCGGCAATAGCGTCCTTATGTGCACACTGGTGTGATTCTCGTTAAAGAGATGTGGTTTTATGCATGGCGATAGCGTCCTTACGTCCATGGGCACACTGTCGTAAATTGCATACCACCGCTTAGCACTTCCAGCGTTCTTGCGTGAAGAATATTCCAGAGGAACTAATAATAGCGAACAATAGACGTGCGAGTGAGAGGGGATGACTGAAATAATAATGTTGTTATATCTCTATCTAGTACATCATTCATGTTAGTTACCTACTGCAGCTAGTTTATCTGTAGAATTTGCTAAAATGATTGTTTGCACATGCACGTGATGTATACCTACGTCTAACATATGGAATTGTTTTATTTACAAATAGTTAGTGAGTTGAGATTAGTGTACCTAGGCATTGGTAGTTCCTATCAGTGGGAATTCCATAGCCCTCATTCTGCCACATTTATCTGTTTGTTCATGTATTTATTTGGGAACTGAGTTTATCCGATAGAGAGGTAAAATTTACGAGTACTAAGTAAGCATAGATTTTTGTACGTATTTGCAGTATCCTATAGAAAGAGTTTGATGACGTTCATGAGAAATAATAAGACCAGGGCAGGGAGTTGCATACGGAATTGCGTGCGGGGCGCAAAAATACCTGTTTTTACTTGTCAACGGTGTGTGCCGAGAGACGCGCCGCCGCGCGCGCCTTAAACAAAACAATTTTGCGCTCTCGCTATAGACACTGCCAAGCCATACCCGTACGCGACTCGCCACTAAAGTCGAGCGAGGTCATTTCCAACCATAACTCGTTGAACATAATAGTCACTTAAAATTAGATTCGAATACTTTTTCGATACGTAGTTATTTGTGGCTTCACATATGCAATTCAGGCTTTCACCGCCTATGCTCCACTCTAACGTGGGCAAAGTCCACCTAATAAATAGTTTAATTAACGGTTCGGAGTACTATAGTTAAAGCTTACACGTATGAGAATATTTCTCAAGGTAGCCGGTGAATAAGCAAAATAGGATAAATACATGGTAGGTAGGTATTCAATTATTAATTTAAATTCGCGCTCGGGACCCGCTTTGCAGCAGGATTCTGCTTAAAATAGGTAGATGGTTTGTTTGTATGATAGTTTTACACGTATGAGAATATTTCTCAAGGTAGCCGGTGAATAAGCAAAATAGGATAAATACATGGTAGGTAGGTATTCAATTATTAATTTAAATTCGCGCTCGGGACCCGCTTTGCAGCAGGATTCTGCTTAAAATAGGTAGATGGTTTGTTTGTATGATAGTTTTGTAATAAATTTAGACGAATGGATCAGACGAAAACTCATCTGATGATAATTTTATTTGACTAATTAGTTTTCTAATGGTAAGAAAAATAATGGTCGCAAAGGTAGTGGGTAAAAAATGTTAAATTAATGACCTTTGATTGGTAAAAGCAAAATGCTGAAAAAAACCCAAAACATCGGTAATACCTACCAAGGTACCTAACCAATTAATTGTTCGGACTCTCTTGACCGTTTTTTTTTTAAATCGATATGTAGTGTGTATTAATACAAATTAAGAAAAGTATACTTTATTTAATTTAATTATTTGTAGTCGTAAGTTAGGTTAAGTTGTACATATTGTATTGAAATTATATCTAATCATTTAACCGCTCTCGCAGAAGCATACCGCTCGAACGACCGAACAATGGCGAACTATTGTTATGTAAGATGTGTAGGCGAACCAGTTAATAAATGAAAACCGTTAATAAAAGTACTTATGGACTTTTGCATATTGTATAAATACGTGGCAGCGCGATGTGCAAGGCGGCAGCAGCGACAGGCCGGGCGCTTTGGCAAACCAGTTCTAGTAGGTATCCGTCTCAGTCATGTGTGCGTGTGGCAGGGGCGGGGCGTGGCATGTGCTTACGCGGAACGGATTGGCTATGTGTGTGTTTCAGCATTAATCTGCGAATATATCCCAAAAAGTAAATAAAAGTTGGAAAAGTGCCTGGATTATTGGAAAATCTATTGTAATACAGCGAATCATAACTAAAAAAGGAATAAAATTTGAAAGAGCTTTAGTTCACACTCAGTATTTCAGGAAAAACTTATTCACGATGTTTAAAAAGGAAAATCACCTGGATTACAAAATGAAATTATGTATTTTAGGATATCAAAACATATTAAAAGTAAATAAATTAAAGAGCTCATTATCTGTAGAAGCTAGAGTGAAAAATATTAAAAAGGTAATTTTAGGTATATTCAAAATGGAAAAAAAGCTGGATTTTTTTATATACCTATGTTAAATGATACAAACCTAAGTATACAGAAAGTATTTCAGGCCGAGGCCATATTCACAGAGAGTTATTCAGGATTTCCCTATTTAGGTGAAAATACCTAACTTCTCGTAAAAAAAATGCCTGGATTATTTTACATCTATAAATATTTATTACCTAACTTCATCATATACCAAATTTCAAACGCCGGGAAATTATTCGAATTTCTCCATACAACGAAATCCAGACAGACTGGGCTACCTGTGAAATGTCAAAGAAAGCTATCGGTTTGTTTATCTTGGGATTTAAATATCGGCCCTAAATCTAAAATAAAAGATTGAATTGTATTCAAGCCAATTTATTTATGAAGGTACCTACTTACAATTCATATTATTCGGTTACATACAGGGAGATGCTTTGCATTCTCCTTCTAGTTACAAGCAATTGCGTGAGAAAAATCTAATCTCTACAAAATGTTATATTCTTTCTGATCTCTAGACATCCATAATTTTTCAGCTTAGGTACTGTTTAGATTATAAGTAATATATTTTGTATTATTTCACAGAATCTGGCATGCAGAAATACTTTACTTAGTATTTCTGCATACCAGATACTCGTGTGTTCATCTTTCCTGCTCCGCCAATTCTGGTGGTGACCAATTTAAGTTACAAGTAAATATAATAGATAGACAAATATTCTATAATTTATTTTAGTATAAATTTATACTTTAATATTACACTAGAATCTATTGTCTTACTTTTATTAGTCCTACATTAAATATACAGACAGCGATTTATATTATATTTTAACGTGACCTTTTGTGTCATTTTACCTACGTAGGTATATTTTTGCGTTTCTGGTTAGAAACAGAATTAGGTCCCTACGGTAATCATTCTAAATAAATGTTGAGCACAAGACAAAAATACACCCTGTACAGTCGGTAGAGAAATACTAATAAGTGTATATATGCGCTTACCTAAACAAATAAATATGACAGAATGTATAGTAAAACTGCCTGAAATAAATATGTATATTTTAAATTTTACTGCATAATCTGACTATGTTCTGCGATATTGTCAATACTTTCGTTTTGAAACATGTGAGGTTTTTTTTCATTCTACTTCACAGCCCTAAGAAGTTGTACAAAGAAACTTGCAAATTTTGGCAATATGCAACATGTCTATTTTTCTAGATATGAGATTTATTAAATTCCTTTATACATATTTTATTAACTTGTTAATCATTAGGTACATTCATTTATATTGATATTTTTGTCTACTTTTAATGAATCCGTAGGTGGGTATCTAATAGCAAAAGAGGTGCTTTAATTTCCCGCGTTTTTTTTATTATATATTAGTGTTTAAATATACTCATATATAAATAATTCATATCAAATATGAGATAATATTTTTTTAATCCGTTAATTTTTAGATACTCCCCTACAAGTCGGACTCTAATAAATTATTTATTGGTCATCTATCACACACAATTGATACGTCATTTATTAATTCAATATTTTAAATATACATATAAATATTTCTTTATACATAATGTATGTATATTTTAATTCAAATAGTTGAGTGGAGTGGTGATGGTTTCATTCGAAAGGTAGCGTACATTACTATTGTAAACAAAATTTACAGCAAACAGACATTGAATCTAAGGATTATACTAAATAAATGTATTTATAATATTTCAAAACTTTCAAAGAATGTTTCAATTCTTTCATACAATAAGAAGAATAAAAGGAAACGTCATCGGACAACAAAGTCAAGGAATACTTTACAGTGCCACCAACTTAGCTGTTCAGTTGATAGCGGTCGCTAGTGTCATACATAGTCATAATAGTCTTCATAATAGCGGACATAGTATAGAGGTAGTATGTTTCTCTTTGATGGCGGATGACAAGTCCGTAGTACCAATTTTTCGCACCTGAACAGCTAAGTTAGTGGCTCTGTAGACAAGTAGATATTTAATTCATTTCTATCGCTATGCTTTTATGTCTCATCATCAAAATCGATGTCAGGTTTCTCAGAACAAAAACTTCTGTCTATAGTTTCTGATTTCGCCATATTGCCTTTAAAATGGCCCATTATGTTAGAATATCGTATCAATTTTATCAATCAGACGATACAATTTCAATTTTATATATAAGTAATAAGACTAATAAGCATTGAGAAATGCAATATGCAGAGTAATATTATATTTATACTATAATTTATAATGCCTTAGGTACAGTTGTATGATATGCTTCTGAAATGTTTAACAACGTATACAGATGAACATTTTTTAATTGAATCAGTCATAAATTTTACATATCGATATTATTTTCAATTAATTATGTGGATAGTTTCCGATGGTTTAAGTTTTATTTATTTTATAAAATCTAAAGTGAAATAGAAAAGGGTGAAAAACCTTCAGTCTTTTTTACAAAAACCTTGTCTTGCTAGTTTTACCTACTTACTAGCGAAACAAGATTAAGTATTTTTTATACATATTTGAATTTTGATCACCTGTAGCTATTATTCAAAGACGATTGGTTGGTTTATTTAGGACGGTTAGTAATAAAGAGATAAAAAGGATTCCACACACCTGTAAATATACATTTCGTATGTATTTATATTATTTGAAAACATTTATATTATCCGTGGATTGGATACTAAAAACCTAACTAAAAAAACATACTACCTACGTAAAGTAACGTTAAAATTACATTAATTAAATTAATAAAACGTTACGTTAAAATTAATTACATTTACGTTAGGTACTTTTAAAATATGTGTTTGATTGGCTGATCATTACATACAAGAGAGTGCTATGTAAAAGTTATTTTTAAAACATTGTTATAAATAAATCTACTCTTAAATACAATTATTATTATTAGGTTCAACTATTTCCTTTTTGAATTGCAGCGTTGTTTTATTTATCTTTGTATTAGACACGACATGAGTGACCACTTTTAACTCTAGGACGATTATGAGATGACAAATAAAATTTTACTTTCCATCTTAAAGCATGATTCTGCATCCGTAGTATTGGTATCTACCCTACCTATCCAATATAACAGCCGACTTGACAGCTAACCTAAAACTTCATAGAATCCACTTTTTAATCACTAGGGAACATCCCCCATCCATCCACCAAAACAATCGGAAAGACTCGGAATTGATTATTCAGTTGAACTAACAGAAGAGTTGTCATCGCCATAACTGCTATTAGCATTTAAAGATATTATTATTTCATTTTCAACCATGTTTGAGGTAACAGAAGAATCCAAAATAAAATTTTAGACAACTTTCCGATTCACAAATGTTTAATGGGTGTATCGATTCTTTTGATTAATCGGTTTTTATGAGCAATATCCCCTTACTAACAGGCTAAGATTGACATCTGTCAGGTTGGCTGTTATATTGGAATAGATACCCTAGTTATAGTTAAAGATCTGAAAATCTCCCGTTTTCGTCAGCAACTTGTTTCCAAATCGGGCCCTAATGCTGCTCTGAGAATTTCACTTATATTTCATTACTATTCCATTGCAAACACCCAATCAAGGAGGATAAGGAGGATAATAATTTAGGAGAATACCAAATGACGCCATTTTGGGTGAAGTGAAATGCTCAGAGCAGCATTAGGCCCCTGTAGTTCCCTCGTTATCCGAATTGATCAATCAACCACCAATGAGTGCAATTCTGAAAGCGTCAAAACTAGTTTTATTTTAACTAAACTGATAGATTAAAATACGGCAGGTCTTACCAGAGGTTTACCAACCTCTATTGCGAGGTCCTAATCCTGATATTGCTCCGCAAAATTACCATGACCGTTTTATAAAGTCTTCTGTGAAATAAAGCCCATTATCTCCTCACTTGTGTCCCGGTCTGTAATGCCCACTTTATTTTCTTTGTTTTTCATAGGATTTAAACCGGACCAGTTTAATTATGACGTTTTTAGAACCGCCCTCATCGCGTTTATACACACCGAAATCGCTCCAAAAACTCCAGCCTAATGCACCCTTAAATCCCTCGCATGCACCGGAGTGGTGTCTTCCGGGCTCGGGCTGTCATCCGCCCGTGGTCTGATGTGGACAATGGACCTGCGCTGGTCACTATTATACTCGTCCCTCATCACCAGACCACCGATGCCGTATCCCGGGCAGAGTCCAGAGCCGCTCAGCCTCATCTTCTCAGGGTCGTCATCAAGCTTGACAGCGGAGAAGACTGTGCTGATGTTGAGTTGGGGGATGTCGTAGAAGACCGTGAGTGTCAGCATGAGGAAGGTCAGGCCGATGAGCAGGTAGCCTGAAGGTAAACAATAATTTATTAGCTTTATAAAATAAACTTGAATCAGGTTGGTACGTACCTACCTACTAATCGCTCAGCAAAAGATAAACAATAGGTTGTACAAAAACCCTATTTAGAACGTCGAAGTAAAAGGTCTTCTGCTGGCCATTGTTAACCTTTTTGCTACGAGATGATGACGCTATCGCTACTTGGCAGTAGTAGTCGTAAATCTGTGTCAGAGTTCACTATACCATAAAACTCCTTCACCAATCTGCTAAGCCAGCGTGATTAAGTATAGCTCAATCTTACTCGCATCCGGGTAAAGGCCATTGCCCCTCGGATGACTCGATTTCTGCTAATATGATAGCATATATTTCTGTTACGTATGTGCACGTATATTGCTAGGGATGTCCTTTGAAATGTTGTGCCTAAAGATCACAGCTCTGGGTAAATGTTGCGAGTTTCTTTAGCTGTGTTTTATACCAAACCATGTTTTGTAGGATTCTTTGTTTTATTTAAGTGTGCACTTACAAGTAGTAGCAACTTTGTAGAGTGGACGGTACTCCTGGTTAGGCGAGTCACCCGGTATGTAGTCACCCAGTCCGATAGTAGTCAGCGATATGAAGCAGTAGTAGAACGAGTCCAAAAAGTCCCAGTCTGGCTCGATGGCCGCGAAGATCCCGGCAGGGATGGCCAGGACGAAGATTAACAGGCTGAGCACTGGAAGAGAAACATTATCATAAGATAGATAGATAACGCCTAAAACCTTCGAAAACTATCTTGATTCATATTTATATCGATCGAAAATGGGTCGAGATATATTGGTTGTTCGTGAGAATATATTTTTATTGTTTTAGAAGGACATTTCGGTATCTCAAAACTGATATTTTGACCGAGAATTCGCCTTAGGTCTCTGATCTTGGTCTCGTATCGGTATCGCGGCGCCAAATCGTCGGAGGTTAATAAAATCTTACCAATAATAGCCAGATGCAGCAGCCGAATGGTAAACGGCCGGTACAGATGCCCCAGCGCCGCGTTCAGCGACCTCAGCATGGCGGTCGCTGGCTGCAGCAGTCGCTCCACCAGCGCCGACAGCAGCACGAGTGTAAGAGGGATGCCGAGTAGCGCGTATATCATGCAGAATAGCTTGCCCGGCTTGGATAGCGGGGTGACGTGGCCGTAGCCTGAAAGGAGAACATCGTCAATTATTTCAAGTACTTAGGGCCTAAATGACGGCTTTCGCCCGCCTAAAGGCTTATTACGAATAAGCGAATTGTAAAAAAATCATACGGGAGTTAATTGAAATGAGTAAAACACGATATTATCACAATAAAGCGGATTTTCGGATTTGTAGGTCTACCTTTTATTAAATAATCCTGTCTATCCTAGGTTTGCTGGAAGCGATCTCTTATTAGAGATAAGCGCGCCTATGTACGTGTCTTTTCCATTATTAAGTGTCTAGGTATATTCAGCTTTTTGTGCAATGAAGTATAAAGCATAGAGTAAAGTATAAAGTATCCTAGAAGACTTGCGTCGCCTCTGTTTGAGGGTGTCCTCTTTATAAGCGGCTGGCGTCGTCGCCTAGTCTTGTTTTCAGAGGCGGCTTACCCGCCCCTTATATCATGGCATGAACGAACATATTAGTGCGTTGAGAGTTGTCACAATCACAACTACGTCACAATGGTGGTTTCTTTCGCCATATGAAATCTGTGATTTTCACGGGCTTGAGATAGTTCTCAGAGCTGAGAGTAGTTTATTTTTACGAACCTTTATTAGCTATTCATTATTCAACTTGTTAGTCACAAAGATTTTAGGGGCGGCTTGCACCGCCCCAAATGTTTCAGCTTGTGCTTATGTTTCCTCATTACCCTACTTGCTACTCGGGGTTGACAGGCTGCTGACTATGAATATTAGAGTGAGACTCACCTATGGTAGTAACAACAGTGCTAGAGAAGAACAGCGATTGTCCGAAGCTCCAGTTGGGGCCGCCGCTGATGTTGGTCGCGGCGGAGACTCCGCGGTTGTTGGCGCGCACCACCACGTCCAGAAGTGTCTCCAGGTCGTCATCTGTGGACATTTACATACAGGTACAGGCGCGCGGACAGGTGGAAATTCGAGCAATGACATCCCGGAATTCTCAAAAATGCTTGGCTAATCTCATTGATCATGATTCAATCTCATGAACTTAACACATATCTATTTGCCAAGGCTAGTGATTTATATCCCAGAAATCCCAGAATCCCAATAAGCTTGTTTTAAAACACTGTGCGAGAACAGCACTGTAAGTACCAAAATAATTGTGACGCAACATGTATAGCGGTATACAATAAGATACCTCAAGATATCAAAAACCTTCCTGCATCGAAACTACGAAAATGGCTATTGGAGAATTGTTTTTATTCACGTCAGTGCCTGTAGACAATGTTAAACGCTAAGATAGCGAAACGAAACGATAACTTTTTATGTATACGATTTGACATTTGGAATGACGACGTCACCTTAGCGAAGCCAAATGTCAAATCGCATACATAAAAAGTTATTGTTTTGTTTCGCTAGCGTTAGCGTTTAACTTTGTCTCAGAGGCAGGAACTTTTCACTTTTAAAACTGGTTAATACAAATAAACGTGTACCCACATACAACTAAATATTTGCATGCTATTGACTAGCTGTCTATGGAGCTCAATTGCCCGGTTTCCTGGCCGCTGATTAAAGTTAACAGGTTGGTTAAATCAGCTTCAGGCAATCACGAACCGCTATTATTCAAAATGACGGAACTTGATTGGCCGAAACTGATTTAACCAACCTGTTAACTTTAATCAGCGCCCAGGAAACTGGGTGTTATGTACCAAAATAATAACTGTACAATTAGATACCCTTTAACATCACAAATAAATTTCTTATTTCTTATTTCTTCTAATTGGCGGGACATGTGAAGCTACATTCAATATTACACAACAGACCGACTCTCAAATAAGGTTTGATTTTGCCTTTGAGAGCATAAGCCCTAATAATCTGTCTATTTTACTCGGTCGTATTAATATTTATGATGAGTAAAGGCCTGTGCCCCTCGGTGGGGACATGATTGGGCTACATTTACTTTTTATTCGGTCGTATTTCGATGCAACAAAGGTCGTTTCTGTCTGTCCAACGTAGGATGTGATTAAGCGACTTATAGCTTTAATCCCCTGGAGATAATGAGAGATTCTATTTTAGCAGTGTAAAGTTCATCGGTATAATATCACAGGGAAGGAAAAATTCTCTGTTGTACAATCGCAAATGATTTATTATGAACGCAATTCATGCATTTATTTACAAATTCTTAGACAGCCAACATAATTAAGTACTACAGTCATCATACAGAAAAAATAAACAACAAAATCCTTTATTTCAAAAATACAATATCTTTTTAAGTAATAACAACAACAAACAAAAATCTATTGAGACCGACCTTACAGAAAATAATATTGTGTATGTGTTTGTATGTGATGTGTCGGTAAAGTAATATCAAAGTGGATATCAAATAACTGGCACGAAAACACGAGCACGAAAAGTTCTGTCCCCGCATGAATAATGTATCATCTGCTGAAATAAACACACCCTGTGTATTTACGAACACTGTGTACGGAAGTTGAGTAGGTACATATACAGTTGCCATACCTAAGCCCACAACTTCCGAACGGGCGGTACCTAGTATAGAAAAATATCTATTAATATTATATTGACGTTGACTAAGCAATCAGTGATTTTATGGTCAATATATTTTTTTACTTTGAATTTTGTTGCATAAAATAAATGTAGACCAATGTGCCTTTACACGGATACGAGTATGACCACAGGGTGCTCATCTCATACAAATTAGAATTAGTAACCCTTCTTAAAGAGATGGCGTGAGGAGTAAGATTTGTAGGACTTTAAACGCCATGGTTTCAGTTAAAATACTTCTAGGTGGCGCTACATAATCTTAGAATAAATCCTATATATCTTAGCGCCATCTCGTATTTGCAATTTTTCGATGGTGCTGCACCACGCGATAATGGCCAGAAACTAAAGAAGCTTCCGTAGCATCTCAGTTTACGCCGGTGTCTTATTTTGTTCTAGGTGTTCTATCATTAGTATAATATTATAGTATCTGGACTGAGATTCCTTCCACGATGCTGCTGGGCTGGCTCAGTGCGGGTTGGCGGGGCGGTGGTGTCGGGACAGTGAGTGGGCAACGCCAACCCGACTGGCACAGTTTACAATGATACAACTTTACGATTACTAACGATAACTAGCGATTATCTATCAGATAAAGGAAAATAACAAGTTACTTTTTGATAGAAACTTCCAGAAGTCTGTGAAGTAGGAATTCCAGGAAGCTAGTCCCTTTGAACCCAATTGAATTTCGAGCGAGCGCGCCCTCAGTCAGTTTCACACCGTAAAAGTCCTGCGAAATTGGATTGGCTTCATTCTGAATATAAAAGCCACATAAAAGCATAGAGAGTTCCGATTCCGTCATCTACAAGCCTCTTTATCAGTGGGACTGATTCCAGAGGCGTCATAACAAAATTGTATCTATGCTTTCTGTAACTTAGTCGCTGCTTTAGAATCTTGAAACCAAAATTCTGCAACTGCATTCTAAAAAATAGAAGAAGAATAAAAATAAAAAAGGAGGGGATTATCAATTCGGTTGTGTTATGATTTTTTTATTATTTTTAGGGTTCCGTACCCGAAGGGAGCCAAACGGGACCCTATTACTGAGACTTCGCTGTCTGTCCGTCCGTCCGTCCGTCTGTCACCAGGCTGTATGTATCTCATGAACCGTGGTAGCTAGACAGTTAAACGTTATGTTAACCTCTGATGTTTTTAATGATTATAACTCGAGAGTCGAGACACGTAATGATGACAAAGCCACCCGTGCACATCCCGGCACGAGTAAACAATTAAAAACGATAAATTAAACCAGATAAAAGTCCACCAGGGGGTAACAGTCGTGATAACCTCCCGTGACCCACATGTAGGGTACTATGCAGTTGTGACGTAGCTGTGACGTCAGCAATATGGCGGATAGCAGCAGAGGTCGGGTTATCTAGGTGTATCGATGAGGTCCTAAGACCTGACTTATAGCTCTACAAGGGTATTTTAGGACTGTTTTAACATTTCGGCGTTTAATGTCCCCCCGAGGATCACAGGCCTATACCCGTATACGAATAAAATACTCAATATGATGACGTTGGTGTAGCCATACTCGACCAAGCTGTCTCAGTGCGGGTATGTAATCGATATTTATTAGAAAGGGAATTTATAGAATCCGGAGAGTTGAGAGACCAGATTTTACAAGTTATTGTGCGTAACACTAAATTAAAAACTTAAAAGCTCTTATTCAAGTGAATAGATTCTATTTTAAACGCGCTTTTAATTTCTTACAATACCAAAGACAAAGTTAAACGCTAACGCTAGCTAAAGGAAACGATAACTTTTTATGTATGCGATTTGACATTTGGCTTCGCTAAGGTGACGTCACGTAGCGATTCCAAATGTCAAATCGCATACATAAAAAGTTATCCTTTCGTTTCGCTATACTTAGCGTCTAACATTGTCTACAGGCACTGAGTTTTCTCACATATTCAAGAGTACCTATAAAAAGCATTCTTTACTCTCGCAACATTGAATCCATCGCTGCACTCGTGATACGATTACTTCCTTAAAGAACAACTCACGTAATACATAGCGCTCCTAAATTGCTACTCTGTAACGGCAGCATGTGCTATCAGTGGCCACACCCCCGTGCCTTTTAGATAGTATGACCCGCAGCCCAGACTGATAGTGTAGGGAGAGGACATGGTGGTGAGCGGAAGCGAGAGCGATTCGGGAAACAGTGTCACGCCAAGTGGAAAACGATAGCGAAATGTTCAATGGCTCAATGAACAGGGGGGGCAATGCTACTAAAAATAAGCGTTCCATTAGCAATGTGCAACGCCGCGAGAATGCCTCAAAAACGCCTTGCGAATACTGTTCCATTTGCGATGTTTACCGGAATACCAAATGACGTCATTTCGGGCGTTTAAGAAGCGGTCGAAATCTAATTGCAATGCGTTGTACAAATAAAAGGCCGTATAAATGATTTCGTTTGAGCGACAGTGTGAGCATTACTTGTTTGTATTGTAACGTCCCACGGGGCCAATGTTATTAAAATGGAAAAGGTAGCAATGAAAAGGCTGGCAGATGCACTGTCTGGCTGAACTGGATCATCATCATCATCATCATTGGCCTTTTCATCTTTTCAGACGTTTATGACAGCTGCTGTGTTCTGGGAGTCATATTTTCTCTTGACTGAACAGACCGATTCGGGATCTGCACTGCTTGCCACAGCGATCACAAGCAAATTCGGCTTTAGGTGGTGGAGCCGGTTGTTTTCGTGCTAGCCGTTTTCTATGAACTGGATAGAGGAATGGTACTTTATGTCGCTGTGTTTGGTTCGTCTCACAGGGAACCTTAATGCGGTGCCAGAAGTAATGCACCTGATAAACACATGTATTTAAAGTTTTTATCCAATCTTACAATCCCATCTCTACCGCTGACGCTCCCGCTACCGCTCACCGCTCCGCCTGTCACCGCGCTCTAAGCTCTTGACCTACCGGGCGAGCGTTAGCACACTTTCCGGGGATGCATCGACCCCGTACGTATCTGCACTGCACTTTATTGCTCCACGCTGATTTACAACTTTGGGGGTTCCCGCGCTAAGGGTTAATATACTGGGTGAGAAGAGTTGACGGACACTTAAAGTTAAGTATGAGGTTAGTCATCCATAGTAACAGAAAAAGAAGAAATTATGTTGAAAATATTCTCTCTGTCAAACCACAGTGAGAAATGAAAACTTCGCAGTGTTATGTAATCGTAATGTTATTAATTAGCCGTGCGTGTAATGAAACTACTTACGTACTGAAAAAAAATATAGCCTTATCAATACACGTGAATTACCGACCAGAACAACGACACCACTAGAATGACCAAGATGCAAGACGCGATATATTTTTATTTTTACTTATTTGCACTGATTACACGACCCCTGCCACATTTGGCTGCTCGCCAGAGGCATCTTTTTACGATTTCTATCATTTCAGACAGGGGTTGCCAACCCACATCAAAAGGTATATTTTTTCCAACTCGCCGGAAAATTATATACCTACTTCTTTTCGGGTGCCGATTATCAAGACACTAACAGTTGGTACTTATAACTACTAGTGGCTCTGTGAGCTGTAGACCTCGCGAGTATGTCGGTGGGAAAGCTGAACTGCTAACACACATAAATAAAATAACCCAAATAATTTTCTTTCAATAACACATACAAACTTATGAATGTACCTGGTTACGTACATGCAGTATGAAAGTAGCCGCACCAATAACTTTGTAAACTACATTTCGCGATCTTTAATACAACCTATTGACTTTTTACTAAAATTATAAAGTCTATTTCACTTTCATTGTCTTTACAAATCCAACGACACCTCATTTGTTAATATCCATCGAGCCGTTTGGGTTGTAGCGATTTTTTTACATTTTAAAACCCCATATCTCCGCCATTTTGAAAAAAATCTAAAAACTGGCTCGAGTAAAAAATTCTATTTATTTTTCCAACCTGCTCACAAAATTTTACGAGAATCAGTTCATAAATGCGACCTGTAGAGGAGAACAACCGGACAGACATACGAAAGCATTTTTGCCCAAACCTGAAACGGAGACGCTTCGCTCGCTTCGCTCGCTCGGTCAATTAGTATGTATTTAATAAATCCACTGTGATTTAGATAATTTTACATACAAAATGTATTAGTAGTTCAATAAGGCTTATTTATCCTTATCGGAATTATTAGAGCAGGCCTTCAGAATATCTTGTTATTATTATTAACCGTCAATATTATGAGTAATCTCTGCTAACAAGTCACCTTCGATTGCATAATCAGTTGGTGCTTGTAGACTAAAATCTTCCATGGCTTGTTTAAACCAGTATTCACATCAAACAGTTATACACGATGTTGTTTTGTAAAGTTACGCCGAGAGTAAGTTATTTACACGACACTGAAGTTAAAAAAATATAATAAAAACTGTAAGTAAAAAATATACTTACTTATTTTAATTTAATAAAATATATGAAATTAAGGTCCGCGAAGAGTCGCACAGGGCGGGACGGGGATCGGGGCGCGCGCGGGTGAGTTTGTCAGCACTCGCGCCCGGTGGCTGGCGGGCGAGGGTATCCGCACTTTGTGGTTATTTCAGGAAAACATTTACATGGTAAGCATGAATACATGTAACTTATGAATGAAAATTATGCGAGGGAACATCAAAACATTTTTATTTGTCATCACATCAGTGATTGATACGTAAACTATCGACCCTGAGTCGGGCGTAACTTTACAAATCAACACCCTGCAACAACAAATACTATAAACGATTAAAATGGCACATTCCTCGGCAGCAATAAAACCTCATTTACAAAACCAGTTTATCAATGATTCTCTAAAGAACATTAACATGCAACCACATATCATTATGTAAACGAAGTTAGACAACAACTCTAGTTGGATTAGAGAAGCAAAATCTCTAAAATTATGCAAAAGCATAAAAAAAAAACAAATCTTTTCAGTGGAATTAGCAGGTAACTTTCCACCAAACGTTCAAAAACTATCGCTTTAATATTAGCAGTTGTAATAAATCATTGATTTACCTAGGACATCAGGATGCAAGGCCAGGAAGTCCTGTTTAGCTCGTATGACATCCAGTCGGATCTGGTTCTCCATTGGCGCTTCCAAAGCCGAAAACACCAACGCACCAGTCACAAGATACACGATGTAGAAAGCAAAGTAGCCAATCAGGAGACAGGAAAATTTCTTCTTTCCAAGGGCGTATGTCGTGAATAGGGGCTGGAATGGTGGATGCTCCTCCTCATACAAGATCTCTCGTTCCACAATCATCTTTTTGGGGTAAGGAAACAGTTGACTGTGCACGGTCATGTCATCGTCACTCCTGGCTGAGCTCATGCTGCCATACGATTGGATACGGGAATACTTTGGCTGCAAGGTCGATTCCATTTTTGAATTTCCCTCCATAATTTCTCAAAAAAAACAAACAATTTCGTCAATAAACGCTGGCTTGAAATTCCAAAACCAAATTGTATTTCGGAACTGGTCAAACTACTTTCTCTTCTAAATCCGGCTTGTCGTCAAAGGTTCCACTGTTCCAGAACACAAACCGAGAAATCCCGGAACGCGGTGAACTTCTTGGTCAACTGTACTTGAAGAACCTTTTTGGATGATTAGGCTCCACAAACAACGCTATTATCTCTGTCACTTTGGTATCACAACGACATTTTTCGAGTTTAAGAATCACCATTTTGATACATTTTCGAGCTAACAATCAATAGTTATTTGATACTGCAGCTGCTTTCCCTGCGCGTGCGTCGGTCGCGGTTAGCGTTAAGTAACTGAGTGGGGACCGTTAGTAATCTACGAACAAATGTAAAGAGACACGTTATCTATCAAGTCCAAGTGTTGCTGCGTGGGATCTAATGAAAATTCCCAAGATGGCCGCGATTGGAGCGCGCAAATAGCACTTCACCGAAATGGAGTACTTAAGTTTGTATTGTAGGGGATTGTTCATTCGACACAATGAAAAACGTTCCTAATACCACAGATACTATAATAATATTATACTAATACAGATAGACCACCTAGAACAAAATATGACACCCGGCGTAAACTGAGATGCTACAGAAGCTTCTTTAGTTCGATGCCATTATCGCTTGGTGCAGCACCATCGAAAAATTGCAAATACCACGAGATGGCGCTAGGATATATAAGATTTATTCTAAGATTAGCGCCACCTAGAAGTATGTTAACTGAAACCATGGCGTTTAAATTTAAACTTCAAATCTTTCTCCTCACGCCATCTCTTTTTTACGAAGGTTACTAATTCTAATTTGTATGGGATGAGCACCCGGTGCTAATACTTACATAAAACTTCATAAGACTTCAATAGACATCAATAAAGCGGATATGAGTGTACAAGAGACACCTAACATGCTATGAATCTGATTATTTAAGTAGCCAAACGTCCAACGTCCTCAAAAGACCACGTTCTTTGTTCTATTTTGAATAGGTTTTGAACCTTATCTCCATGTGGGTAGGTTGAAAATCGCGGGCTGTGGACTTTGGACGGACGTACAAGTACTCGAAACTCGTTGCTTTACACCTCTGTGGAGACAAAGATAGCTTTATTTTTTTTGGGTGGGTAGGTTGTCGTAGGTGCCTCAAGGTAGGCAGTGGAAAAAACAATACCCACGTTTTAAAGGCAAAAATGCGCCACATCAGCATGGCAATACTTCAAATACTTACATAAGTACAATGTGTAGAATACGCGTTGTGTAACCCGACACCCTCACTCACCCTCATATTGCATGATCAAGCGCATGTAGATCGATACCCACATAATTTATGGCTTCCTTTTATCGTCCTTGCTATACAGGGTGTAACAGAAAGGTGTAGTCATATTTTAGGGGGATATTAGGGATATCATTCTGAGCAACGTTCAGTATGAAACCGATTTGATCAGAGCAACTTTAATTTTGACTTCTCTGTACAAATAAGCTGACCGCCCCCGGACCAAAACGTATGGAGCAATGAAAAATAAAGTTGCTCTGATCAAATCGGTTTCATACTGAACGTTGCTCAAAATGGTCTCCCTAACAACCCCCTAAAATATTACTACACCCTTCTGTTACATCCTGTATAGTGAACATGACCATCAAGGTGCACCGCGTGTCTTAGGGCCACTAACTAGAACGTAAGTAAACGCTTATCTCGAGTCAAATACTTATAACACCATATAAAGTAATATGGATTTATTTCTAATGGATTTTATTTTAGTGACCTAGGCCCAAAAAGCGAAATAGCTCTTTAAACTAGATTCTAGTTTAGTAAAAAAACTTTGGAATGTCATACATAACTCACTTTCGATGCTTTCGACCCTAATGTTTATACTGTGTTAATCATTTATTTATCAAAGTGATACTGTGTTTATCATTTATTTATCAAGAATACTATTGCGCATTTATTTATAAGTGGGTAAAACATGGTAAGACTTATGTATGTCACTTCTATTTATTTCAAACGTCAAGTGGTGACGGCATAAGTGTTATTTATTTATAGGTAAATAGAAGGAAAATCGCACGTTTTCCTACTTTTTATATCTAACACAGATATCGACATACGCCACTGATTACGTGTGATAAATGATCATTATGTTATTATTTATTGGGTCATCCATTGCTCATTGCATCAGATTATAATGTAAGTAAATAATGCAGCTTGTTTTTAATGGAAAACTTTGTTTATTTCAAAAGGAGTTCACCCCCACCTTAAGCTCGCTCGTATAGGTAACGCCAAACAACTTGAACAAATGACCTTGCATGCGCAGAAACCATCTGATATGAAACTGCGCACCACGGTATGGGGTGCGGGACGCGGCGTGCGGAAGGAGCATCGCATCGAGTGCGCCTAGCCACGCTATTGGTAGATCATTCAACCATCGTTTCCCGCTTTGAGTTCACACTTGCGTGCAGTGAAATCACGGATAAAAAATGCCTCGACGTCCTAACGTAGTTTTAAAAAGGCAAGCCAGAAAGATGGTATATGATGAGTTTTCTATCGATGGAGATATTATTATGTTTTATAGGTGTACGTGGAAAAACGTAATTTTAGGGAATTTCAATCGTAGGTATCCCATAAAAATCTTGTCTTTTGTCAAATCATTATTCTTTGTTAATAGACACCAATAAAGACGACATATGTCGCTAAATAATTTACAGTTTTATTTTGATAGTCATATCCACAGACCATTAAATCTGTATAGTTCGCAGCAAATGTACCTACCTACTTCGCGTGTCTCAAACAGTTATTGTGCACCTGTTACCGCTCAGTCCCTCATGCAAATGGTACAGTATATTTTCTCATTTTCTATCGATTGAACTAAGTAAGTATATAGTATTGTGCACTAAGATTCATGCAGTATACTGTAGGTACGATTTGTTTTGAGAATTTTAAGTGCGTCGTTTTTTTGGCACGTAAGTGTACATGCGCAAACTTTCCCCCACCACGTCACATTTTGCTCAAGTTGTTTGGCGTCTACTATACAAAGAATTAATATTTCTAATGTCCAACAGATAAAATGCGGGTAAGTTCTCGGATAAATATTGACAACTCCATATCCTACAAACTATGGTATTTGTAAGTTAAACCGAGAAATTATTATAATATACTTGGAACCGTGCTCCTTTGAGATATTATTTATTTGTATACCTTTGTTTCATTCTTAAGCCGTTCGTTTGAAGTTTCAACTTCTATTCAAGACATTTCTGCCATAAGTTATTCCATGAATATAAGTTTGTATTGTAGAGGACTGTTCCTTCGACACAATGAAAAACGTTCCTAATACCTCAGATACTATAATATTACACTAACCGGTTGACTGGAGCCATTTTTTTTTTTTTGTAAAAAAAAAATATATTAAAATTAGTTTGACTGGGTACCAACGTCAAAAATTAGACATTCATTGATGTCTTGCAATATTGTTCCAAGGACTCTTTGTCCTTACGCTACCCAGCGTGCTAATACAGATAGACCACCTAAAACAAAATATGACACCGTCGTAAACTGAGATGCTACGGAAGCTTCTTTAGTTCGAGGCCATTATCGCTTGGTGCAGCACAATCGAAAAATTGCAAATACCACGAGATGGCGCTAAGATATATAGGATTTATTCTAAGATTACCGCCACCTAGAAGTATGTTAACAGAAACCATGGCGTTAAATTAAAAGTACAAATCTTACTCCTCACGCCATCTCTTTTTTACGACGGGTTACTAATTCTAATTTGTATGGGATGAGCACCCGGTGCTAATATCTAAAATCTACAAGTGGTTATATAAGTTCAACGTCGACCTGCGCCTGCGGGGGAATGCGGCTCGCCAAACGTTTGTTGTATTCAACAAACGTTCGCATACGCAAACTCAAGCTATGTACGATGACGGGCCGCCAGACAGTTTCGCAGCGGCTGACCAATCACAGCTCTCTTACCTCGTCCCCCGCCGCCCGTAAATTGGTGAGTTGTGTTTCAAAGGAAAATGTATCTATGCGCTCTCCACTGGATAAGTTCTCCCTGGTACCTGTCGTACCACGATAGGTGTGCCCCTAGCCATCGCGAGTCGGTTGTTTCGCGTTTTTGAATCGCGACGAGAACGAAACGGATGTACTTACAGTACGGACAAAAGAACATGTCTGGTCCACCTCCAGATGATGTCACGTACCTGTAACACTGGGATGATGTAACGTACCTGTAACACTGGGATGGTCGGTCAGGAACTGCCTCTTGGTCCTCGCCACCTGAGCCTCAATTTGCTCCTCCAGAGGACGCTCGATCGCTTGGAACACTGACGCGCCTGAAGCAAGATAGACACTAGACTTAGCCTGGATTTTACCAACGAAAGACATTTTTACATTCACACTTAACAATTTCATCTACACTTAACACAGCACGAACTGAAGATATGCTTCAGTTCTACTTTTTCATAGACACCAGTGACACCTGGATCAGATCACCTCATTTTGAACTGTCATTTGTCATACAAATTATCCGCGGGATAGTTATTCTCGGTATAACTTTTTGTTGGTAAATTCCAGCCTTCGTATACGTTAATACTCAAGTATGCGTACGAGTTAGTCGTACGTATACGTACGTATAGTTGCGACGTTCTATGGTATAGCCAGTATTTTTACTGGCAATACCATAGAACGACAAAATGGCTACCTAATAAATTAGTTTCCACTTCTCGCCGCGCACATTCTTCCTACTTTTTTCCTTTCTTCGAAGTCGAAATTCGAAATACGAAAGAAATTTTCTCTCAGAAAATCCTTGTCCGCCACTGACGAGTGACGAAGTAACAAATATGCTAATTAGTTCTGTGCAAAATTTCCATTCGCAAACCAATGAGCCGCGCTCCCAGAGAGAGTCGTGCTGGAACGAAGATGGAGGAAAATTCCCGACTCGCCCATATTAATTGCCTGCGGTACCGGGTGGCCACAAGTCACGGGTTTCTATAGAAATAATTAAAGTAGGTTTTTTTTTATGTGCCTATAGCCATTAAGGTGTCCCATTGCTGGGCAAAGGCCTCCCCCTCTTTCATCTACACTTCCCTGGTTTGTGCCAGCCACTCCATGCAACCACCCCCCGGCAGAAACCTTCATCTCCATTTAGGCCTGCCTCTAAAGTTGCCTGTTTTTAAAAACCAAAAACTCTCTTTCGAGATCAAGAGGTCTTATCACGAAAAATCGAATGAGCCCAAATTTGTATGATATTTAAGAGCCTTTTTACCCTTATCTTTGCAAATAAATTTCTTATTTAATGAATTGCTGGCTAAACGTGAACACAATTGCTGTACGGGTAGAGGTATTGCTGCACTCTTGTTTGTTGATTTTTTGCCCTTTGAGTGATATAGTCGTATTTAAGAAAAACTTGAATCTCTGGCCACCCTACAGGGCACAGGATTGAAAAACAAATAGATTCAAGTGTCGCTAAAGTCTTTAGAGAGCAGTGGTTGAATTGTTAATAGGCTTACAGCAAGACCTGGATTATGTTACTAAGGGAAAGTGGTAGAAAACAGAAATAATAAACTTCTATTAGTATAATAAAATATAAGTATAATAAATGTTTTAAGAGATGTTGTACCTATTATAATTATAACACAACTAGAGCTCGTCTAAGCTGAAATGACGCGCCCCACTCCTAGGTTTTGTATTTACTTGTCATGCAAAACCAAGGAGTGGGGCGCGTCATTTTAGCTTAGACGAGCACTACCTAGGTATATAATTAATTTTATTTATATTGCATAAACTAAATTGTTGCCTTTTACAATTGTAATTGGTTCCTCGCGATACCGATAGCCTAGTGCAAGGACCCCTGGTAATTTTGTAGTTTTAAGTTTACTAATGCACAGATTTTTATTTTAAGACTAGCTGACCCGGCAGACTTCGTACTGCCTCAATTTAATATGAACTTTATTTAATAGCAATAAAGTTCAAATTGACTCTAGAAAACGATTGACTCTAGAAAACGTTTTGTATGGGAAATAGAAAAGGGCTGTTTTTAGGGTTTTCCCGGAAATTATTCGATTTTTTCTCGCCTTTTAAACCTTCCCTAGACCTCCACGAACATTTCAAGACTAAGATAAGATAAATCCGTTCAGCCGTTCTCGAGTTTTAGTGAGACTAACGAACAGCAATTCATTTTTATATATATAGATTGTTGTATTTTTTAAGTGCTATAAATACATTTTTTACTTTACTTTATTGAAAACCAACCCGCCGATGGTTCATCTCACTCGTATCCGGGTAAAGGTCTGCGGCGGTCGCAATGTCGCAAACGATATTTTTTTGTCCTTTTTTGGTACAAAACTTTTAATTGGGTCAATTTTTTAATTTCATTTTGACTCGCATACATTTTCGATTTGACAAATGTCTGCGTCAAGCCCGCATACATGTGCGACGCAACGTTTTCGGTGCGGTAGAAAGAGCTTAGGTAAAGCTAAGAAAGAAGCTTAATCCGCTAATCCCACTCTTTGATTGATTGTGTTAAACCCTGCTTTATATATACTATAGCATAACAATGTTTCAGGACGAGCCATGTTTCTTTGGCCTGTGACTTATCTTTCAGGGTAAGGAGAGAAAGAGAGATGTGAAAGCTCCCTCATTTTTTTAACGTCATCTTTACTTTACATTAGGCAAAAGTTAGATGGGTATATATATACGTCGCTTACTGCGATACAGAAAAGCTGCTTGAAATAATTTAGTATATTAATTGTTTTCTTTTGTGAAATAAATAAATAATTTTGTAATAATAAATAACAGCCGAACATCTTCCTACACATTTACACCAATATAGTTATAGTTTATCGCACACAAAAACCAGCATATTTTCTGGTCCTCTTCACACTAATATTATAATCGTGAAAGTTTGTGTGTGTGTTTATATGTTTGTCAGTCTTTAGCGCTGAAATGGCTGGACGGATTTAATTGAATTTTGAGATGTGTATAGATCATACCCTGACTTAAAAAATAGGCTACATTTTATCCCGAAAAATAATCACTGATTCCGTCGGATGTTCAAAATGCATCTTTCCGGACATGTGTACAAATATACTTACAACGGTTCTCTACGTTGGAATACCAGAAACTCTTACAGAATTATTTTTGTTCTCTTTTTTAAACACATCAGGTATATTACTACAAATGTGCACAATCCAAAGCATGGCGTAAATCCGACTACTACGCGGGCGAAGCCGCGGGTAAAAGCTAGTATTATTATAATCACTCAATGATAGAGTGGAAGGTGATAAATGGAAAACCGGTAAGTATTGCTAGATTGGGCTCATTTGATTTGTCTACCAATACCTCATGATTTCAGAGGATGTTTTTAGTTATTAAGCCACTATAACCTCTCTTCAGTGGAGCTGGCCTGTATGGGAAATGTTGTAAATCCGCATCTGTGGGCATGGTCGTTTTGGGAAATTATTGATAGTTTTCAGAGGTCAGTATTGATTGAAACTGTCACTGTCTACATATACACATCTCTCTCTATCTTGTGACAAGGCATTCAGGAAAGAACAAGCTAGATAATGAATGAATAATTAAAAGCTCCTTGGTGAAACTTATTGGGTTACTAATAGAGTTTGAATCCAAAAAGGGGGCCCAAAGTCTCCATTTGTGAGCCTGGCCTCTATGGGAGTATCACAGATGCCATTTTGTTGCGAAAAGTTAATTTAGTACGCACTTACCCATAGTCAGGTAGAGTCCCATAGCGAGCACCAGCATGCACACCCGGAGGGCGGGCAGGTTGCGCACGTCGCTCACACAGCCCGGCATCACGAGCCGCATCCTCTGTGGAGGACGAGAACATATCGTCTATAATCATTGTCATTGATCCACCATTTTGTCAGCGGAATCGGTCCCTAGTTAGTTTCCCCGCCCACACACACACACACGTCACTTCACTTCCATCGGGATTGCTATCAATTTCACGTCACGTCTCTCATTCATTTCAATAACACTCGATTATACCTGTCAGAACAATACAGACGCTGCCTTTCGCTATCTCAAATCTACAGAACCACTCCTACGTACTTGTCAATGTTTAAGGCGGGACTATTACTAATAGTAAATTAAATAGTTATATTATGGATAATTTTATGAAGTCAGAAAAACTCTTATTATGTTCGTGGGTTGTCGGTATGGTAATAAGCAAAACTTAATCAATAAAATTATTTGAGCCCCTCAGCAGTTGACCGACCACAATAAGGTACCATATGCTGTGTGGCGCGTCTGTTAAAAATCCAAGATGGCGGCATGAATGGTCTATGAAACAGAAATACGGTCGCTCAACTACATATGGTTTTTTGGAGCCCTGTCTGCACTAAAAGTGCGTTTTCTACTGTTTAAAGCAAGATTTTCTACTGTTTAATTTGGGCAGTAACCTCGGCTGAATGACATTTACTAAGTCTTAATTTGAATCATTATAACCTTCATGTTGTGATAAGTTTGTGCAGCTACCATGAACCTAAATTTTGATGATTTCTTGGTCGGACATATTTAGCCTCTAGTTTTGTGATGAAATCCCAAATATCAAAAACAATATTGTGGGTAGAAAAGTTAACACAGATGAAGTACCTAATATAACACTGGAATAGTGTATTAATTTATTGTTCTCCATTCAAAATGCACAGTTTTGCCCACTTTTAATCAGTTTTTCATTACTCCATTTGGCATGACAAGGGGTGAGCCCATCGCCGCCGCAACCATGGAGTAATGAACATTGGTTTCCTCACTATGTTTTCCCATTAGAACGTCTGATATCGTCCTCATTGGTACATGGTCAGCACCGGGACTCGAACCTGCATCTCCTGCGTGAGAGTAAGCCTGAGACCCACCAGACCACGAAGCTCTTTTCAGACAGACAGAGAGACGCTTCAAACTTATAAAAACCCAATTTTTCCATCGAAGGTACAAAATGTAATCCCTCAACACCGCATATCTGTGATTTCAGGTACCTACCGCAGTAAACCCTAAAGCAAACTCGACAAATCGTTCGCAATGGGGAATGAAATTATGAATACATTAGTGTCACGAGCTTTGTTGAATGGAGTTCTTAATGTGTCGTAGAGCTGGAATAGGACGTAAAGAAGGGGAGCATATTATTGTGAACCTTCGATAAATCATTCAAAATTCAAATTCAAATTTAGTTTATTTCAGTAAGTACAGCAGCACAGGTCGTGGGACTCCCCTTTTAAGTTAATAAAAACCTGTGTTAGGGGAGACCGCTCATTCCACATTGGAGAATTACACTTACGTCTTTAAACCAATAGACTTATAAGTATGTGTGTACAGTCCGGGCAGGCCCAGCCAATCGGGTCCCAGACTGTACCTATAAAATAAGTAATATAACTAATTTTATTTTATTGTACGCACAGGTCCTATTACTCCGATCGGTGAAATCATACCGTTGAGTGTTGCAAGACTTGCAAGTATCAAGGTAAAATACACCTTTTAAGACTATTAACGGTATCACAGGGTGCTCTTCTTCTCAGTCGTATCACTCTTGCTTGGCAGAGTGGTCGTGGTCGTCATTTCGGTCGGGTGACCCGCCTTACAATACAGGGTGCTCATCCCATACAAATTAGAATTAGTAACACTTCGTAAAAAAGAGATGGCGTGACGAGTAAGATTTATACTTTAAACGCCATGGTTTCAGTTAACATACTTCTAGGTGGCGCTAATCTTAGAATAAATCCTATAAATCTTAGCGCCATCTCGTGGTATTTGCAATTGTTCGATGGTGCTGCACCAAGCGATAATGGCCTCGAACTAAAGAAGCTTCCGTAGCATCTCAGTTTACGCCGGTGTCATATTTTGTTCTAGGTGGTCTATCTGAATTAGTATAATGTTATAGTATCTGTGGTAGTATACAGAAACATGTTCTACAATCTGTACATCTGTTGGATTGGATTTAGTGCCCAGAGGGTGGCCAGAAACTATCGTAAGTACTGTTGTTCTGATATGATATATAAATGTATTATTTCTTTGTTGTGATATTTATTAGTCTGTGTCGGGGTGTGATTGACCTGAAGATCGAATAAGTCTATAAAGTCGTCTGTGAACTTTCTGGGATTTATTTTCTTTTCTGTGTATTTATCGCAACGAGAAGCTATTTTCTTTAACATGTAGACGAATTTTCCGAGATGTATTGTTATAATATAAAACTAAACGCCTCTAGCTATTAAATGTAATTAATGCATGACGAAAAAAAAGCCACAAAACCCATTAATCAAAACACAAGGCACAAAAAACAACCAACAACAAGTAGCAATCTCATCACCATCATTAACTGTTGCCTGTTCATTATGCCCGGATGTTCGCACCGGACGCGGCATTTCCCGGAAACTTTCCCGGGCGAGCCGGGCCTATTACCCGGGAAACTGTGTAACACAATTTTGTACTTACGTGTGAAACGCAATTTTATTAACTTTATTTTTCACTTCTGCTCAGGTTGTCGGTCGGACGGAAATCACGTTATTTAGGGAAACATCTATAGGGGTAGGCAGAATACGGTGTTTTACGGTAGTCAAATAAATTTAGGAACATGTTAGAAGCTGAAGTATTGTGTACAAAATGGCTTGGCAACATCAGAATTGTATATTTTCAGCCGTTGTATTTCGCCTGGTTTGCCGACACATCTTATACAACAATAGTTTGCCATTGTTCGGTCGTTCGAGCGGTGTGCTTCTGCGAGTGAAGGGGTTAAAGCCAATTTTGTGTAAATAAACGGTCAAGTGCGAGAAGGACTCGTGGACCAAGGGTTCCGATCACACTTGGAGATTTTCACCTCGTAACTGGTGTAATTAGGCTTCTACATATAAAAAAATGATGTCATCCATGTAAACCAAATTACTTACATATTTTTTCAGAAAGACAGGACATTTTACATACAACATTTTATTTTATGATTTACGAGTACCAATCAGTCACATCGGGGCTTACTGTTTCACTCTCAGAAGCACACCGGTCGAACAAACGAACAATGGAGAACAATAGATAGATAAGATGTATCGACGACAGGGTTAAAAACCCTTAGCATCACGCCTTTTTTACCTAAACGGGGTGGTAGAAGCACATAGCTGTGGCACGTGACAAGCATCAATGCAGATGTCCTTCGATCTCCAAAATGTCCTTCGATTTCCTTTATGGCGGCACTACACTTCGTTATGTGTAATGCAGGAGCGCTGTATTCGCCCGACTATTCGTTATGTGAGCGAACACCAACTATGCCCTTCCACGCTTATGCGTTAGGCCGGGACTCCACCAAAGCGGAGATGTGGAATATTTGTATGCGAGATGGAAACAGCTCACATCTCCGCTTCCAACGCGCTATACAAATATTCCACATCTCCGCACATCTCCGCTTTGGTGGAGTCCCGGCCTTATGCGTGCCAATGAAGCAAATATACACGAACAAGCCCTTCACACTTCGTCGCAGTCGGCAGAATAACGCGCATAACGAATAACGCATAACGAAGTGTGGTGCCGCCATTACACTTAACCGTTTCAAGTTAAAGGATAATATTTTACTCTATGGTTCTAGGCAAATGACCGAGTGGAGGTCACAACACCGGAAATGGCGTGTAGCGGGAAAATGGCGACCGGAAACAGCTTTACTGGGTCGTTTCGCACTCTCTTACGGTTTCTTTCTGAAATTAATACACATATGATAACTGTTTGAGGTAAGTATCTATTATGTATTTGTTTCTACTGGATAAGTGCTCCCTGGCTCAATCTTACTCGATCCGAGTGAAGGCTGCCCCTCTCGGTAGGGAGGACTTAATAGGCTACATAATATTATTCGTAGTAGTGGGCCTAATTACAGTGCATCCACGTTATCTAGCCACAGAATAAGTAATAGTACTAGCGATCTAGCTAGAGAATGGAGTGAGGCGCCACCTCTACGTCAACTGTACAGCAAAGAGTTTCATTGACCTGAAAGACACTACAACAACTGACAGGCGAAGTGACGTTTTAATTGTGGCGTCTGTAGTTCCGCTCATAGTATACAGGGTGTAACAGAAGGGTGTACTCATATTTTAGGGGGTTGTTAGGGAGACCATTCTGAGCAACTTTTACTATGAAATCGATTTGATCAGAGCAACTTTATTTTTCATTGCTCCATACATTTTGGTTCAAGCGGTCAGCTGGTTTGTATAGAGAAGTGAAAATTTAAGTTGCTCTGATCAAATCATAGGGAAACAAGTGAATTAACACACAAATACACACCCTCACACACACACACTCACTTAACCTTACACAAACATTACAAATATACTCCTCACATTCTCCTTACTATATTTAATTTAAATCACGTACCCTCTACTAAAATTCTTATTTCCTAAAACTCTACAACGTGCATAATAATAAGATAACTGGTAAGTTTTTTTCTCTCTTTTACTTGCTTAATGTATCCTCTGTGGATATCTGTTACCGGCTTAATTTTTGTATTTACTATCTACCATTGCAACTCATTTATTTTATATGCTGTTGATGTCCCAAATAAAATAAATAAATAAATAAGTTGCTTAGAATAATGTCCCTAACAACCCCCTAAAATATGACTACACCTTTCTGTTACACCCTGTATACTTAGTATTTGTATTGCCATATTTGCCATAAATGTACATGTAGGTAATCTTACAATGTCATTTTGCCCTTTGGGCATAGCAATCACAGACATCTTATAATTCACAATTCTTTATTGCACACAATAATTTAAACAGTTACATTAAAAGAAAACACATGTACAAAGGCGAGCTTATCTCTAAAAAGAGATCTCTTCCAGCAAACCAGGCGTGAAAGGAAAAATTATATAATGAAAGGGTAGGCAGTGCACAATAACAAGTTTAAATAAAATATAAACGAACAAATACTAAATACAGTAAAATAAAAACAAAACAGTTTCACACAGTCACAGGGTTAGGATAAATTGCACGTTTACTATTTCATACTCACTAATAGTTAAATTGGTTGTTTATTTATTTGTTAATAAAGTTATTAGTGTGTTCCGCTTTGGTCGCTATATAACGTGGTGACTCTGTACCTAAAGTGGCCCGCCATTGTCGCGTCATTTATCATTTTCCTAGCAGAATCGGGCCGCAGGTTGTTCATTAGTACGATATTCACGGCCAGGTATTTCAGATAAGGTTGAAGTTCAAACATCAGGATTCAGCTCGATAGACCCCCGGTGGGATGCTATTTATAAATCAAAATTCCATTGAATTTCGACTGGCTATGAAAATTCATAGGCAGCTGAAATTCAATGGAATTTTGATATTTTGTAAATACCGGAAAACGTAGAATGTTCAGATTTAAGGGGAATAGTATTGTCATATGCCCACCGTGAAAGAGGTTAAACCAGCTAAGGGAGACCGATATACAAAAATATATTACCAGTAGATATAAATATCGTCGGGATTGGTACGATTACAGTCTATTCGTGATAAGAATGCAGTGAGTCATCAGTGTTTTTTAATGTGTATATCTGTTGCTGCAACAACAACCAATACTGAATACGAGAGATATTACAAATGAAAGGAGGTCCCCATACAAGAGACGTGTTTTGATACACCCACGCATTTCAATATGATGGTATATTTCGCGTCAACCCACTTCGTTGTGGTAGCGCAGCCGGTATGTCGTGAGTATGTCGTGTCAATCCGTAGGTCGTGAGTCCAATCAAATCCTCGCTAAGGGATCTTTTTTAATTATCTTTTAGTTTTTTTTTTGTACGATAAAAGTTTTGTTGTACGATAGAACGGTACTCTTCGTGTGCGATTCCGACCCACACTTGACCGATTTTTAACATTCATATTTGTTTATTTACAGAGACTACAATTTGTGATAATTTAACTTTATAATGCTAATTTAATTTTTCACGTCAGAAAACACGTGTCAAACGATCGACAGAATTGGAATTCACATTCTCGTGTTACGATGTTCACAATTATACAATGACATGTGTAATATTCACATAGCAAGTGAGCAATTAGTCTAATTAATGACAACGCTGATACCGGGTGAAATATTATGTTACTGGGCTATTTAGTAATTCCCCGTATGCGAGTGAGTTTTGTGAGTGTTTGGTCAAAAAATCCTTTTTAATTTTAGTATCATTGCGAAAAGTGGAATTCAGCTTTGTCATTAATAATTAGGTATTTCACTAACCGCAGTTATAACTTAGTTTACGGGTATATTTAACGAAGTAATGGCGTGCCACAAATTACCACAACTGCTCATTATGCTTCCGGTAGAATTCAAAGTCACTGCGGGCAGACGATGCTAATCTGAGTTTGTCATGAAGGTGTGACGTCAGTGTTAAGTCCAACTTAAAGTTAAGTAGGGGGACTAAATTCTCAATTTTTGTTGCTCCAAATTAATGCAATTTAGTTCAGTTCCCAAAAAATATCTAAGTATTTTGACTAGCAGGACCACAGAGCAGGACACAGCCCTATAACAGACTGTTATTCTCATTTCAGATTTCAGTTTCTTTATTGTGGAACGTAGTTAAGTTTAGATGTTACATATAAGTTTTGATCTGACGTCCAGCCGTTAGGCATACCAAAACACAAGTTAAGGAAAGAAGTACCTAAATTAATTAAACAACAGTTGAGTCATAAAGGCAATTACAATGTCAAAATTATACCAAATATTCACCTACAGAGTAGTATGTCTTAACAGCTAAATAATTACGCTTGAACATATGGATGCTATCTATGTTCATAAGCGACGGTGGAACTTTATTATATATTTTTGACGCCATACCGAAACATGTCAGACTCATGTCAACCAATCATGTCAAACTCATGTCAACCAATCATGATCATGACCAACCAATTAATCTTTGATTAATCGCCTGTTGCATTGACAACTCTTTCAGAAACTGTGGGTGAGCTTCGGACCGCAACACCCCAAAGGTTGTTTAAGTTTCAAGTTCACGTTGTGAGTCCGGTCCCGTTATAGTTGGTTTGTTAGTTGTGACGTCACAGAACACACATTATCCTTCAAGTCCTAGTGACCTTCAGCTCACGGTCCTTGGATAATCTCAATTATCACGTAACCAAATCCACTGAGGCGTGGAACTTACCCGCTATGTCAGCGCAGCTTACACTGGTCGGAAAGAGCTCTATCAAAATATATAGATAGATAGATAATAGAGCAATTAGTTTATTTTTCCAATTACGTATTCATTTTCATATTAATTTATTGCATATCATCAACAATGATACCCCGTGTGGGCACTACAATATGAGTGTTCATTAACATATATTCTTATTATCTATCTATTTATATTTATGTCATTTTCTATATTATGTAACAGTTTTGGTAAGTATCTTTATTAATCAATTAATAATTTAAGATGTAACAATAGTCACTTATCATATTAATAAGTCTTATATTAATTTGTCGTTTATGTATTCATTTATAGCAGCATTTATTGTAGTAGTTGTTTTAGCTTATTAATGAATGTTTGGTATTTTTCTTCTTGTTTTATATTTTCTGGAAGGTGCTTGTATATTTTGATTGACATAGCTAGTGGACCCGTGGAGGACATTTTGAGCCGGGAAGTTGTATACGTACTGTTAATTTAATTTTAAAAAGGTAATTTAATCAATGACTCTGAGCGCTCGCTACTCGCCCCCATAAAGTTGCGCAGAAGCATTGTAACAACCACAACCTTCTAGTATTTATGTGACGCGTGTCATGTTTAACTATGGAATGGAAGCATCGAAGATTTTTTTAGATCTGGCTCTGCCTAGTTTAAATCTCGATGAATCATTAAGCACATCTCAAACTCTTACCAGGAAACCATCCATTGCAAAACCTCTAACAAATTGTAACGTGTCAAATAATTCAATTATTATTATTATTATACTCAATATGGAGTTTTCAAGTAGTTCAGAGAATAGTGTAGACTCTCCTTCGAAATTGTGGCACTAATTAAATAATTGTGTTAGCTTCAGAACGGTCTACTAATACCTAACTAATTTAAACAAAACCGGTACAGTTATTTTGGGTGACCCGGGTACGACCTTAGCTGACATTTCAAAAGTTTCAAAATATCCGGTGATGTGGGTCGCAGTAGAAAGTTATAGTGAATAAAATATTATCTTAAGCTCGCCTTTGTACACTATTTTTAGTAATACCGTTTTTTTAAATGTCTGTGTGCAATTAAGAAATTATGAATCTGGATTAGACTCGTAAATAGCTGTATTTGAACGATATTTCGAATCTAATTAAATTTATAGCCATTCCTTTAGAACTTCAAAGGAAAGTTTAAATACTCTCGATTAAAACTGTATTTTAGTTCGCTAGCTAGTTAATTTGGACCCAATCAGATTCCCACCGAGTGAGCACATATTCGCCAGAATAATTTCAGAACTTAAATAAGATTTTCTGATAAAAGTCTCATTCTCGAAATTGGCTATGACGGCCATATCAAGTATATTGCCCCCCGCAGGGCCAAAGAATTTCTTTACAGTGCAATTTAAATCCCCTATTGTTATGGAAATTAGATTTAAATCAGAATGATATTCTTGGTTTTCGCTCAACTAAAGGGGACTTTTCTTGAGACCCTTTCACTGAATATTGAACGAAAGGCGAAAGCTATGTTTTATTGTAACCGGTTATCTAAAATCTTGCTTTTGTTGTGATTTAAGTTTTTTTAAAGCTTTCTTCTAAATGTGAATAACCTGACAAAAGCTCTAGTCGGTCTGACTCATAAATTCATATCGTTAGAGAAGTGGCGATGGGCTTACCCAATGCGTGCGCTATCCCGTAAAAAGAAGTAAAAAAGGCTTTGTAATATAGATAAAGAATTATGCCAGATATACAAGCATAGCCCAGATAATTATGTTTGTCATTGTACAAAGTCTGTATTCTGCTTATATTAAAAATACTCCCCTGTCGTGCCCCTGTCACTAACATGCCGCTTGCGTCAAGTACTTTATAGGTGGCTGAGCAAATTATGCTTGCTTAGACATGACGGCATATGTCGAAAGATATGGAAATAGCAATAAATAGCATAAATAGCGCTATGGATGCGATAGATATATAAATTAAATGTAAATCAAAACTATTTAAAAAAATGCCTTAGACTCAAAGTTTTAGAGCGTTGAGTCACCCGGTTTGGTTAAAGGTTATTGTTTTGGTAAATATCATTTTTACAGGCAAAAAGGGGTTTGAAAGATCGGTCCTTAATAAAATATAATCCAGACAGTATATAATCTTAGTGATGAAACTGATGAATGCACAAATATCTGCTCAAATAAACTGCCGCTTAACTGTTATACAGTATGACAGTTAAGGATACTGCCCCTGTCATTTACCGAGCGAGAGAAAATGACAACTTAACTTTAAGTGTCCGCCAAACTGAGAGGTCGAGTGTTCTGGGGATAGTGCAGATCAGGATCAGGACGGAGTTGTAAATTGCTGGCAAAGAAAGTATTTAAGAGCCCTCAAAGATCTGAAAACTTAGCGATCGCGAGCGAAGATTTCTTCAGAACTTCTGTTCAGGTTCCAACGACTTCGACGACGCGATTGAAAAAAAATGCGAGTAGAGAAACTTGGTAAATCGTTGCAATATACGCGTACTTAGTAGAGTTTTATTGTGACTACGTTGTTTTTATACAACGAATTTTCATTCGCATTTTTTCTCATTGTAAATTTCTACGTATTTTTCAATATCCGCATTAAAAATCGCTTAAGTTATCGATAGCAATGTCATCTTAATATTTTCAGATTTCAAACAATCATTTCATTTAAGTTTTTGCAAATCATCGTTAGGTACCTATTGTAAAAGCAGCTAAAATGTTACTTACCTACGACCCAAAATAACTATTGTGATTACACAGATATAATTAGATAACTATCTGAACAAAATTTAATATAATAATAATGTAATGCATATAATTTATATAGGTACCTACTTATATAAAAAATATACACCTACCGCATGAATACATTGCTTCTCACAGACAAGGGACTTTTAAACACGCCTTAGGAAAAGGACTAAGGTAAAGGCAGGTAAAGCGCTGCGAAATAAATATTTGTTTCATAAAACTTTTACAATTTATTACCTCTTTCCAAACACCCTCACCTTTAGGGCTGTTCCACCTGTAACAATATTTATTCGTTCTTAGCAATGAGTTGTAATTTATCTTAACAGTACAGACGTTGGTTCTAACTGTAATGAAAAAGGTCATGACTCATAAGTTTTCCTTCGTGTCATATGTAAATAGAATAACTGGCCAAGTGCGAGTCGGACTCGCGCACGAAGGGTTCCGTACCATTATCTATAAAAAACCGCAAAAAAAAAAAAATGTATGGGAGCCCCCCTAAATATTAATTAAATTTTAATTTAATTATTTATTTTTTAAGTAAATAATATACTATATATATTGTGAACATTTTAAGCGTCTACCTGCTACCATTATATATCGAGCAAAAATGAGCATAAAAATCACGTTTGTTGTATCGGAGCCCCCCTTAATATTAAATTTCTTTTGTTTTTTAGTATTTGTTGTTATAGCGGTTGTTTGTTGTTATAGAAATACATCATCTGTGAAAATTTCAGCTGTCTAGCTACCACGGTTCATGAGACAGCCTGGTGACATACAGTGATAGGGTCCCGTTTGGCACCCTTCGGGTACGGAACCCTAAATACGGATAAATGTGGGCATAATTGTGCCTCTGCCACCCCCTATAAGAAAAGGCGTGACGGTGTTTGTTAAAACCTTTCTTCTTCACACCAAATTACGAACTTCATTAAGCCTCCACCGCTTATTATTTCAAAACAGTTCGATGATCGGACTATGTACTGAAAAAGTCAAGGACATGGAACAAGCAATCATCAGTAGGGTTGGCACCTGAGCCAACATTTCTTCGACCGCGCGGCAGGGTTGCCACAGGACGATCAGAGCAAGGTCAAGGACGGCGATCAGGGTCGGATCCTTGCAGGGCTATTCTGTGGTACAACCCGCTCCCAAAATAAATAGTGGAAGCTCTGTACGAATGACATTAACATTAATGAAAAAACAGTGCCTATGATAGTTGTATAGTTTTAAGTTTCAGGGGAAAATTGCGTGTTGATTGACTGATATATTTTGATTATTTATCGGTCCATAGTTCGGCTTGAGATGAAACTCTCTCTCAGTTCACTTTTTATCCTCTTATGGAAAAAAAATGCACAACTATTATCAACAAATACCACTAAAGACAATTCTGATTATCAAATGCCCATCTTTTAAAAGTTATTCCAGCAGAATGAGACACTTTCTGAACCCAGAAAAAAAAATGTTATAAAGACATACTTTGGATACGAATTACAATGTTTGAAAACATCATCATATCATTGGGAACTATTTGCAGACTATGCTTACTGCAGAATCTCTACTTAATTATATTCCGCCTCCCCTCCACCATCCTCAGTCACTGTCAACTCAATCCAAACTTTCCAAGTGGCGATTTAATTAACTTTCAGTGGAGGGCTTTAAAGGCTCTTCTTTCAGCGCAAATCACACCGATGATGAGGCCTTCGATAAAGTCGTTATTGGTTCATATCAAAACAAATAGAAAAGATTTTCATTTTATTCTGCAGTGCAAAAAGATGGTCGTAACTTTGAATAGACTGTGCTTGAAGTATAGAATACCAAGCTCAAAGTGGGCTCTGCTACCCCGTATGGGAAAATGTGTAACGCTAGGTTAATTTTAAACCACATGATATCACATGATGACTTCCAACACCGGCATGCACGTTAAATGAAAACTAAATTTGTAAGCTTTAAAACTAGGCTATTATAATGTAACTAATGTAAATCCATTATTTAATCATAAGGCTTTGATAACTATAAAGTACTGTAAGTGAGAGGGGAAGGAAATGCCTTAAAACTTAATTTGCATTGTAATCTTTATACTCACAAAGAAAAGTACATAGATACTTTAATCACGATAGTCAGCGGTACTCAAATCAAATGAAATGAGAAAGAATAAAAGGGAATCCACGATCATCAAATAATTTAATTCATTGAATGGTAATGAATTATTATCAAATCCATTAATCGTCAGTTGAGTTAATACCAATCTATATAAGTTGATTGTTTGTATGTTACGGCTACGGCTACTGTTAGGTGTGCATTTACGTTTCTTTTGTTTTTACATGTTAACCTAACACCTTCTTGTCGAGTCGACGGTTTTCATAATCTTACACGGGCAGCCCAAAATGCCGCAACCTAACACCTACCCTGACCCACCACTTCGCCTAGACATGCCACTATTAATATGAATACTATCTGAAATTACCCGCTCTTCAATAAGCTAGTAACACCTAAAATTTACCGGTTTAAACTTGCCTTAGCTGCTCACCTAGTAGTAGCTGTAACATGTTAATTGCATTTACTGGTTTTTAATTGAAATTGGACCTTAGATTGTTATGAAAAGAGCTAATTGAGTCAGATCTGTCAATTTAAACGATAAAAAAATGCAGAAAGAATTGAAACATTTTTATTTATTTACCGCTACGATACAGGCGTCCGTTACGGAACTCGTAGCAAATGCTACGTGCTACGAGTTTAAGCTTGCGAGAGTTTCGTAGAAAGAATTTGCATTTCTTCATATAAAAATAGATCCTTTTACAAATAACATAACATAGCGTCACTCCTTATCCCATACGGGGTGGCAGAGGCAAAACTGTGCCCACTTTTTGCCAGTTATTCTGAAAATGAAAAAATAATATTAATAATTCTATACTCCATTTAACGCTAGGCTAGGTCATATGGAGTAATGACGGTTTCCTCACGATATTTTCATCACCGTTAGAGCGTCCGTATAACGTACTTAACCCCTTCACTCACAGAAGCACACCGCTCTAACGACCGAACAATGACGAACTATTGTTATATCAGATGTGTCGGCGAACCAGCTAAAATAAATGATTTATCTCACTGGTAATGGTCAGCACCGGGATTCAAACCTGTATCTCCTGCGTGAGAAGCCATCGTAAAACGCACTTGACCACGGAGCTCTTTCAGATCCTTTTATTCTCTTCAGATCCTGTTACATCGGGGCCGAAAGCTACTTTTGGATACATTAGGTCACGAGGTAAGCTCGCGATGAGCTATGACGTCACTCGGTGGCATCGATCGTTTTATGTCTATACTTTGTACACTGGATGTAGTCCCAGGAGAGGGGAACGTGTCAAAGAAATGGAGCCCTTCTTGTTAGTGAGCTAAGACGCATTTGTTTTGTGTAAACCTTAAGCTATTTCTAAATCTGGTTAGATACTCGGAGTATCCTGGTAGCCTAGTACCTAATTAAAGAAAAATTGGTCAAGTGCAGGTCGGACTCGCACACGAAGGGTTCCGTACCATCGTACAATAAAACTTAAGCACTCAAAACAATAAAACAAAAGAAAAAAAAACATAGCCCTAACGGGGTTTTGAACCCGGTACCTATGGATTGCGCCATAACGGCTGCGCTACCACAACGTTGTGAGAAGACGCGAAATTCACGATCATATTGGATATTGATATTATTTTATTATATCGCAGGGTGTATCAAAACACGTCTCTTCTAGGGGGACCCCCTTGAATTTATAAAATTTTGCGGTAACAGTTACACAGATTCTGTGAAAATTCTTGATGTCCCAAAAATTAAAAGTGATTAAAAAATCCTCTAAAGTTCATTTCCTCGTTCCGAATTCTACTAGTCTCTTATTTCAGAAGTAGAGATAAGTCTTTAATATAAAACTTCGCCTTTCGTTCGTTCCCACTCAAAGTACTTTATGAACAAGCGTTTATTAAAGTTTGCCGAGAAACTTGAGAAAGTTGAGAAACTGGAACAATTTTTAACCCAAATATCGTACAGGGTGTAACAGAAAGGTGTAGTCATATTTTAGGGGGTTGTTAGGGGACATCATTCTGAGAAACTTTCACTATGGAACTGATTTGATCAGAGCAACTTTAATTTTAACTTCTCTATACAAATCAGCTGACCGCCCGGACCAAATCATATGGAGCAATGAAAAATAAAGTTGCTCTGATCAAATCGTTTTCATAGTAAAAGTTGCTCAAAATGGTCTCCCTAACAACCCCCCTAAAATATGACTACATCCTTCTGTTACACCCTGTATTCACACGAAATGTTAATCGAGAATAATTTTTAACGAGTGAGATCAATCTTATTGTGTAAATAGACATGTAAATGCAGCCCATGTCCCAGCGAGGTTGATTTTTAAGAAACATTATTTAGAAATTTTCTTATATATTTCCTTGAATATATAATATTTCTTAAAAATGGGTGGACAACGCTACCATTTTTTGTATGGAAGCTCGTGCGCACACAATCCCAAGAGACAAGTCAGTTAAGTACAAAATGTAATCTTGAATAAGTATAAAAGTCTCTAGACGTTCAGGGACCAATAACACTCAAAAGAGATTCTTTTTCTAATTTAAATAGATATGCAAATTACTCTTACTTACCTACTAGAGAGCCAATGAACTTTAAGGGTCAAATCAGAGGCTGCGATAAAACGCCTGATTGGCCAATTCTCTATGATTTTTGGACTTTTTATTTATTTATTTTTCATATAGTTTCCATTGAATTTATGAAATCTTCACATAGATCTACCTTCGTAAGAGATCTACAAAGTGTTTCCTTGGAGGAATAACGCTTCGTATTTGGGCATTTGACAGCAACCATAGTTTTCTTAGTGCCGATCTCTCCATCTTCAGATAGCGTTTATCTGTCTGTTTATCTGAGTCATTTGACACTTTACACGTACACGAAGTGTAAAAAAACTTATTGACTGTTTACCCGTCTCTTGAGAGAACGGACCTTAATGAATGCGATAGCGATGACCCTGTGAAAAATTACTTTAGCAAGAATGGAGGAAGATATATTAAATTAATACATATAAGATCGCTCTGTTGCGTAGTCTTTGTACACAATTAAATGCCTGCCCACAGACACAAACATACAACCTTGAAGAGATTTAATTTAATTGGAGATTGCAGGCATTTGTTTCCAATTTGCTTTATTGTGAGCCTGTCGCGCGGAGGAATTTTTATTTAATTTGGTATTTAATTTCATCAATGGAAGTTATATTATTGGGCTTTTTCAAAAGATATAAGAGGCTTTAATGTAAGGAAGGGTCATTCTGCTGGAATAACTATTCAAAGATGGAAATTTGCGCCTGCCTATGTCCTATTAGGTTTTGGGGGTCAAGACAAGCTCGAAGTGCTTCCCCTGTAATTTTCTTGGAACTTTACTTGATACACTGCTTTGTGTTTTGTAATTGGGAATTTTGTTGGATAAAAGTACGGACCTGTTTATAGTACCATGATATGAAGAACAAAATTAGCACATTTGAGCTTTTTATTAATTTTACTCAAACAAAGCGAGTAATGTGCTCATTATTTTGACAACCTTCTTTGAGCAAAGTCGACGTTGCCGCGCTACTTGCAGGAGCCAGAATAGGTGCCAGCAATTTCCTGTGAAAATCCATTTCTGTCCTGTTTTAGCGACCGGCAATTTCCTGTAAAAATCCATCATTGTCGATCTTCGTTTCAAAATAGTAACAAAAAAAAGGTGGGCAAATAGGCTTTTCAGAATTTGGATCGATGTGAAAAAATAAAATAAAAAAAAAGAGCGGGATGTCTTCTTGCAATATTCATTCCAATATTTTGCTTTGTGCCAAAAAAATGTGAAAAATGAGCTCTTCTAGCGAGGAATCCTCCGACCCCATATTTTTTACACCGCCGGACATGAAAGCGAAATTAGCGAGAAAAAATTGATTGCCGCCGAAGTCAAAGGCAAGATACAAACTTGGTTGCAATGCTGACCGCGCTGTATAGGCCTTGAGCTGGGCTATGCTGCGCTTTCGGCCACCACCAGTGCAACCAGCAACGCAATCTATACGGACCGCGGCAGTAATGTACTATAAACAAATGTAAAACATTACCTAAGAATTTTTTGGACGGAGTCCGCTGAATGTGTAGACCCATTACATATAACATTGCTTAGATACTTAGACCAAGGCTAAGCCGAGGCTTAGAAAGGATATAAAGTATATGTCTGCCCCATTCAACAGTGATAAATGGATATTTCAGTACAAAGGTAGCCGCTTTCAATGATACTTCTATCTCTGAATTGGCCAAAGAATACAAACGGTCCTTCACAGGGACCAAAAGGCTACTTTGTTTAGGGATTTGAACTGGTTTGAGAGGAATTTAAGTAAAATACTAATGACAACATTCCGCAACTGTTCAGTAAATATCGTGGATTGCAGCACTAATGGCAGAGTTTGGCAACCTGTATCTCTCCCTTGACATAATTATCCCGTGATCCCATTCAAAACTTACGTTTCACCAATAATTGTCGCTTTAAATGACAGTTCCTGACACCGATAATCGTACTGTGATTGGTCAGAGTCAGAAGCCATTTCAAAGTAAGCAAAAACCATTCAAAACTTCAATTTGACAGGGTTTGAGATAGAAAATTCTACAGTCAGCGCTTTCAAATAGGCTTCTGGCCAAGGTAATCCAATAAATTTAGGAACAAGTCTTAAGTTAAGTCTTAGTCTTAAGTATTATGTACAAAATGGCTTGACATTCTCAGAATTGTATATTTCCAGCAGATATATTTTATAAAGTCAATTTTGTGCAAAAAAGACAGCATTAGATGGCACTTTTACATGACGTAATTCTGTTGTTATTTCATAGAACTCAGGAACAAAAGTTCCGTTTTGACAGTTCATAAAAAGTATCTATTTTGACTTGACAGGCCACAAGCGTATTGTAATTTTGAAGGATCTTCGCTGACTTTCGAGCAGTATTTTTTGACACGAGCTGTAATTTAAAGTGACTTTGGTTGTAATTGTGGAAGTATTTTGGAGGACTTAAGTTCTAGTTCGCAAGTTTGACAGTTTCATGGCTTGGCTATAGCTTGGCTATCACTAGTTTGACCTGTCATCTAAGTTTGACGTGTAAGATTTCTATTTTTGTCGCTTCCGGAGCTTTGCGTCATGATTGCGTGTTTTACATTGCGTGTCAGCACAGAAATCATTTTAAAGACAATAGTTAAGACTATTAGGTAGACAATACAAGACTTACCTAGTCATTAGTATTATACCTCTCTACTGTTGCAGTGCCCCATGGACAGGGTCCATAAATTGTACCTTAATGTAAGAACAAATGTGTATTTATGGAAGCGATAAACGTAACTTGAACTTAAATAATATTAATATTAATAAAGACCAAATAGCAGACGAATTTTAATGTCAAAAGAAACGTAGTAAATTGACCAATCTCAAAAAAGCTCAGCCTATAACGACCCACTGAATAAGTACCTATTTAATATACCAGATAATAACCTCCTATTATATCCGTGACAAGCGTAGCGTATATTGTTAGATAGTTCTGATGAAGGCTGTTGTTAGTTATTTCAATGGATTCACTTGATGTGATTTACTTATGTAACTTCAATTTAAGATTCAGCACAGGGCATTTTGAATGGAACCCAATTAAAGTTGTGAGACTGATTCATATAACTACTTATATGATCTAATTACTGCTACTATTTGGAAAGCGAGTTAATTAACACACATTTATGGAGTAGTCAAAACGAATCAAAACTAGTTTATACGCGAGCTTTAACTCGAGTATAACTAGCCCTCTAACTAACTAGCTAGGGTTGGCTATTAACTATTACTATTATTATTAACTTTTGAAAGGTTTGCATAGATAGGTAAGTGTGGTGGGAAGGTAAGTGAACGTATGACGTAACGCTTCTCCACAGCGCTTCTGGAATTTTCCTAGAAATAAACCCGGTGTTATGCAGAGTTAAACACAGGTAGAATAAACATAACCTAACAGGTGGCTCGTTCTACTGAAACAACACAATATACATGCTCTGATATGACATAACTGTATGCAACAAGTTACGTAGGTGTCTTGTTTTGTTTATCTTGACGTTAAAAAGTAATCTAAAGATAGATCGTCAATTAAACAAAGTAAGTAGCAAGCAAAGGCCAACAATAGATTAACGGCCATTGCAATTTAGATATGAATATCGAATTCAAAGGTTTTGTATAGCGACTGCTTACCATTTTGCTCTGATATATCCAATACATTTGGAACTTGTTGTACACCGATGGATTCACTAACCTGACACTAAGCCAACATAATAGAGCTCAATCACTCGAATACTAGTCAAGGCATTTCATACCCCTCGGTAGGATCTTGGTACTTTGTGTCTTCTAACAAGGATTACCCAAAAAAGCTGACCTTAGCCTGCGTCATAGCAAAACACACACACACAAGTCTACACACTGAATGTGTTGGTAAATATTGGACACACGCCATCGATGTCCTTGGACTCCGCCAGGGAGCACTTATCCAGTGGAGAGCGCATAGATACATTTTCCTTTGAAACACAACTCACCAATTTACGGGCGACGGGGGACGAGGTAAGAGAGCTGTGATTGGTCATCCGCTGCGAAACTATCTGGCGGCCCGTCATCGTACATAGGTTGCGTATGCGAACGTTTGTTGAATACAACAAACGTTTGGCTAGCCGCATTCCCCCGCAGGCGCAGTCAATTGGATATATAGTCTCTGGACTCTGCACTCTATATTATACTATAGTTATAGCATACTCCTACTACGGTACACTACAGGGTAATATACAAACGTAGTCATATTTTTTGTGGTTATGACGTGGTGGGAGGTAGGAGTGGATGGTGGTAGGCACGTCTTGTAACTTTGACTATGGAACCGATTGGATCAAATCATAAGTAATTTATTACCATTACATTACAACATTTTTAGTACATGTGACAGCCCCGAAAGACCAAACGATTAGTATAGAGAAATGAAAAATAAAGTTGGTATAATCTAATAGGTTTCATATGGAAAGGGACATGTATGTCCCGAAACCCTTTAAAGACTTTACCTTGTTTGGTTTTAATAAGCAATGTATGTGCCTCTGTCACCCCGTATCGATATAAATAACGACCTCTGTGGCGTAGCGGTTGTGCATCTGCCTGCCATGCGAGAGGTCCTGGGTTCGAATCCCGGCTGGGAACAAAAAAAAGCCCCCAGGTCTTGGATGTATACATGTTTGTGATGTCGCTGTTTCTGGTTCCCACGACCCAGGGTATCCTAGTGTGGGGCCAGAAGCAATGTTCTGTGCCTGTATGTAAATGTTTTTTTTTTTTACGTAGCCTATAATGTGTCCCACTGCTGGGCAAAGGCCTCCCCATTTCGAGCCCACACATCTCTAGTCAGAGCTAGATTGAAAAATTGTTTGTTTAAAAAAAGAAAAATGTTTTTCTATTCTTGTTTTACCCTGTATACGAACGGGAACATATAAGGTTATAAAAATAGTCCAGTAAGTGTATTGGTCTGGAAGTGATTGAGGTTTACGTGACTATTACTGGACGTGTAGGTGTGAAAGCATGACGTCGTGCATGTGTATATGTGAGTGTGAGTTTTTGCGGAGCTGCTATGTAATAGGTGAAGTGGTATAGGTAGTTAGAAATGATACGGTGTCCGGAAGCATCACAACTACAATATCCGGTAAACTCGAGCCATTGTCATTCTCCAAAATTATAAAAAAAATACATTAAAATTAGTTTGACAGTGGGTACAAACGTCAAAAATTAGACATTCATTGACGTCTTGGTACCCACTGTCAAAATAATTTTAATGACATTTTTTATTTTTCCAAGGACTCTTTTGTCCTTACGCTACCGTGGGTGATATGTAACTAAAATTACAAAATTTGTTATTGAATTATATCTCGAGCAACCTAAGAAAAGTTGTTGTGCAACAAAACCGAACTAATTAAAAGTAAATGGAGCCCATTAATGCCCCCGCCGAGGGGCACAAGCATTTACCCTCATATGAATAAGATTGAGCCCTACTCCTGACCAAATTGAAGAATGCGTTGCAAAAATACTTGTTGAAGAAGTGCTACTACACTCTTGGGGATTTCATAAATCAATAAGATCGGATGTATGTATTAGGAAATTTTAGATTATTTAGTATGGAAATCTTATTGATCTTTTAAAGTATAGTATTGTATTATTGTTTTTATGTTATGTTGTTTTGTGTTTTAGTTTTAAGTATGATTCAAATATGATGTAATAATTCGTGAATGAATAAAATGAAATGAAATGAAATGATAGCCATGCGCAGGCTTCTAAGTCTTAATATTGTTAATGAGGTCCACTCTATCTCGTGAATTCGGAATTAAGTTAGTAAGCACCTACTCACATTACAACTTTATTGAAAAAACCGCCCTTACTCGGAGTATTTTCTTTGATGTCTAGGTTCTGTTAAGTTCCAACACTTAGTTAAGCCCACTTTAGCTCACTCAGTTACTCGGGATGGAAATATTATTTTAGGACGAGTGTCGTTAAGAGTAGTTGAATAGAAAAAACTTACCCTTGTTCCATCTATTATAATAATGGAGGATAGTATATCAAAGCGCTCATGATGAGCAACGAAGGTCATATTCGAGATCTCAACTTGTTCTTAGCAGACATATAAATAATATTAAGTAACCAGCTATTCCTGCGAATTTTTCGCATGATGGACCGCGTAAGGAACACCACACTGCGCTCCTTAACTGGCATCGTTGATGTGGGTGCACAGACCGCCATGCTAAAGTGGAGATGGGCCGGCCACGCCAGTCGTATGCACCCAGAGAGATGAGCGAAAATCGCCACTGAATGGGTGCCAGATGATGGCTACCGGCGTAGGGGCAGGCCTGATCTGAGATGGCAGGACGACTTCGACAAGTCCCTGCCGTGGCCGGAGCTGGCTCAGTCCAGGGACGTATGGATTCGGGAGGGGGAGGCCTTTGCCAAGCAGTGGGATACAATTATGGCTACGTAAAAAATACCTGGAGTCAAAAATCAAGGTAATGGAATTGTCCAAACAAGTAAGTGTGCTCCGTGGTCAATTGGGTTTCACACTTGATTCTCACGCATCAGATACATGTTCGAAAGTATGTAGTAGTCGTAAAACCCCTCCACCAACCCGCACTGAGCCAGCGTGGTGGAGTACCTATGAGACATAAGACATATGGCTAAATCTTACTCGTATCAGGGTAAAAGCCTGTGCCCCTCGATGGGGACATTAATGGGCTACATTTAATTTCTACTATCTTTACCTGGAAAGGATGAATGAAAGGAGATTGACGAAACAGATTTATACTGCGCGAGTGAATGGAACCGTCGGTCGGGGACGCCCAAGAAGGTCCTATAAAGACTAAATTGACGACTTATTAGTGAAGGGGCAAACAGAAGTTCCCGTGACCGGCGAACAATTCAATTCAATTCAATTCAAAAAAAATATTGACCATAAAATCATACATATTACTTAGTCAACGTCAACATAATATTAATATTTTTGTATACTACCGCCCGTTCGGAAGTTGTGGGCTTAGGGATGGAGCAAAGAAGGGCAAGAAACCTCCCCCGTACCTCTTTTAAAATATCAGAGCCTTAAAAATACAATGTTATGTATTTCTACTTAAGTCCAAGGAAATAAACCGAGGAGAGACGTACTGACTCAGTCCATCGCCCCTCTTTGGATTTCTGTGCGCTGAGATGGTAAAGACCATGCAGTTTTGTCATCTAAATATTCTTTTACACTGTAATAAGATTTTTTTACATAGTTTTTGAACCTCCTTTCTGGTAGGTCCGTTGCTTCATTAGGTATTTTATTATAAAAACTAACACATACTCCCATAAAAGAGTGAGCATGTGTGAAATTCCCGTGACCGGCGAGCATGTGTGAAGAGACTTATGAATATTGAGGAAAGGAGAGATGTATGCCGGGATCGTAGCAAGTGGAGGTCTTTAGTCTCTGCCTACCCCTCTTCCAGGAAAAAGGCGTGAGCATATGTATGTATGTACCTTTACCTGTACCTACTATATTTACCTTTCAAACATCAAGCTAACAGATACCAAACAAGAAAAGCAAAAATGTATATCGTAGCGTTAGCGTAGCATTCGTCGACTTTCGTAGCACGTAGCATCACCGCTACGAGATTCGTAACGCACGGCTAGATGATTTTGTAGCGAAGAAAAACTTCTGAGACTTTACAGACGTACCTAATGAAAAAGTTATTAGGGTTCCGATCCTTAAAAGGAAAAAAAAAGGAACCCTTATAGGACCACATCGTTGTCCGTCCGTCTGTCCATCTCTCCGTCCGTCTGTCCGTCCGTCCATCTGTCAAAACCTTTTATATCAGGAACTCGTGGACGTATCAAGCTGAAATTTACATTAATTTTTCTAGTATATAGTCCCTTATATCTGTGAAAAAACAACCTTATTGGCCAACGCAATCGAACGCTACGACCATTTATGCTGTAAGATTGTTAGATTTTCATTAGTAATCGCAATGGACCCAAAACCTATACTTCCCGTGGGTCTACAATCATGAAATTAGGCTCAAAGCAAGGTATTATAGCACAAGTAAAGATTTCTGCAAAAATATGTAATTTGATTTACATGGATGACATCACATATATTTTTTTTAATGTAGAAACCTAATTATACATTTACACATACAAGTGTGATCGGAACCCTTAGTTTGCCAGTCCTACTCGCACTTGACCGTTTATTTTTTTAATAGTGGCTGGAAATACATTTCCTTTATGAAACGAGTTATTCATATCAATTACAATGAATATTTAATGGTGAGCCGGCGATGCTAAAATCGATGACGTTAAATCGAGAATGGTTAATTTTACATTGTAGCACTTATAGCAACGTCGATATTGCTGTGATCTTGTCGTCGCCAGTTTAATAAAAATCCGATAAGGGCTCGTTAGTCTAATAAATATGCAGATGAGACAGTTATTTACAGGTTTGATGAAGATTTTCATTCTCTTGAACACGTTAGAGAAGTTTTGATTCAACAGAACACCGAAATGTATCACACACACCCAAAAAATCCACTTTCCTCCCACATCCCTCTTAAGCTCTCATACATAACATACAACTTCATAACTAAAGTCAAATAACTTACCAACTTTTTCAGGCAAACTTCTTCAATAACCGGGCTCTAAAAACGGCCAGTCCTTGTTCAAACTTCACGGGAAAAACACTTCAGTTTTAAAAACAAAAGAAATAGAGTTCGAATTTTGAAATTTGAGACTCCAAGGAGGTTCGTTTTCCGCGCGAACGTCTGTACGAGGCCGCGTCCGCCGCTGTTTGTACGACAGCCTATGGGCACCTAATTTTGCAGGCTTTGGAACTGCTTTTATCGAACGGTCTTTTACACGGTGCGACTGATATTTTCTTAATTTTTTGTTGAATTTTTCTATTACCTACTCATCAGGATTTCTACATCATTCAGAATTTCTTCAGTTTATTTTTTTTCATCACATCTATTAAAAAAGAGCTACTTTAGTCCCGGCAAACAGGGACTAATGTAGGTCATTTAGTCCATAGGGACTAAAAGTAACTTTTTAATTTTGTTGACAGTACAAAGGAAAAAATGCTGTCACTAATCAGTTTCACAACCATTCAGGCTGAAAGACCCAATTATAAGAGAGATCGATTCTAAACGCAGCCGAAATATATCGAAACACGGACCCCAATTTTCAAAATTTAGCCAATACTAAACAAGCTTTAACTATGTGGAGGACATATTCGTGATTCGTAATTTCTTTATTGTACTAACACAAAATGACATACAGAAACTTATTATAGATAGACAATATACAAAGGCGAGCTTATCTCTAACAAGAGATTTCTTCCAACAAACCATTACACACGACAATTGTGTAAATAAATACAGGGTGTAACAGAAAGGGGTGTACAAGCCGAAAGAAGGTTGTAAGGAAATCATTCTGAACAACTTTCACTATGGGACCGACTTGATCAGAGCAACATTGTTTTTCACTGCACCATACAGTTACAGATCAGCTGAGCCCTAGGCCCGAAATGTACTGAGTTAATAAAAATAAAGTTACTCTGATCAAGTCGGTCCCATAGTGTCCACCCCTTTCTGTTACATCCTGTATAGGTACATGTATATTATTTTATTGATTACTTACTACTTTTCTCATAGAGGGTGATGAAAGTAGGGTGTCCTCCTCTAGGAGTAAAAACTATTTTTGGCTCGAGTGATGTACTTTGAATCCCTCGCTCCCTCAGGATTCTACTTTTGAGTCCCTCGTTACACTCGAGACTAAACTCTAGAATCCCTCGATCGCTCAGGATTCAAAAAACACTCTCGACCTAAAAATAGTTCTTTACTCCCTTGGTAAACAATCTACTACAATTTCTATGTGGATATCTAATCTGCTGCAATTTCTATGTGGATTTTTAAGGCGTTGGTTAAATATTCTCCTCCGCTTTTCATTAGTAGATTCTAAACCCAGGGCCCTTATTCTCAAACCAAATTCGACCGAAACCTGTAGCGACAGTAGACGATAATAGCAGTTAATTTCACAGGCAACAGCCAACAATTTGACGTAACTTTACAAATATTAAGATTACAACAAAAACGTAGAGTGTAAAACACAATAGAGGCTGTATCAATGGCGAATGCAAGCAGACATGCGCAGTTTGTGCCAAGCCAGCCGCCATGACAATTCTCATCAATGGAGCGGCCATCTTGTGACGTCAGTAACATAGCCATTTATGACTGTTTGTTTTTGATGCGCGCATCATTGGATTGGTTTGGAGTTCTTGGAGGGAAGATGAAAATATTTTGAAAGGACTACTTATAGGTTAGGTAGAGATTGTAGAGAACGAACGTCCGATAAATGTAAGTGATATCTTATCTAATGTAATGATAGATTCCCATACGAAATCATTCGATATACATAGGTGTAGATATCCGTATATCGAAGGCGCGAGATACGACCCGCAGATTCTAGCTGACATCTCCGGCGTGAAAAGCAAGCGTGCTCTAAAATACAATAAATTAAATAAATATCCGTTGTGAGAGTAAATAAGTTTTTAAAATAAAACCTCTAAAATAATAAGATAAGCCTTCTTTTGTTCATTTCCTAGACTAAAATACTTACCTACTACTAATTACCAACTAAAATACTTTACTACACTATGATAGATATTCTATTTTTGGATATCTGATTGCTTATATAAGTATTCGGCTTCCTACCGCTTTTTATTCACGACTATATTCTATTCCGATGGAGACTTCGGCTATTCATGGACATGAATCGATACTTAGAGCGAATTTTACCAACGAAAAGTAACTTTTTACTCGAGAATATCTTCTTCTTTTTATAGAATGACCTCATTTCGAACTGTCTGTCATACAAATTATCCCCGGGATAGTTATTTTCGCATATTTTTTTGTTGGTAAAATCCAATCTAAAGTAAGACAAACAATAGCACACAGGTATTAGCCGCGAATTACGAGAGTTCTGTTACATATATAGATCGCGATTTTGGGTCATAAAATAGCAAGTGTAACAAACGCAGCAATTAAATTATAAAGCGAAATGGGCTAGCCCCCTGTCACGCAAATTAGCTATTTTACTCTACTACTTACTCTCGAGTATTGCATAACTAACTGGCTTCAGCGTGACTTTATGTTTTGTTTATAAACAATATACAGAGTGGCGAAGGGGAGAAGCAACAATGTTCAAATAAAACGAAATCGCGGAATAGAGAAGAGGCCGTAATGCCTTGTCCCGTGGGTCGATGTGGGCTGAGTATTATGATATTGATGATGTGATGATAATTGACGAAATGTCGGAAAAAGATGTCAGTCCCAATATTTCATTGACGATGCTTGACTTTAAACTAACAAAAATATATAAATCCAACTTTTGGTAGAGCGTTCCTGCGTAGGTACCTACTTAATATATAAATAAAAACTCACTCTTTAGGTAATCATCGTTACACCTCTCTTTTCCCATTCCAATACTTTAACGCGCGTAAAAGAGACAACACCATTTCGTTACGCATCCCCTCTAAATTGTAGATGCTTTCCCTAACTATAGGGTTGCGAATCTTCCGCGCAAGCGCTAATCAATAAATTTACCAATACTGCGACACCCCCCTCGGTTTACTGAAGACCGGTAATCCTTTAGGTGCGATATTCATTACTCGCTTCAGTATAGAGAGAGAAATATTAGGTTAAGTAAAACAGCGATGGATACGCGGTGCAACGATATCGTTGGATGTTGTCATTTGTTTATAACAAACGTGGTACGTAGTCGCGCTTGCGCCCTACATCCCTGTACCAAGAGCTCAGAACAAAACAAGTGAAATCTGAGCCAGAGTGTTTTACTCTATTCCGGGATTTCAATTACAATAAAAGTGAGAAGATACAATTTTATTACGGTACTTTAGAATTGTTGTATTTTGCGTGTTGTACTTGTGTGCATGCTCATTGTGTTTGATTGATTTCTTCGTGAAAGAAAATCTTCATTGATTTTGTTTGGTGTCTGTTAGAAAACTTAGCATACCTACACTGGCTAGGTAGGTGCTTTATTTGTCAAATTCTAAATGTGTGTTATCGTTCCTACTTACTTCTAGATTTGTGTTTTATTAGGAGCACCTAGCTAGGTACAAACAATCAAAGTTTTCCAATCTACAACCTTAATAAATATTATAGTTCAAAGAATGAAACCTCGATGGCCTATGTTCTATGTACCCCTATGTAATTATTTAGGTACCTATGTTTAGTTAGTTTACCAATAACATGCATTATATAACCATGGAGCAAATACTAGTAATAGTTCTAATACTTGCTCTATGATATAACGTGTAGTGTAGTCTTTTACACCTGTTATCTTCTGTAGTATGCTATCTTTACCTCCAACTTTATGTACCTACACCTGCATGGTCTAACTATTCTTAGGTAATGCAAGTGTGATGTGATGGTCAGTTAACTTATTTCATAATTTAAATTTGTAATTAAAATAATTTAAACTTGTAATGCATAATTGGGAATTTAATAATAAATTGCTACAAAATGGGCCTAACTGTTTTCTGCCACACCGCATGGGAAAAGGAGTATGTTTTTTAAAAAAGGTCTTCATAGGTAGGTAGGTACAGTACGCGCCAAGTTTGTTTGACTCTGAGCAATTCGTCATCTCTCTTTCTCTTATCCCTATCAAGGGAAATAGAGGGCTACAGCTCGCCCAGAGGCAAAGAAACTTGGGTAGCCAGTATGTAGTCTGGCCCAGCTAATTTCGTTGCAGACTGTATAAAGCTGGCTCCAGATATGTTCTTTTGTCCGTTCCGTTCCGCCGTATCGTATCAGCGAGCGTCGCGACCCAATAGACATAGACATACACATCGTTTATTCATTGCAAGTCACAAGGGGGTCAGAATACATATAAAATCATGATTTTATACTTAACTTATGTACTCTATAATATGTCACTTATGTCTCCATTCATCTTTTATTCAATAAATTATAAATGTCATAATATTATTAAATAATGTCAGAATAATGGAATAATAATAATTATTATTTCAAGAACATACTCATTGTATGTTATAGTATAATTGAAACAAAAAGTAAACTTTAGAAAAAACCGACTTCCACAAACCCTATTTGATTAGATTGAGTTTAATACTAACTGTAACCCCTTATCCCCCCCCCCCCTTGGGGAATTAATTTTGTCAAATCTCATATCAGTGCTACACCACGCTACTAAGGAACCCCTGTACAAAGTTTCATGGCTCTAGGTGCACCGGTTTAGGCTATGCGTTGCCTGCCCGCCAGCCACGCATTGTATTTGTACCCGGTATTGAGCAGATCTGGTGGCCATATGTGGTCTTCATCAGCAGTTCCGCATCACAATATTATGCTTACCATGTGCATTTGCACGAGTTATTATGAAAAACACAAAAATCACTATATGTCTGCCTATAATATTTGAAGAGTTCCCTCGATTTCTCCAGGATCCCATCATCAGATCCTGACCTGGTGTCAATGGGACCAATGGGAAGGTAAACCCTTTCAAACAAAAAAATAATTTTCCAAATCGGTCCATCCGTCTAGGCGCTATCGAGGCACATACATAAAAAATAAAATAAAAAATAAAAAAAATATATCCGGACGAATTGTAAACCTCCTCCTTTGGGAAGTCGGTTAAAAATTAGTGCAATTGTCATTATAATATCTATTATTAATTATTAAATTAACTAATGTCATAATATTGAAATAAATGTCAAACACATACTCATTGTATGTTAAATTATAATTAATTGTTATATTAGTCACAGACCCATAAATTCATCGTAGCTGTAAAGGGTATTCTCTATCTCGCGGGCGTGATAGTTGCGTACTCACTATAGCTATTGCTATTCGCGTACAAAATCACGTTCCTGGACCGGCCTACATCTAGTGCGCAGGCCGACTCAGCTTATTGCGGTGCAGACCGTCGTTCCTACCTACTAACTTTACTTTGACCCCCTAGCAAAACTTATTTCCCTTATTATTAATAAAAAGTTAAACTCCGGGACTAAAGTTAATCCGGGAGTAACTTTACGCCCGGAGTAATAGCTTTTACTAATAAGGGCGATTGTGCATAACTTTAACCTCTCGTCAGTGGAGCTGGCCTGTATGGGAAATGTTTCTAAATCCGCATCTGTGGGCCTGGTTGTTTTGGGTTTTGGGAAATTATTGACAGTTTTTAGAGGTCAGTATTGATTGAAACTGTCACTGTCTACATATACACATCTCTTTCTATCTTGTGACAAGGCATTCAGGAAAGAACAAGCTAGATAATGAATGATTAATTATAAGCTCCTTTGTGGAACTTATTTTGAATCCAAAAAGGGGGCCCAAAGTCTCCATCTGTGAGCCTGGCCTCTATGGGAGTGTCACAGACGCCATTTTGTTGTCAAAATACACCCCACTGACAAAAGTTAGATAAGATAGGTAGATAAATGTTTAATTAAAAGATATATCTACCTCCCCCCTTTCCCCAGGCATGACGTGCGGCACCGAATGCCTCTCGCTGGGCCCCCCGCCCGACTGGATCCTGCACATGCCGCCGCCCCCGCTCCCCGCGTTCCTGGCGGGCGGGGAGGTGCCCCCCTGCCGCGCCGATGCCTGCCCCCCACTCGCAGGGGTCGAAGAGAACGCACTGTTCCCAGGAGTTGAGTATCATGAGCTGCCCAGACATGGTGAGTGGGGATTTATTTGTGACATGGAGGCATACCCGTTCCGGGCGTGGCAGAGACTATATATCCAATTGACTGCGCCTGCGGGGGAATGGGGCTCGCCAAACGTTTGTTGTATTCAACAAACGTTCGCATACGCAACCTATGTACGATGACGGGCCGCCAGACAGTTTCGCAGCGGCTGACCAATCACAGCTTTCTTACCTCGTCCCCCGCCGCCCGTAAATTGGTGAGTTGTGTTTCAAAGGAAAATGTATCTATGCGCTCTCCACTCCCTAGGGCGTGGGGATTTATTTAACGCAAAATGGAGTGTTGAATCACTGGCTGAAAGTGGGCACAGGTGCCTCTGCCACCCCGTATGGGAAAAGGCGTGACGCTATGTTATCATAAGTTATAGTGCGACATAAAATAGTAGAAAATAAATAATGGCAACATAAGTGACATATTAGAGCACTATTGCGTGTTTTGATAGACAATCCAAATATGACATTAAAGAAAACACGCAGTAGTCTGTGAATGTTGCCATCATTTAATTTCTACTCTTTTAAGTCGCACTGTTTGTTAGGAGGCATCCCCCTTTTGGGGCGTGCGGATTTATTTGTGATACGGAGGCATCCCTTCTCCTTCTGTGGTGTGGGAAGTGAGGGTCAGGTAAAAGGATCTCTTTCTGAAGAAGCACCTTTGTCCATTACCTACTATGGACATGTATTCGGGGGGTCTTTGCGGGCGGTGGTCAATGGACGAGGTATTTCATTAGGTGGTCGCGTGAGGCATAGAAGGAATACGTAAAGGGCCTGCCATGTTTTTGAGGTTGCCTCGCTCGTCCGGGAATAATTGCCTCGCGAGGCTGCGCGCTCTGTGGTGACCTTTCCAATAGCTCTATCGGAAAAGTCGTACCTAACTAACTCTGTTGTTGATAATAAACCTGCTCATCCCTTTCAATTCTATGTATGAACAACTGGCTAAAACACAACTGCTGTGCCTCCGCCGTTGTTATTAAACCTTAAGCCCCCTAACTCCCAAAGCGGGGGACAGTAAGTAGTCAGTGGTCACACTTAAACCTGTGAAGGATTTAGTGACCATAATAGGTAATTTTAAGAATATTTTACTATATGTTTTGAATAAAAAAAACGATCACTTGATTGTCTCGGGGATTCTATATTGTTGTTATTATTATCCCCCCTTGCCCCCCCGCCCCCGGCAGAGCCAGCCAGCAGCGACGACTCTTGGTCGCTGGTGCTGATCACGTGCTGTGTCGCCGTGCTGTGCGTGGCGGCGCTGCTAGCAGTCTTCCTGCTCAAGTGCAGGCAGTATGTGTAAGATTACCACCTCTATTTTACTTGGTTTCACTAGTGTTTTCTGTTTGTGTCTTTGTTTTACTTTGATTTCACCTATTAGGGGACAGTTTTTTTTTTTTAGGAGCCACCTAGGGGTTGTTTCACTGTGACCTAAGTTTAAGGGTACCTAAGCTACTAAGGGACCCCCTAATTTTAAGAGGCCGGCCTCCGAAACAATCGCTAGAGTAAGTGCCCCCTAACTGTTGGTGAAATTGGCCATAAGTCTCTTGGTTTGGTTTCCGTACCCGAAGGGGGCAAAACGGGTCCCTATTAGCTACAAAGCTTTGGCTGTCCGTCCGTCTGTCCGTCCGTTCTGACGGTACGGTCGGCTATCTTTAGGTGAATTTTTCACAGAATGAAATAAAAAATAAGGGTGTCACCTTACAAGAAACGTTTTTTTGTACATTTTTTTAGCGATGGTGGCGGAGCATGGTCGGACTCGCACTTGATCAACTTTAATATAAAAAAAAAAACAATTCTATACCTACCTACTTAATTATTTTAGTCGAATTTACTGCAGAAGAGCTTCGTCCCACCGCTATTTCTAAATAAACAACCATATTTTCTGTTCCCCCAGTGCCCAAGGTGGCTGTAAAAGCAGCACGGGCAAGGCATCCGGCCCCAACGCCCTCTACGGAGGCGCAGCCCTCGACTCCCGCGTGCTGTGGGCCGCCCTCACGCCCCGCGGCACACGCCACTTCGTCGCAGACACATACCCCCACGACGAGACAGAAGACCATCACTACGAGTGCGTTGAGCCCCCCCTCTACAAACTAGGCCCCCCCGAAGACTTAACCATCCGACACTTCAACATAGAATACGAAGACCCAGCGCCGTTGATTGAATCATACGCTGAGAGGACTGAAGAGTATTTCAGGAATGGAATGGAGACTTTACGCAGGGGGAACCGCCCCCTAGTGTCCTCTCCGACAAGGATTGAGCGTCCGAACTTGCCCCCCCTGAACATGCAGCCGCGCACGCTTCGCAGGGCTCCCCATTCTCGCAGGGTGAGCGATGCGGGGAATGCCGAGAAGGCGGCCATCTGAACCGAGGGCGGCGCGGTGTTTTCCGTCGCCGACTCAGCAGACATCGATTACGATTGGCAATCGATCGAGAATCCGAACATCGATCGGTTGGTTTAGGGTTTTTTAGTTCTACCGGTACGCTAGCTACACTTCTTTATAGACACCGTCAGGAGGAAGTAGTTCTGGCTTTTAATTAGTGGGGTTCATACAGAAAGGTTCCAATTCGTCTCACACACGCTCATTTTTCATATGTGAGAATGCCGGCGCATGACACCATGACCCCGTCTGAAAAAATCGTTTATCAGTCCACTAAAGCAGCGTACTTGTACGGCTTTTAATAAATCTGTGGTAAGGCTGAATACGAGTACTAAATCTTTTCGACTTTCTGAGAAAATTGCTTTGTAATCTGTGGTCCCAAGAACTAATTGATAGATACCTAGTGGATATATTTTACTATACATCTATCTGTTCGATCGTAATCACTCATAAAGATAGCGTAATCTTTTATTACCTACTCATATGTAAATTCATAACACTAGTTAGCATTCTATTTACTTATTTATGAAAAACGTGCAATTTCGTAGATCTAGTTCCATTTTTCTAGTCATCTAAAGATTCCATGTTTAGCACTATCGCGCCACATATTTAATTAGTGTAATCTACATTGAGTTAGCCATAAACTTATTAGAATTAACTCTATGGATTTAGGTTTAAAATAAACGTCATATCTTTGGTGTCTATCTAATATCTTCAATGACTCTATCTATGTACGCTGAAAATAATTGTAAAGCTTGGTTTAGCAACCGTTTATATATGCATTTATTTGTTGATAAAATGAATCAATTGGTACATTTTAACGTGTTGGTTTTATTTATATTTTATACCTATACCATTATGTCAATAATATCAATAAATTATAATAAATGTAAATCAGGCTGTTTTATCTTAAGACGATTGAGATCTATATGAGATATTTGAGATCTATAGTACAGGCTCTGCTTAGTTTAGATCTCGAATAATCATTAATTAATTACATCTCAAACTCTTACTAGGAAACCATCCAATGTAAAACCTCTATGTAACAAATTGTAATGTGTCAAATAAATAAATAAATAAATAAATAACTCTGAGCCCACAAAAAAAAAAGATTATGAAACTGAAACCGATGTGTATACATACGTACGACGATATCATCAAGTCGACATTAGTGAATGCGATTGGCACAGGACCGTCAAGAGAAGAGGCCTATGCCTAATAGTGGGTCGATGTAGACTGAATATAATTGAAACAAAAAGTAAACTTTAGAAAAAACCGACTTCCACAAACCCTATTTGATTAGATTGAGTTTAATACAAACTGTAACCCCTTACCCCCCCCCCCCCCCCCTTGGGGAATTAATTTTGTCAAATCCCATCACTGTGCTACCCCACGCTACTAAGGAACCTCTGTACAAAGTTTCATGGCTCTAGGTCCACCGGCTTAGGCTATGCGTTGCCTGCCCGCCAGCCACGCATTGTATTTGTACCTAGTATTGAGCAGATCTGGTGGCCATATGTGGTCTTCATGAGCAGTTCCGCATCACAATATTATGCTTACCATGTGCATTTGCACGAGTTATTATGAAAAACACAAAAATCACTACAGGTCTGCCTATAATATTTGAAGAGTTCCGTCGTTTTCTCCAGGATCCCATCATCAGATCCTGACCTGGTGTCAATGGGACCAATGGGAAGGTAAACCCTTTCAAACAAAAAAATAATTTTCCAAATCGGTCCATCCGTCTAGGCGCTATCGGGGAACATACATAAAAAATAAAAATAAAAAACAAATATCCGGACGAATTGTAAACCTCCTCCTTTGGGAAGTCGGTTAAAAATGATGATAGCACAGACAGCAGCATTCGCCATAGTAAAACGGAAAATCACTTATCAAAGTTTAAGTTAAAGGTTTCGCTACTCGACACTAGATGTCTCTGATCAAAGCTACCCCGTGGGGTATTTTCCAACAGAAACTCGTGCTATAAACGTCGCTGTTGCTAAGTAGGAAACGAAACGCGTTTGACAGTTGACACTTGGTTGACAGTACTACCTACAACGGAAAGACGCCGCTTTTCTGCAACCAAAATATTTCACAAAAACATAAAAATACAGTGATAAAAGATCACTAAAATTAACATAAGTCTAAGCTACAACTCTGAAGTGTATAGTTTAGTTAATTAACTTAGTTAACTCTTTAGTTAATTATTCCTGTAAATAGATCAAAATGTCGGACGACGTGATAAAACATTCTGTGCACACGCTTGTGTTCAGATCATTGAAAAGGACTCATGATATGTTCCTCTCCAACCAAAGCATGTTACCCCCCATCGATGAGAAAGCGTAAGTAGTACCTCCGAACTTATTTTTAGTTAGCCTATAAGCTCTTGAACAATAGGTATTGTTGACTAGTTGTAACCTACAATCATGGACCACTGAAGTTATTACATGATTAATTGTAAGCCTGCAGCTAAGCGACACCTGATACAGGCGACGGAGTAACAAGATAATGTACTGTCTAAAGAATAAGATTCTTAGACATGGAACACATTATTGTGGTTTAACAGTCTGCTACGCCTGGGCCGGCTTACATGCTAATTTTATTATGCAGGCCAGCCCAGCCAATTGGGTTGCAGGTCGTACCTACAACACTGAAGTTTCTACAATACCATAAGACACAAGACACAATTTTATATAATTCTTATAGTAATGTCTCTTCCTAATTTTCTTTGTAGAGAGAAAATAAAGAGAGCAGTCAAAGCAAGAGACAGCTACGGACAAGTAATGGCTGCTGTGCATCGAGCACAGGCTGTCAAAATGCAAGAATCTATGAATCATCCTGACACTGCTAATGATTCTGGTAAGCACATCTAATTCCGATCTTGCCTGGTTTATCATTCATTTGACTATGACCTCCTATTAACTCGCCAACTCCTTAGGTAAGGTTTCTTGCATTCTCATGCAACAATTTATTGTTTTCTCAAATTCCATTGATTTTTGGAGTGAAAATGGTTATTAGTCTCCCTAAAGGAGCTATTCCATTATGCAAGTCTTGCATGCATGTATGACGTCACACTTGTGTGCAAGTAATTTGAATTGGAAACACGATTTTGTTCAACTTGCAGCTTGCATACAAGTTTTTAGTTGCATACAAGTAGTTGTACAGTGCTTATCATGAAAACAAGACGTGCTGTGGTTGCCGCTGCGCATGCGCTTGCAACTTGCGTGCAAATGAGCTGACTTGAGTGTTGTGCGTACAAGTTTGAATCGAATTGCATGCAAGTTGCAACTTGTTTACAAGTTGATGTTTCCACTATGCAATTTGCATGCAAGTTTGTAACTTGTATGCAAGTCACTTGCA